>CM074725.1:103180809-103691421 GCA_037306005.1 Rhinophrynus dorsalis | reverse complement strand
TAATCACCTGTATCACCCTGATTCTGACTCTTCACGTCTTTCCTCCCCCACAACCCTCCTACATGTCTCTGTGTCTGTTCAATTCCTTATCAGCTGTTTTTAGGAGTCACACCTGGCTACACACAGGGCAATCAATGTATATATTAGTTAGTAATTGGAAACAGATACTCATTCAGCATCAGCATGGGACCTCACCAGTTTAAATTCAGCCACAGATAGGAGGAATTTCAAGGGGGTGAATTTCAAGGGGACCCACGACACTGGGAGCCAAGTGCACCGGAGCAAAAGTGCAGCAAGAGTTAAACATGAGAGTTTGACAGTCTCCATACAAGTTTTTCATCCTCTTCTCTACAGGTATGTGCTAATCACCCCTGTACCATCTGCACCCCAATCCTGAATCTGGCTTCAAGCTTCATTTTCACTTTCTGCGGCTATGTTAATCACCTGTATCACCCTGATTCTGACTCTTCACAGTCTTTCCTCCCCCACAACCCTCCTACATGTCTCTGTGTCTGTTCAATTCCTTATCAGCTGTTTTTAGGGAGTCACACCTGGCTACACACAGGGCAATCAATGTATATATTAGTTAGTAATTGGAAACAGATACTCATTCAGCATCAGCATGGGGACCTCACCAGTTTAAATTCAGCCACAGATAGGGGGAATTTCAAGGGGGTGAATTTCAAGGGGACCCACGACACCTGGGAGCCAAGTGCACCGGAGCAAAAGTGCAGCAAGAGTTAAACATGAGAGTTTGACAGTCTCCTTACAAGTTTTTATCCTCTTCTCTACAGGTATGTGCTAATCACCCCTGTACCATCTGCACCCCAATCCTGAATCTGGCTTCAAGCTTCATTTTCACTTTCTGTGGTATGTGCTAATCACCTGTATCACCCTGATTCTGACTCTTCACAGTCTTTCCTCCCCACAACCCTCCTACATGTCTCTGTGTCTGTTCAATTCCTTATCAGCTGTTTTTAGGGAGTCACACCTGGCTACACACAGGGCAATCAATGTATATATTAGTTAGTAATTGGAAACAGATACTCATTCAGCATCAGCATGGGGACCTCACCAGTTTAAATTCAGCCACAGATAGGGGGAATTTCAAGGGGGTGAATTTCAAGGGGACCCACGACACCTGGGAGCCAAGTGCACCGGAGCAAAAGTGCAGCAAGAGTTAAACATGAGAGTTTGACAGTCTCCTTACAAGTTTTTATCCTCTTCTCTACAGGTATGTGCTAATCACCCCTGTACCATCTGCACCCCAATCCTGAATCTGGCTTCAAGCTTCATTTTCACTTTCTGTGGTATGTGCTAATCACCTGTATCACCCTGATTCTGACTCTTCACAGTCTTTCCTCCCCCACAACCCTCCTACATGTCTCTGTGTCTGTTCAATTCCTTATCAGCTGTTTTTAGGGAGTCACACCTGGCTACACACAGGGCAATCAATGTATATATTAGTTAGTAATTGGAAACAGATACTCATTCAGCATCAGCATGGGGACCTCACCAGTTTAAATTCAGCCACAGATAGGGGGAATTTCAAGGGGGTGAATTTCAAGGGGACCCACGACACCTGGGAGCCAAGTGCACCGGAGCAAAAGTGCAGCAAGAGTTAAACATGAGAGTTTGACAGTCTCCTTACAAGTTTTTATCCTCTTCTCTACAGGTATGTGCTAATCACCCCTGTACCATCTGCACCCCAATCCTGAATCTGGCTTCAAGCTTCATTTTCACTTTCTGTGGTATGTGCTAATCACCTGTATCACCCTGATTCTGACTCTTCACAGTCTTTCCTCCCCCACAACCCTCCTACATGTCTCTGTGTCTGTTCAATTCCTTATCAGCTGTTTTTAGGGAGTCACACCTGGCTACACACAGGGCAATCAATGTATATATTAGTTAGTAATTGGAAACAGATACTCATTCAGCATCAGCATGGGGACCTCACCAGTTTAAATTCAGCCACAGATAGGGGGAATTTCAAGGGGGTGAATTTCAAGGGGACCCACGACACCTGGGAGCCAAGTGCACCGGAGCAAAAGTGCAGCAAGAGTTAAACATGAGAGTTTGACAGTCTCCTTACAAGTTTTTATCCTCTTCTCTACAGGTATGTGCTAATCACCCCTGTACCATCTGCACCCCAATCCTGAATCTGGCTTCAAGCTTCATTTTCACTTTCTGTGGTATGTGCTAATCACCTGTATCACCCTGATTCTGACTCTTCACAGTCTTTCCTCCCCCACAACCCTCCTACATGTCTCTGTGTCTGTTCAATTCCTTATCAGCTGTTTTTAGGGAGTCACACCTGGCTACACACAGGGCAATCAATGTATATATTAGTTAGTAATTGGAAACAGATACTCATTCAGCATCAGCATGGGGACCTCACCAGTTTAAATTCAGCCACAGATAGGGGGAATTTCAAGGGGGTGAATTTCAAGGGGACCCACGACACCTGGGAGCCAAGTGCACCGGAGCAAAAGTGCAGCAAGAGTTAAACATGAGAGTTTGACAGTCTCCTTACAAGTTTTTATCCTCTTCTCTACAGGTATGTGCTAATCACCCCTGTACCATCTGCACCCCAATCCTGAATCTGGCTTCAAGCTTCATTTTCACTTTCTGTGGTATGTGCTAATCACCTGTATCACCCTGATTCTGACTCTTCACAGTCTTTCCTCCCCCACAACCCTCCTACATGTCTCTGTGTCTGTTCAATTCCTTATCAGCTGTTTTTAGGGAGTCACACCTGGCTACACACAGGGCAATCAATGTATATATTAGTTAGTAATTGGAAACAGATACTCATTCAGCATCAGCATGGGGACCTCACCAGTTTAAATTCAGCCACAGATAGGGGGAATTTCAAGGGGGTGAATTTCAAGGGGACCCACGACACCTGGGAGCCAAGTGCACCGGAGCAAAAGTGCAGCAAGAGTTAAACATGAGAGTTTGACAGTCTCCTTACAAGTTTTTATCCTCTTCTCTACAGGTATGTGCTAATCACCCCTGTACCATCTGCACCCCAATCCTGAATCTGGCTTCAAGCTTCATTTTCACTTTCTGTGGTATGTGCTAATCACCTGTATCACCCTGATTCTGACTCTTCACAGTCTTTCCTCCCCCACAACCCTCCTACATGTCTCTGTGTCTGTTCAATTCCTTATCAGCTGTTTTTAGGGAGTCACACCTGGCTACACACAGGGCAATCAATGTATATATTAGTTAGTAATTGGAAACAGATACTCATTCAGCATCAGCATGGGGACCTCACCAGTTTAAATTCAGCCACAGATAGGGGGAATTTCAAGGGGGTGAATTTCAAGGGACCCACGACACCTGGGAGCCAAGTGCACCGGAGCAAAAGTGCAGCAAGAGTTAAACATGAGAGTTTGACAGTCTCCTTACAAGTTTTTATCCTCTTCTCTACAGGTATGTGCTAATCACCCCTGTACCATCTGCACCCCAATCCTGAATCTGGCTTCAAGCTTCATTTTCACTTTCTGTGGTATGTGCTAATCACCTGTATCACCCTGATTCTGACTCTTCACAGTCTTTCCTCCCCCACAACCCTCCTACATGTCTCTGTGTCTGTTCAATTCCTTATCAGCTGTTTTTAGGGAGTCACACCTGGCTACACACAGGGCAATCAATGTATATATTAGTTAGTAATTGGAAACAGATACTCATTCAGCATCAGCATGGGGACCTCACCAGTTTAAATTCAGCCACAGATAGGGGGAATTTCAAGGGGGTGAATTTCAAGGGGACCCACGACACCTGGGAGCCAAGTGCACCGGAGCAAAAGTGCAGCAAGAGTTAAACATGAGAGTTTGACAGTCTCCTTACAAGTTTTTATCCTCTTCTCTACAGGTATGTGCTAATCACCCCTGTACCATCTGCACCCCAATCCTGAATCTGGCTTCAAGCTTCATTTTCACTTTCTGTGGTATGTGCTAATCACCTGTATCACCCTGATTCTGACTCTTCACAGTCTTTCCTCCCCCACAACCCTCCTACATGTCTCTGTGTCTGTTCAATTCCTTATCAGCTGTTTTTAGGGAGTCACACCTGGCTACACACAGGGCAATCAATGTATATATTAGTTAGTAATTGGAAACAGATACTCATTCAGCATCAGCATGGGGACCTCACCAGTTTAAATTCAGCCACAGATAGGGGGAATTTCAAGGGGGTGAATTTCAAGGGGACCCACGACACCTGGAGCCAAGTGCACCGGAGCAAAAGTGCAGCAAGAGTTAAACATGAGAGTTTGACAGTCTCCTTACAAGTTTTTATCCTCTTCTCTACAGGTATGTGCTAATCACCCCTGTACCATCTGCACCCCAATCCTGAATCTGGCTTCAAGCTTCATTTCACTTTCTGTGGTATGTGCTAATCACCTGTATCACCCTGATTCTGACTCTTCACAGTCTTTCCTCCCCCACAACCCTCCTACATGTCTCTGTGTCTGTTCAATTCCTTATCAGCTGTTTTTAGGGAGTCACACCTGGCTACACACAGGGCAATCAATGTATATATTAGTTAGTAATTGGAAACAGATACTCATTCAGCATCAGCATGGGGACCTCACCAGTTTAAATTCAGCCACAGATAGGGGGAATTTCAAGGGGGTGAATTTCAAGGGGACCCACGACACCTGGGAGCCAAGTGCACCGGAGCAAAAGTGCAGCAAGAGTTAAACATGAGAGTTTGACAGTCTCCTTACAAGTTTTTATCCTCTTCTCTACAGGTATGTGCTAATCACCCCTGTACCATCTGCACCCCAATCCTGAATCTGGCTTCAAGCTTCATTTTCACTTTCTGTGGTATGTGCTAATCACCTGTATCACCCTGATTCTGACTCTTCACAGTCTTTCCTCCCCACAACCCTCCTACATGTCTCTGTGTCTGTTCAATTCCTTATCAGCTGTTTTTAGGGAGTCACACCTGGCTACACACAGGGCAATCAATGTATATATTAGTTAGTAATTGGAAACAGATACTCATTCAGCATCAGCATGGGGACCTCACCAGTTTAAATTCAGCCACAGATAGGGGGAATTTCAAGGGGGTGAATTTCAAGGGGACCCACGACACCTGGGAGCCAAGTGCACCGGAGCAAAAGTGCAGCAAGAGTTAAACATGAGAGTTTGACAGTCTCCTTACAAGTTTTTATCCTCTTCTCTACAGGTATGTGCTAATCACCCCTGTACCATCTGCACCCCAATCCTGAATCTGGCTTCAAGCTTCATTTTCACTTTCTGTGGTATGTGCTAATCACCTGTATCACCCTGATTCTGACTCTTCACAGTCTTTCCTCCCCCACAACCCTCCTACATGTCTCTGTGTCTGTTCAATTCCTTATCAGCTGTTTTTAGGGAGTCACACCTGGCTACACACAGGGCAATCAATGTATATATTAGTTAGTAATTGGAAACAGATACTCATTCAGCATCAGCATGGGGACCTCACCAGTTTAAATTCAGCCACAGATAGGGGGAATTTCAAGGGGGTGAATTTCAAGGGGACCCACGACACCTGGGAGCCAAGTGCACCGGAGCAAAAGTGCAGCAAGAGTTAAACATGAGAGTTTGACAGTCTCCTTACAAGTTTTTATCCTCTTCTCTACAGGTATGTGCTAATCACCCCTGTACCATCTGCACCCCAATCCTGAATCTGGCTTCAAGCTTCATTTTCACTTTCTGTGGTATGTGCTAATCACCTGTATCACCCTGATTCTGACTCTTCACAGTCTTTCCTCCCCCACAACCCTCCTACATGTCTCTGTGTCTGTTCAATTCCTTATCAGCTGTTTTTAGGGAGTCACACCTGGCTACACACAGGGCAATCAATGTATATATTAGTTAGTAATTGGAAACAGATACTCATTCAGCATCAGCATGGGGACCTCACCAGTTTAAATTCAGCCACAGATAGGGGGAATTTCAAGGGGGTGAATTTCAAGGGGACCCACGACACCTGGGAGCCAAGTGCACCGGAGCAAAAGTGCAGCAAGAGTTAAACATGAGAGTTTGACAGTCTCCTTACAAGTTTTTATCCTCTTCTCTACAGGTATGTGCTAATCACCCCTGTACCATCTGCACCCCAATCCTGAATCTGGCTTCAAGCTTCATTTTCACTTTCTGTGGTATGTGCTAATCACCTGTATCACCCTGATTCTGACTCTTCACAGTCTTTCCTCCCCCACAACCCTCCTACATGTCTCTGTGTCTGTTCAATTCCTTATCAGCTGTTTTTAGGGAGTCACACCTGGCTACACACAGGGCAATCAATGTATATATTAGTTAGTAATTGGAAACAGATACTCATTCAGCATCAGCATGGGGACCTCACCAGTTTAAATTCAGCCACAGATAGGGGGAATTTCAAGGGGGTGAATTTCAAGGGGACCCACGACACCTGGGAGCCAAGTGCACCGGAGCAAAAGTGCAGCAAGAGTTAAACATGAGAGTTTGACAGTCTCCTTACAAGTTTTTATCCTCTTCTCTACAGGTATGTGCTAATCACCCCTGTACCATCTGCACCCCAATCCTGAATCTGGCTTCAAGCTTCATTTTCACTTTCTGTGGTATGTGCTAATCACCTGTATCACCCTGATTCTGACTCTTCACAGTCTTTCCTCCCCCACAACCCTCCTACATGTCTCTGTGTCTGTTCAATTCCTTATCAGCTGTTTTTAGGGAGTCACACCTGGCTACACACAGGGCAATCAATGTATATATTAGTTAGTAATTGGAAACAGATACTCATTCAGCATCAGCATGGGGACCTCACCAGTTTAAATTCAGCCACAGATAGGGGGAATTTCAAGGGGGTGAATTTCAAGGGGACCCACGACACCTGGGAGCCAAGTGCACCGGAGCAAAAGTGCAGCAAGAGTTAAACATGAGAGTTTGACAGTCTCCTTACAAGTTTTTATCCTCTTCTCTACAGGTATGTGCTAATCACCCCTGTACCATCTGCACCCCAATCCTGAATCTGGCTTCAAGCTTCATTTTCACTTTCTGTGGTATGTGCTAATCACCTGTATCACCCTGATTCTGACTCTTCACAGTCTTTCCTCCCCCACAACCCTCCTACATGTCTCTGTGTCTGTTCAATTCCTTATCAGCTGTTTTTAGGGAGTCACACCTGGCTACACACAGGGCAATCAATGTATATATTAGTTAGTAATTGGAAACAGATACTCATTCAGCATCAGCATGGGGACCTCACCAGTTTAAATTCAGCCACAGATAGGGGGAATTTCAAGGGGGTGAATTTCAAGGGGACCCACGACACCTGGGAGCCAAGTGCACCGGAGCAAAAGTGCAGCAAGAGTTAAACATGAGAGTTTGACAGTCTCCTTACAAGTTTTTATCCTCTTCTCTACAGGTATGTGCTAATCACCCCTGTACCATCTGCACCCCAATCCTGAATCTGGCTTCAAGCTTCATTTTCACTTTCTGTGGTATGTGCTAATCACCTGTATCACCCTGATTCTGACTCTTCACAGTCTTTCCTCCCCCACAACCCTCCTACATGTCTCTGTGTCTGTTCAATTCCTTATCAGCTGTTTTTAGGGAGTCACACCTGGCTACACACAGGGCAATCAATGTATATATTAGTTAGTAATTGGAAACAGATACTCATTCAGCATCAGCATGGGGACCTCACCAGTTTAAATTCAGCCACAGATAGGGGGAATTTCAAGGGGGTGAATTTCAAGGGGACCCACGACACCTGGGAGCCAAGTGCACCGGAGCAAAAGTGCAGCAAGAGTTAAACATGAGAGTTTGACAGTCTCCTTACAAGTTTTTATCCTCTTCTCTACAGGTATGTGCTAATCACCCCTGTACCATCTGCACCCCAATCCTGAATCTGGCTTCAAGCTTCATTTTCACTTTCTGTGGTATGTGCTAATCACCTGTATCACCCTGATTCTGACTCTTCACAGTCTTTCCTCCCCCACAACCCTCCTACATGTCTCTGTGTCTGTTCAATTCCTTATCAGCTGTTTTTAGGGAGTCACACCTGGCTACACACAGGGCAATCAATGTATATATTAGTTAGTAATTGGAAACAGATACTCATTCAGCATCAGCATGGGGACCTCACCAGTTTAAATTCAGCCACAGATAGGGGGAATTTCAAGGGGGTGAATTTCAAGGGGACCCACGACACCTGGGAGCCAAGTGCACCGGAGCAAAAGTGCAGCAAGAGTTAAACATGAGAGTTTGACAGTCTCCTTACAAGTTTTTATCCTCTTCTCTACAGGTATGTGCTAATCACCCCTGTACCATCTGCACCCCAATCCTGAATCTGGCTTCAAGCTTCATTTTCACTTTCTGTGGTATGTGCTAATCACCTGTATCACCCTGATTCTGACTCTTCACAGTCTTTCCTCCCCCACAACCCTCCTACATGTCTCTGTGTCTGTTCAATTCCTTATCAGCTGTTTTTAGGGAGTCACACCTGGCTACACACAGGGCAATCAATGTATATATTAGTTAGTAATTGGAAACAGATACTCATTCAGCATCAGCATGGGGACCTCACCAGTTTAAATTCAGCCACAGATAGGGGGAATTTCAAGGGGGTGAATTTCAAGGGGACCCACGACACCTGGGAGCCAAGTGCACCGGAGCAAAAGTGCAGCAAGAGTTAAACATGAGAGTTTGACAGTCTCCTTACAAGTTTTTATCCTCTTCTCTACAGGTATGTGCTAATCACCCCTGTACCATCTGCACCCCAATCCTGAATCTGGCTTCAAGCTTCATTTTCACTTTCTGTGGTATGTGCTAATCACCTGTATCACCCTGATTCTGACTCTTCACAGTCTTTCCTCCCCCACAACCCTCCTACATGTCTCTGTGTCTGTTCAATTCCTTATCAGCTGTTTTTAGGGAGTCACACCTGGCTACACACAGGGCAATCAATGTATATATTAGTTAGTAATTGGAAACAGATACTCATTCAGCATCAGCATGGGGACCTCACCAGTTTAAATTCAGCCACAGATAGGGGGAATTTCAAGGGGGTGAATTTCAAGGGGACCCACGACACCTGGGAGCCAAGTGCACCGGAGCAAAAGTGCAGCAAGAGTTAAACATGAGAGTTTGACAGTCTCCTTACAAGTTTTTATCCTCTTCTCTACAGGTATGTGCTAATCACCCCTGTACCATCTGCACCCCAATCCTGAATCTGGCTTCAAGCTTCATTTTCACTTTCTGTGGTATGTGCTAATCACCTGTATCACCCTGATTCTGACTCTTCACAGTCTTTCCTCCCCCACAACCCTCCTACATGTCTCTGTGTCTGTTCAATTCCTTATCAGCTGTTTTTAGGGAGTCACACCTGGCTACACACAGGGCAATCAATGTATATATTAGTTAGTAATTGGAAACAGATACTCATTCAGCATCAGCATGGGGACCTCACCAGTTTAAATTCAGCCACAGATAGGGGGAATTTCAAGGGGGTGAATTTCAAGGGGACCCACGACACCTGGGAGCCAAGTGCACCGGAGCAAAAGTGCAGCAAGAGTTAAACATGAGAGTTTGACAGTCTCCTTACAAGTTTTTATCCTCTTCTCTACAGGTATGTGCTAATCACCCCTGTACCATCTGCACCCCAATCCTGAATCTGGCTTCAAGCTTCATTTTCACTTTCTGTGGTATGTGCTAATCACCTGTATCACCCTGATTCTGACTCTTCACAGTCTTTCCTCCCCCACAACCCTCCTACATGTCTCTGTGTCTGTTCAATTCCTTATCAGCTGTTTTTAGGGAGTCACACCTGGCTACACACAGGGCAATCAATGTATATATTAGTTAGTAATTGGAAACAGATACTCATTCAGCATCAGCATGGGGACCTCACCAGTTTAAATTCAGCCACAGATAGGGGGAATTTCAAGGGGGTGAATTTCAAGGGGACCCACGACACCTGGGAGCCAAGTGCACCGGAGCAAAAGTGCAGCAAGAGTTAAACATGAGAGTTTGACAGTCTCCTTACAAGTTTTTATCCTCTTCTCTACAGGTATGTGCTAATCACCCCTGTACCATCTGCACCCCAATCCTGAATCTGGCTTCAAGCTTCATTTTCACTTTCTGTGGTATGTGCTAATCACCTGTATCACCCTGATTCTGACTCTTCACAGTCTTTCCTCCCCCACAACCCTCCTACATGTCTCTGTGTCTGTTCAATTCCTTATCAGCTGTTTTTAGGGAGTCACACCTGGCTACACACAGGGCAATCAATGTATATATTAGTTAGTAATTGGAAACAGATACTCATTCAGCATCAGCATGGGGACCTCACCAGTTTAAATTCAGCCACAGATAGGGGGAATTTCAAGGGGGTGAATTTCAAGGGGACCCACGACACCTGGGAGCCAAGTGCACCGGAGCAAAAGTGCAGCAAGAGTTAAACATGAGAGTTTGACAGTCTCCTTACAAGTTTTTATCCTCTTCTCTACAGGTATGTGCTAATCACCCCTGTACCATCTGCACCCCAATCCTGAATCTGGCTTCAAGCTTCATTTTCACTTTCTGTGGTATGTGCTAATCACCTGTATCACCCTGATTCTGACTCTTCACAGTCTTTCCTCCCCCACAACCCTCCTACATGTCTCTGTGTCTGTTCAATTCCTTATCAGCTGTTTTTAGGGAGTCACACCTGGCTACACACAGGGCAATCAATGTATATATTAGTTAGTAATTGGAAACAGATACTCATTCAGCATCAGCATGGGGACCTCACCAGTTTAAATTCAGCCACAGATAGGGGGAATTTCAAGGGGGTGAATTTCAAGGGGACCCACGACACCTGGGAGCCAAGTGCACCGGAGCAAAAGTGCAGCAAGAGTTAAACATGAGAGTTTGACAGTCTCCTTACAAGTTTTTATCCTCTTCTCTACAGGTATGTGCTAATCACCCCTGTACCATCTGCACCCCAATCCTGAATCTGGCTTCAAGCTTCATTTTCACTTTCTGTGGTATGTGCTAATCACCTGTATCACCCTGATTCTGACTCTTCACAGTCTTTCCTCCCCCACAACCCTCCTACATGTCTCTGTGTCTGTTCAATTCCTTATCAGCTGTTTTTAGGGAGTCACACCTGGCTACACACAGGGCAATCAATGTATATATTAGTTAGTAATTGGAAACAGATACTCATTCAGCATCAGCATGGGGACCTCACCAGTTTAAATTCAGCCACAGATAGGGGGAATTTCAAGGGGGTGAATTTCAAGGGGACCCACGACACCTGGGAGCCAAGTGCACCGGAGCAAAAGTGCAGCAAGAGTTAAACATGAGAGTTTGACAGGAGAGTGGACAGGAAAGAATGACAGCTACTGCAACACTTAAACAACAGGTAAATAAACAAATACGGAGTAAAATGGAACTAGAGAATAGATAAATATTACTAATATAACAGAGGAGGAAAGGAGAGGAAGAGAGAGAGAGAGGGAGGAAGGAGAAGGGAGGAGAGGAGAGGAGTAGAAAAGAAAAAAAAAAAAAAGAAGGAAAAAGGGAAAGATTTTTTTTTTTTTTTTTTTTTTTTTTTTCCTGTCTCACAATAACAAGAGGTTTCTGTCTACCTATATCTTCCCTAGTATCCTCCTCATGCATGCCAACATGAATGGATTAATACTCACTGTTCTAACTATCCCACTAATAATACAGATTTACTCTCATCCCAGCAACCATGCCCCGCACCCTCACCATAACATAATAATTCATCATGGACTTCTGCATACATGTGCACTATCAACTGAATGCTGGTGGAGAGTACTAATATCAAGCCCACCCAGCCCTAGCAATTATAGCAACAAACACACCCTCTCACTATATGTTCACCGCAAACAACTCACTAAATTTTTATGCATATTGTTACTTGCCTTAGCAAATGATATAGAAACTAACCCTGGCCCTAAAATAGAAATAAATGGCAACCTCCCCTTTAAAAAGGGTCTGTCATTAGTGCACTGCAACAACGCAGTATACTGCCCAAAATGGACGAACTAAAAGCATGGTGTTATGCATACAAACCAAAAATTCTTATTCTTACTGAATCCTGGTTATCCCCAAAAATTCCAGACACTGCTGTTGCCACAGATGGATACTCATGCTTTAGAAAAGACCGTGCAAAGCGAGGAGGAGGTGTAATCATTTACATACAGGAGCCAATAAACTTTACACTTCTAAAGGACTCTCACAACACTGATTCTTATGAATACATTGCTGGTAAAATTTGTCTTCCATACTCAAAACAAATCATAATTGTAGGCATCTACAGACCGCCAAATACCTCAGCACACACCGTATTTGACATAGCTCAACACCTAAAGGTGATTGCCACACAAAACAAGAAAAGCGAGTTGATGGTTCTTGGAGACTTTAATATTAATTGGCTTGATTCCAGGAATGAAAAATATTGTTCATTGTTTAAAGCACTGAACTTATCACAACAAATATCTTCCCCTACTCGCATAAATCTTAAAACATCCAACCATACCCTGCTAGACTGAATCCTCACATCCTGCGCAAGCAGAATCCAAGATTCAGGTGTTCTAGCAAACGTGTTTAGTGATCACTCCATAGTTTACTGTGTCCGCAAAATAAAACCAGTCAAATCAAATTTCAAAGTCATACTCACGAGATCATTTAGAAAATTTAAACTTCAGTCCTTCCTAAATGATTTAAAAAATTGCTCATGGCATAGATTACATCTAATACCTGACCTTGATTCAGCGATTGACTTTTTTAACTCAGAATTCCTACAGGTCTGTAATACCCATGCCCCACTAAGAAAGGTCAGGGTCAGGGGGGCACATCTACCATGGGTCTCAGCTGACTTGATTCAATTATTCAGTTTCAGAGATTCATTATGGACAAAATTTAAACAATCTGGCTCCCCTCATGATCACACTATATATAGGCAAGTACGGAATACATGTACAAAACAAACAAAACTAGCAAAAGCACAATATTTTAATAACAACTTGGACAATAACATTTCAAAGCCTGCCAACTTTTGGAAGGTTATAAAGAACATCTACAATCCACCTAACCATTCTCACCCATCAAATATAACAATAGACAATGAAACCATACAGTGCCCCCCAGCCATAGCCAATGCTTTCAACAGCTACTTTGTTGGATGTGCCACCACACTGATTAAACAAAACAAAGGCCACTCTGAAGTCCCACTAAGTTCAGAACAGTCACTGGCACCTGCTGCCTGGTCCAACAGTGCAAACGAATTCAATTTCAGGCCAGTAAATGAAAGTGAAGTATATGATCACCTCCTCAACCCAAAACTGAAATCTCAATCGAGCCCTGACCAACTACCAGCAATTTTATTAAAGCTCAGTGCTATGGTCACAGCCCAACCGATAGCAACTCTAATTAATGCCTCTTTGACATCAGGGTATATGCCCAAATCCTGGAAAGTGGCAAGAGTTGTACCTATCCACAAAAGTGGGGATAAAAATGTAGTATCAAATTACAGACCGATATCTCTCCTCCCCACTTTATCTAAAATCATAGAGAAATGTGTACATGTGCAACTACATAAATATTACCAACAGACCAGTTTCTTCACCCCTCTTCAATCAGGGTTTAGACCAAACCACTCAACAGTCACGTCTCTTCTAAAAGTAACCAATGATATCCAGACTGGCATGGAAAATGGTGAACTCACAGGAGCTATTTTCCTTGATTTCGCTAAGGCCTTTGACACAGTAGACCATAACATTCTTATCAGCAAACTCCATAACTCAGGATTGGGTAATAATTCTCTACAATGGTTCCGATCCTATTTATCAGACAGAATGCAGTATGTGTCAGTTGCAAACAATGACTCCCGTCCGCTCAAAATAACAAGTGGAGTTCTCCAAGGCTCCATTCTTGGCCCTCTTCTATTTTCTCTTTTTATAAATGATCTGCCCAAGGTTTGCAAATCATCTTCAGTACACATGTATGCAGATGACACCATAATCTATGCTAAAAACTCTAGCATATCACAACTTGAAACCGAATTACAACATGATTTCTACAAAGTGGAAAGATGGATAACACAGAACAAACTTTTCTTAAACACAGATAAAACAGTCACAATGATATTTGGCACAAAGCACAAACTGCGTAGTCTCGACAATATCCACCTATCCATTGTGACAGAGTCTAATCGTAAATTGGCCCCAGTAGACTCCTACAAATATCTTGGTATGTGGCTTGACCCTAACCTCAATTTTGGTCACCACATTGACAAATTAACCTCTAAACTTTATCCCAAAATAAGTACACTTTATAGAAACAAATTATGTCTAAGTACCCAGGTGAGAAAACGTATTGTACAACAGATGCTGCTGCCAGTCATAGACTATGGTGACGTAGTATATGCTCCAGCACCAGAAATCCACCTCAGTAAACTTGACACTCTATATAATTCATTATGCCGCTTTATCCTCCAGTGTGACTACACTACCCATCATTGTGACATGCTAAAAGAACTAAATTGGCTAACACTCAAATCTAGACGTGACCTTCATCTTTCTTGCTTAGTACACAATCACTTCTCTGGAAAACTACCACAATACCTAAGCAGTATACTCACCCCAGCTCTCCATACTAACTATAACCTCCGCTCCACTACTAACAACTCACTGCTTATACCACAATACAAGAAAGAAGCAGGAAGATCTGCCTTCTCCTTCAGAGCTCCAAAAATCTGGAACAATCTGCCGGAAAAAATCACATCTGCACCCAGTCTAAAATCCTTAAAAGCAAATGTTTCTTTATATCTACAAACAGTGTGTAACTGCAAATAATCCCATTATTTAATAAGTATGTATATTTCTGTATGTTTGTATATAATGTCTCACAATTAGTGTAAATATGTAACCTTTTACTGAAAACTATCCAGGACATACTTGAAAACGAGAGAAATCTCAATGTATTCTTCCTGGTAAAACATTTTCTAAATAAAATAAAATGTGGAAGTTTGACACGCCCTGGATGTTAAATAGGCTGTGCTGTACAGACGATGTTCATCAGGTGCCGAGGAACGAGCTGCCTTGCCAAGGTGGTAGATAATAAGCAGAATGGGTAACAACTTAGCCCCCACGGGCGTAGCTACAGGAACTGCTTTCGTATCTGCAAGTGCGAATAGCCCCTTCGGGCGTAACAGAAACCGGCCTGCAATGCAAGAGCTAGTAACCTCCTCAGGTGTAATCGAATGCAGTAATACTAGAGCCAGAGCCACTAGCCCCCTCGGGCGTAGTACCGGATAAGCCAACACTGAAGCCTTTCTGCCAACACTCTGTGTCAATGATCTCGTCGGTAACCAACACCGGAGAGCCTTAAGCGCCCAAACGGCCCAAACTGTATGGACACTCTGCAACGTTAGACTAGAGTTGCCGACGGAGAGCGGCCAACTCAGCAGCAGTATCACTTGCAACGAGGCTCGTACAGGAGATAGAGAGAGTGAATCAGAGGCAGCACTGCAAGAGTTAAAATGCACGTTTACTCGAGGCTTTAGCGCTACTGCAAGGCTCTGTAACGTTACTCGAGGCTTCAACGCTACAATCAGGCTCTGCAAGGAGAGGAAGGCCCACGGAATACACACAGCTCTGCACTAGAACGAGGCACAGCACTATCGAAGGAATCACCAGGCAAGGCAGTGGCACAGACGTGGGCAGCAGGGACTGGAAAATGTCGCGGCGGCGACAACTGGAACGCAGGTCACTGGAACAAGCTGGAAGTCGATCTTCGGAGCAGGAAGTCAGCCGGGCCGGGTCATACACAGGCAGGAACGTCAAACTAGCCGGGTCAGGATCCAAGGGTGGTCCGCAGACGAACCGGGTCATACACAGGCAGGAACACTGGAGAATGGTCAGGGCAAGCCGAATCGGTACACAGGAACTCAGAATACAGGAACACAGCAATAGCACTACTGGCTCAGGAACACCACGAAAGGGCAACTGACATAAGAGATAGCCAGGTATAAAAAGGTCATCAGGAGGCGGGTCAAACTCAGTCAGCAAATCAGTGACATCCACAACTGAGAGTGACAGGAATCACAGGCACTGTGATAATTCTGACTGTCTGGCAATTGGGTTATTTCCCTGTGCAGAGTATCAGCGGCCAGTCTCCGTTACTGCTCCGGCAGTTGAGTCACCGGTTGCCTCCGGTTATACTTGTGCAGAGTACAAGTGTTGTCTCTGTTACTGCTACGGCAGTTTACCTTGGGCCTAGTCTCCGTTATTGCCTCTGCTCAGAGCAAGTATCTGCCTCCGTTACCACTCTGGCTGTTGAGCCACCGGTTGCCTCCGGTTATACTTGTGCAGAGTACAAGTGTTGTCTCGGTTACTGCTACGGCAGTTTACCTTAGGCCTAGTCTCCGTTATTGCCCCTGCTCAGAGCAAATGTCTGCCTCCGTTACCACTCTGGCTGTTGAGCCACCGGTTGCCTCCGGTTATACTTGTGCAGAGTGCAAGTGTTGTCTCCTTTACTGCTACGGCAGTTTACCTTGGGCCTAGTCTCCGTTATTGCCTCTGTTCAGAGCAAGTGTCTGCCTCTGTTACCACTCAGGCTGATGAGCCACGGGTTGCCTTCGTTAGACTTCAGCAGTGTGCAAGTGTTGCCTCCGTTACTGCTACGGCAGTACCTCACGTGTCTCTGTTTCCAGTATTGCCTAAACAGCTCATGCTAGTTCTGCTTATCTGGCTTTTGGCATTACGAATTCCACAGCTGTTTATATGCAGGGAGTCCCATCACTGACCTCTCTGCACAGGGGACTGTTTACACTCTGAAGATCTTTAACCCATGCAAGACCTTGCTCCTGGGAATCCATCACTCTGCCTGACCTGTCAGTATAGACTACTGTGGACTTATTGGTTATGCTGGACCTGTGTAAGCCTATGTATCTATAACCTGTCGTGTGTCTGTACTATTCTGTTTATATACTACAGGACCTGTGAAGGTTATTTATTTTAATAAAACTGTGTTTTATCCTAAACCACTGTGTCTGTGTGTCAAACAAAAAGTTACAATACGAAAGGGCCATGACCTCAGACAGTAAAGGTGAGGGAAATTCACAGAACATCCACTGGAGGATGGATGTACATGAGCAACGTTTGGACCAGTTGGCACTGGCTATACAAACTATTCTTGAGAGCATGGTGCATCTCGATAAACCAGTTCAGAATCCGGTGGTCCCCCCCAGTTTTGACACCTGAGAGTCAATCAGTGGCCGCGGTGACCTCAGTTAAGGGGTTAACGGCTTCTGCCCCGTTACCACTTAGATACAATGGTGAACCCACCCTGTGCAGAGGGTTTATTAATCAATTCGAGATATTTCTGGAATTAACCCCTCATGCCTTTCCGAATGACCGCAGTAAGGTCGGGTTCATGATTTCATTATTAACGGGCAGAGCCTTGGCGTGGGCTAATCCCTTGTGGGATAATGCTAAACCTTGCACCAGGAACTTCAGTGAGTTTGTACGAACCTTCCGGAGAGTATTTGAAGTTCCTGGGAGAGTCGCCTCTGCTGCCAAACGATTGATGGAAATACAACAGGGCAATCGTACTGTGGGCGAGTATGCCATTGAATTCCGTACATTGTCAGCAGAGGTGGGTTGGAATAATGAGGCGCTGGTGGCAGCCTTTGCTCAAGGACTGGCTGACCATATTAAGGATGAAACGGCAGCTAGAGAACTACCCAGTGATCTGGACGAGTATATTGACTATGCCATTTTAATTGATTCTCGTATCCGTGAGAGAATTATGGCCAAAGACCATAGGTTACGGCCAAAAAACTGTGGGCATGGCAGTTCTTTGAACCCACCCTCGCCTCCCATTCCTCCTGAGCGTAAACTAGAACCCCGTGAACCGATGCAACTAGGATTCACCAAATTAACAAAGGAGGAACGGGCACACCGCAGGAGGCAGGGGTTATGTCTATACTGTGGCAAGGCAGGCCATTTATTACGCACTTGTCCTGTGTGTCTGGAAAACGAACGCACCTAGGGTACCTTGGGGGACAGGCCCTAGGTGGTGTTCAGCAGTCCCTAGACCCGATCATGCAGAAACCCACAATCCAGGTGGTGTTTTCCTGAGCAGAACACTCTGTGGAGGTTCTGGCTCTGGTTGATTCCAGTGCGGCCGGTTATTTCATGGATAATTCTTTTGCTGTGTTACATAAGATTCCGTTGGTCAGAAGGGAATCTCCATTAGCCATTGAGGCCATTGATGGCAGACCACTAGAACCAGCTCAGATAACTATGGAGACTGTTCTGATTTCTATGTCTATTGGGGCCCTCCACGTGGAGGAACAATGATTTCAGATTATCCATACTCCTCATCATGCGGTCATTCTGGGTTTCCCTGGTTACATTTGCACAATCCCCAGTTTGACTGGCAGAGTTGCGAAATCACATCTTGGTCCGAGTACTGTATGAAGCATTGTGTGACTCAGCCGGTTAAGATTTTGTGTGCCTCTCCCTCTGTGCCAGCCGAATACTATCAATTCATTGACGTTTTCAGTAAGGGAGAGGCTAACGCATTGCTCCAACATAGGGCATACGATTGTGCCATTGATTTAACCTCTGGGGTTGTGCCCCGTAGGGGTCGCACCTATCCGTTGTCGTGCGAGGAGAACTGGGCTATGGAGGAGTACATTGAGGACGCCCTTAATAGAGGGATTATTCAGAAGTCTACCTCACCTGCTGGTGCTGGGTTCTTTTTCGTAAAAAAGAAGAGTGGCGAGTTGAGACCTTGCATTGATTACAGGGGATTAAATAAATTTATGTCCAAGAACACATACCCCATACCACTCATTACTTAGCTATTTGACGGATTAAAAGGTTCTTCCATTTTTATGAAATTAGACCTACATGCTGCCTATAACCTGATCAGAATAAGAACGGGGGATGAGTGGAAAACGGCATTTAATACTAGATCTGGGCATTATGAATACCTAGTTATGCCATTTGGTCTTTGTAAAGCACCAGCTATATTTCAAGAATTCATTAACGACATCCTCCGTGATTTACTACAGTCCTGTGTAGTGGTATACCTTGATGACATACTCATACACTCTGCCACTCTGTCCCAACACATCAAGGATGTGCCCGAGGTCTTGCTTCGTTTACGCAAAAATAAGTTATATTGTAAAATGGAGAAGTGCGAGTTTCACAGGTCCAAAGTGCCTTTTTTGGGTTTTGTGATATCTAAGGATGGTATTGCCATGGACCAGGGGAAACTCGTAGCAGTCTTGCAGTGGCCACGACCCAAAGGGTTAAAAGCAATTCAGCGTTTTCTTGGGTTCGTGTAATGGTTTGTTTGACTCACAGACACAGAGTTAAGATAAAAACACCGTTTTATTAAATACAATAATACATAAAGAACCCTCACAGGTCCTGTAATATAACTCATATAGTACAGACACATGACAGGTTAATTATGCCCACACAGGTCCAGCATATATATAGGAGACAAACAGGCTATACTGACACGGGTCAGGCGAACTCTAGGTACCTGGCTTCTGAGGATATTTAGAGTAGAAAATAAACAGTAATTTAGGAGCATGAAGGTCCTTCTGCTCAACCCAAGAACGTTCCTCCGGACCATAACCCTTCCAATGGACCAAGTACTGCAATTTTCCTCTAAATCTGCGGGAATCAATGATACTTTGGACTTCATACTCCTCCTGACCCTCTACCTCTACCGGACCGGGAACCACAGGAGTAGTTGTGTAACGGTTGCATACCAGAGGTTTCAGGAGAGATACATGGAACACATTATGAATGTGCATGGACGCAGGGAGATCCAAGGCATATGAAACGGTTAATTTTACGGATCACCCTGAACGGGCCAATAAACCGGGGAGCCAGTTTGTTGGACAGAACTTGCAACTTGAGATTTCTGGAGGATAGTGTCACTGTTTGTTAAGACTCTCAAACGTAAGGTTTAGGTAAAAACATAACTTTATTGAAACATTAAAGGCAATCCCATAGGGTTTTCATACACATACAAACATCACATATATATAAGCAATTGAGATAGGTTCTACCGGCCTTGCAAATAATACCGGCAAGGCAACCCAAGCGTTACTGAAGGAATAGTGAAGTAGGCTCTACCGGCCCTACCAATACCGGGTAAGGCAACCGTAAGATGGTAACGTACTGGTTCTACCGGCCTTACCAATACCGGGCAGGGCAGCCTGAGTAATACACAAGGAATAGGCTCTACCAGCCCTGCCAATACCGGGTAAGGCAACCATGGAGTGGCAATGTAACAGGTTCTACCGGCCTTACCAATACCGGGCAGGGCAGCCCAGAATGGATACCCAAGGATAGGCTCTACCGGCCCTGTCAATACCGGGTAAGGCAACCTAAAGGTGGCAACGTGAAAGGTTCTACCGGCCTTACCAATACCGGGCAGGGCAGCCCAAGAAGGGAGACACCACTAAGACCAGTGACTGTCAGATGACATGACAGTAGGATGGTAAATAGAGTATGCGGTCAAGCTGTCTCACCCAAGGAGAGGCTAGTGTCGGTACACATCTGAAACAAGTGCTGCTAGGACTGGACAGCACCAGGACCCTGACTGCAAGTCAGGGAGTAAACCAGCGTCCGCACGCTGGGACCAACAACTGTACCTTGAGCCGCAAGGCAAATGGAGTAAACCAGCGTCCGCACGCTGGAACCAACAGGCAGTAGAATGAGCCACAAGGCCAATGAAGCAAACCAGCGTCCGCACGCTGGGACCAACAGACAGTATTGTGAACCGCAAGGCTAATGGAGTAAACCAGCGTCCGCACGCTGGGACCAACAGACAGTATTGTGAGCCGCAAGGCTAAAGGAGTAAACCAGCGTCCGCACGCTGGGACCCACAGACAGTATTGTGAGCCGCAAGGCTAATGGAGTAAACCAGCGTCCGCACGCTGGGACCAACAACAGTACTGTGAGCAGCAAGGCTAATGGAGTAAACCAGCGTCCGCACGCTGGGACCAACAACAGTATAGTGAGTCGCAAGGCTAATGGAGTAAACCAGCGTCCGCACGCTGGGACCTACAGACAGTATTATGAGCCGCAAGGCTAATGGAGTAAACCAGCGTCTGCACGCTGGGGCCAACAGGCAGTATTGTGAGCCGCAAGGCTAATGGAGTAAACCAGCGTCTGCACGCTGGGACCAACAGACAGTATAGTTAGCCGCAAGGCTAATGGAGTAAACCAGTGTCCGCGCGCTGGGACCAACAGACAGAATGTCGCCGGAGCGACAGGAGAGAATATCGCCTCAGGAACTGAACACAGGAAACAGCAGGAGCAGGCCGAGGCTCAACCGGGACAAGCACCGCAAGTCGTCTGGCAACTGGAACGACAGCAACCAGAACCGAACTGGAACTGAGAAGCAGGCAGGAACACAGGAACAGGTAACTCAGGAACGCAAGAACTCAGGAACTCAGGAACAAGCCCAATAGCTTCAGCAGACAGGCAAAGTGAATGCTGTCAGAGACACCACGAAAGGGCAACTAAAGGGTGCCCAGACTGAGTTTAAAAAGGCAACCAGAGGCGGGCTGACTGCAGACAGCCAATGGGAGCCCCCTGCAGGTGATAGACAGAGCACTGCAGCAATCACGGGCACCGTGATAGATAGCCATACCCTGTCCAAAACCTGGTAGGAGACCGCTGGCAGCCGTCTACGATTGGCATGGCGCTGATGAAGCTGGAAAGACAGGCTGAGGGCCCTCTGAACCTGTGCCCAAGTGGAGCGGAGTTGCTCTATATGCTCGTCCAGAGCTGGAATCTGTTGTGACTGGAAGGAGTCCGGGAGCAAACAAGGCTGGAACCCGTAGTTGATGTGAAACGGGGAGCTCCTGGATGATGAATTAACTGCACAGTTCCTGGCGAACTCTGCCCATGGCAACAGGTCGGCCCAGTTATCATGATGATCTGTGACAAAACAGCGCAGGAACTGCTCCAGTCCCTGATTGGCACGCTCAGCGGCCCCATTGGTCTGGGGGTGGTAGGCAGAGGAGAAGGACAGTTGAATGCCCATCTGTTCACAAAATGCTCTCCAAAATCTGGACACGAACTGGCTCTCACGGTCGGACACCAGAACTCTAGGTACCCCATGCAACCGAAACACTTCTTTAGCGAAAACAACAGCCAATTCCTGGGAGGGAAGGCCATGGAGGGGCACAAAATGAGCCATTTTAGAAAACGTGTCAACCACCATCAGTATGAATGAATACCCTCTAGATACTGGCAACTCTCCCATGAAATCAATGGATACGTGGGACCAGGGATGTTCAAGATTGGGCACTGGTTGGAGTAGGCCCACCGGGAGGTGTCTAGGGGTCTTGGCACGGGCACAGGTAGCACAGGCTGCGATGAATGCAGAACAGTCAGCCCCCAGAGAGGGCCACCAGAAAACTTGTGAGAGAGACCATATTAATTGATCGCTACCGATATGCCCAGCAGCCTTAGATGAGTGGTATGTTTCAAGTAATCAAGTATGGAATGGCTCATCAACAAAACACTTGCCCACTGGGGTTTCCGGGGGGGGGGGGCGTAGCCTGGGTGGCCAAAATCTCTTCCCCCAGTGGCGAAGTGATACTAGTACGTAGGGTAGCCAAAATGCGGTCAGGCTGTATAATGGGTACTGGGACCTCGTCCCTATCATTCTCAGGCTCAAATTGTCTACACAGGGCATCAGCCCTAACATTCTTGGAACCCGGCAAATGTGATACAATGAAATTGAATCGGGAAAGAAACAGGGCCCATCTGGCCTGACGAGAGGACAATCTTTTAGCCTCTGAAAGATGTCAGGTTTTTGTGATCAGTCAGAATCAATATTGGACTTCTGGTACCTTTCAATAGGTAACGCCATTCCTTCAGGGAGAGAATGATAACCAGTAGTTCTCTGTCACTTATCTCATAGTGACTTTGGGCGCTTGACAACTTCTTAGAAAAACACCCACATGGTCTGAGGGTGCCCTCTGTTACCGGGCATTGAGATAGTATTGCCCCTACCCCAATCTCTGAGGCATCAACCTCAAGTGTAAATGGAAGAGACGGGTTGGGGTGGGATAGCACAGGAGCAGCTGCAAAAGCGGATTTCAGTGTCTCAAAGGTCTGTTCGGCTGCCTCAGACCATTGGGAAGGATTAGCGCCCTTGTGTGTGAGGTCAGACAGTGGTTTAACAATAGTAGAAAAGTTCTTAATAAACTTTCTATAATAATTAGCGAACCCCAAAAAGAGCTGGATCTCTTTTTAACCCTTTGGGCCGTGGCCATTGTAGTACTGCTGCGAGTTTCTCCTGGTCCATAGCAATACCTTCTTTAGCAATCACGAACCCCAAAAAGGGTACTCTGGATCTGTGAAACTCGTTTTTTTCCATTTTACAAAATTGTTTGTTTTTACGCAAGCGGAGCAACACCTCAGACACATCCTTGATGTGTTGTGACAAATTAGCCGAGTGTATAAGTATATCATCAAGGTAGACAACAACACAAGACTGTAGCATATCACGGAGGATATCATTAATAAATTCTTGGAAAACCGCAGGTGCATTACAGAGACCAAACGGCATAACTAGATATTCATAATGCCCGGATCTAGTATTTAATGCCGTTTTCCACTCATCCCCAGATTTTATCCTGATCAGGTTATAGGCCGTACGTAGGTCTAATTTCGTAAAGATGGAGGAACTCTTTAACCTGTCAAATAATTTGGTGATGAGTGGTATCGGATAGGCATTCTTGGGCATTAACTTATTTAGGCCACGGTAATCAATACACGGTCTTAACTCGCCATACTTCTTTTTCACAAAAAAGAACCCAGCACCAGCAGGTGAGGTAGATTTCCTAATGATCCCTCTCTTGAGGGCATCCTCAATGTATTCCTCTATAACTTGATTTTCATCTCATGATAGTGGGTACGTACATCCCTTAGGGGGTACCACCCCCAGGGGCAACTCAATGGCACAATCGTAAGACCTGTGCTGAGGCAGGGAGCCAGCCTCTCCCTTACTGAAAATGTCACTGAATTGTTGGTATTCAACTGGCAATGAGGGAGAGGCACACAAGATCTTAACAGGGTGAGACACACAATGCTTCATACAAAATTGAGACCAAGAAGTAATCTCGCAATTCTGCCAATCAAACTGGGGGTTATGCAGCTGCAATCAAGGGAACCCCAGAATGACTGTATGGTGAGGGGAATTAATTATATGGAACTGCTGTTCTTCCCTGTGAAGAACCCCAATCGTCATAGGTAGTGATATGGTTTCAAAAGTGATCTGAGCTGGTTCTAATGGTCTCCCATCAATGGCTTCAATGGCAAGAGGCGATTCCCTTTTATCCAGCGGAATCTTGTGCAATTCAGCAAAGGCACTATCCATAAAGTAGCCAGCCGCGCCGGAAACAATTAGGGCCAGAACCTCCACTGAACGATCTGCCCACGAGAATACCACCTGGATCGTGGGTTTTTGTATGATAGGATCTGGGGACGGTTGAACACCACCTAGGGCCTGTCCCCCAAGGTACCCTAGGTACGTTCGTTTCCCGGACGTACGGGACAGGTTCTTAGCATGTGCCCAGCTTTGCCACAGTATAAGCTTAACCCCCTGCTTCCTGCGGTGTGCCAGTTCCTCCTTAGTTTACCTGGTAAACCCTAGCTACATAGGTTCACAGGATTCTTGTATACGGTCATTAGGTTTAGGCAACGAGGGAGGGGTGGGTGGGCACAATGAACTACTGAACCCACCACTTTTAGGCCGCAGCCTACAGTCTTTTGCCACAAGTCTCTCATGGATCCGAGTGTCAATCAGAATGGCATAATCAATATATTTGTCTAAATCGTTAGGCAATTCTCTAGCTGCAGTCTCATCTTTCATATGGTCGGCCTGACCTTGAGCAAATGCTGCCATCAATGCCTCATTGTTCCAACCGACCTCTGCTGCTAATGTGCGTAATTCTATGGCTTAGTCGCCCACCGTCCGATTGCCCTGTTGTATTTCCATCAGATGTTTAGCAGCAGAGGCGGTTCTACCAGGGAATTCAAATACTCCCCGAAACATTTGCACAAATTCCCTGAAATTCTTGGTGCAAGGTTTAGCACTCTCCCACAAGGGATTGGCCCATGCCAGGGCTCTGCCAGTCTGTAAGGATATCATAAACCCAACCTTACTGCGATCATTAGGAAAGGCATGAGGGGTTAATTCTAGAAATATCTCAAGGTGGTTAATAAACCCTCTGCATAGACTTGGTTCGCCATCATATCTGAGTGGCAATGGTGCGGAAGCGGTTAACCCTTTGACTGAGGCCACAGAAGTCACGGATAAACTCTCCGGTGTCAAAACTGGGGGGACCACCGGACTCGGGACAGGTTTGTCAGGGAGCACTGTATGCTCGGATAGTTTGTATAGCAAGTGCCAACTGATCCAGGTGCTGCTCATGTACATCCATCCTCCAATGGATGTTCTGTGCATTACCCTCACCCTTATTGTCTGAGGTCATGGCCCTTTCGTACTGTAACGGTTTGTTTGACTCACAGACACAGAGTTAAGATAAAAACAGTTTTATTAAATACAATAATACATAAAGAACCCTCACAGGTCCTGTAATATAACTCATATAGTACAGACACACGACAGGTTAATTATGCCCACACAGGTCCAGCATATATATAGGAGACAAACAGTCTATGCTAACACGGGTCAGGCGAATGATAAGGTTTCCAGGTTCCAGCAATGCAGGAGTTAATGTTCAGAGAAAAGGAGAACAGTCCCTTGTATTCTGGCAACCAGCTGCATCAGGAGACGCCAAAATAGAGTCCACAGTATACTAGGCCACTGAAGAAATCTGGAGAGCTACCGGTGCTGACACGGAGGCAACAATAGCAACCGGTTATGACAAGTGGAGTGTAACCAATGGTAGTATACCGGTGCTATAACGGAGGCAACACTTGCAACCGGTATTGACAGAGGGGAGCAAACCAATGGTAATGTACCGGTGCTATAAAGGAGGCAACACTGCAACCGGTTTAGACAGAGTGGAGCAAACCAATGGTAATGTACCGGTGCTATAACGGAGGCAACACTGCAACCGGGTTACACAGAGTGGAGCAAACCAATGGTAATGTACCGGTGCTATAACGGAGGCAGCACTAGCAACCGGTTTTGACAGAGTGGAGCAAACCAATGACAGTATACTGGTGCAATAATGGAGGCAACACAGCAACCGGTTTAGACAGAGAGGAGCAACCAATGGCAAAATACCGGTGCACTCACGGAGGCAACATTGGCAACCAGTTATGGAGAGGAGGACTAGGCCAGAGGCGCTCTGAGCGAATGGAAGACAGGCAAGCCTGCAGGGCAGAGGTGCCAAACAGTAAGGCACTGGAAGTCAGAATGTCACCGATGCAACTAGAACCACAACTGGGAACTGCCGAGTCGGGATCCAGGAACAGGAACATCAGCCAGGCCAGGTCAGGACACAGGAGCAGGAACGTCAGCCAATCCAGGTCGGTACACAGGAGCAGGAACAGGAGAGTGGTCAGGCAAGTCCGTACACTGGAAACCTCAATACAAACGTAGAACTGGCACAGGAACACCACGAAAGGGTAGTGATAAGGTGCAGGAGCCCAGTATATAAAGGCAATACTGGGCAACCAATGAGGACCTCATACAGGATAACTGACAGAGAAATAAAAAAACAAGGAATCACGGGCACCGTGATAGTTCGCTAATTATTACAGGAAGTTTATCCATAACTTCTCTACCATTGTTAAACCTCTGTCTGACCTTACGCACAAGGGCGCTAATCCCTCCCAATGGTCTGATGCTGCTGAGCTTGCTTTCCAGACACTAAAATCGGCTTTTGCATCTGCCCCGGTACTGTCCCACCCTAACCCCTCCCTTCCATTCACGTTGGAGGTTGATGCTTCTGAGATAGGGGTTGGGGCAGTACTATCACAACGTCTAGTGACGGGGGGTGCTCTGAGGCCATGTGGGTTCTTCTCTAAAAAACCGCCCAGAGTCATTATGAAATTGGCGACAGAGAACTCCTGGCTATCATTCTGGCTCTGAAAGAATGGCGCCACCTGCTGGAGGGTACCAGAACTCCTGTACTAATTCTTACTGACCACAAAAACCTAACTTATCTCTCGGAGGCTAAAAGATTGTCGTCTCATCAGGCCAGGTGGGCCCTGTTCCTATCTCGTTTTAATTTTGTAGTATCCTATTTGTCGGGCTCCAAGAATGTTAGGGCCGATGCCCTGTCTAGACAATTTGGGCCAGAGATGGAGAAGGATGAGGTTCCCGTACCTATCATTCAGCCTGATCGCATCCTGGCCACCCTACGCACTAGTATCACTTCACCACTGGGGGAAGAGATTCTGGCTACCCAGGCTACGGCTCCCCCAGAAACCCCAGTGGGTAAGTGTTTTGTGGATGAGCCATTTCGTACACGGTTGCTCGAGACATTCCACTCTTCTAAGGCTGCTGGACATATTGGGAGGGATCAATTAATATGGTCTCTCTCACAAGTTTTCTGGTTGCCTTCCCTACAGGCCGACTGCTCCGCTTTTACCGCAGCCTGTACCACCTGTGCCTGTGCCAAGACCCCTAGACACCTCCCGGTGCACCTACTTCAACCAGTGCCTAATGTGAAAGTCCTTGGTCCCACGTGTCCATTGATTTCCTGGGAGAGCTGACAGGGGTTACTCATTCATTCTTATGGTGGTTGATAGATTCTCTAAGATGGCTCATTTCGTGCCTCTTCCTGGTCTTCCCTCTGCCCAGGAGTTGGTTGTTGTCTTCGCTAAGGAAGTGTTCCGGTTGCATGGGGTACCCAGAGTCCCGGTGTCTGACCGTGGGAGCCAATTTGTGTCCAGATTTTGGAGAGCATTTTGTAACCAGATGGGCATTCAGCTGTCTTTTTTTCTGCCTACCATCCCCAGACCAATGGAGCCGCTGAGCGTGCCACTCAGGGTTTGGAACAGTTCCTGCCCTGTTTTGTCACGGATCATCATGATAATTGGGCAGACCTGTTGCCGTGGGCAGAGTTCGCCAGGAACTGTGTAGTTAATTCATTGTCCTGGAGCTCCCCGTTTCTCAACAACTGCGGGTTCCAGCCATGCTTGCTCCTGGACTCATTCCAGTCACAACATCCAGCTCTGTATGAGCACATCGAGCAGCTCCGCTCCACATGGGCACAGGTTCAGAGGGCCCTCAGTCAGTCGTTCCAGCGTCATCAGCGCCACCCTAACCATAGAAGGCTGCCAGCGGTCTCATTTCAGGTTGGGGACAGGGTATGGCTCTCCTCCAGAAATCTTAATTTGCAAGTTCCGTCTAATAAGTTGGCTCCCCGGTTCATTGGTCCTTTCAGGGTGATTTGTAAAATTAACCCTGTGTGGTATGCATTGGAGCTCCCAGCATCTATGCACATTCACAATGTGTTCCATGTATCCTTACTGAAACCTCTGGCATGCAATCGCTACACTACCACTCCTGTGTGAGCCCGGTCCTGTGGCAGTTCAGGGCCAGGAAGAGTACGAAGTACAAAGCATAATTGACTCTCGCAGATTTAGAGGAAAATTGCAATATTTGGTCCATTGGAAGGGCTATGGCCCTGAGAAACGTACCTGGGTTGATCAGAGCGACCTTCATGCCCCAAGACTTCTGCGCAGTTTTCACTCTAAATATCCTCAGAAACCAGGCCCCTCTTCCAGGAGAGGGGGTCTTTGAGAGTAGGGTACTATCACGGTACCCGTGCTCTTTTTGTATTTTTTTTCTGTCAGTCTAGTCTGTGCCTTACTCCCATTGGCTACCGTGTGTTAATCCCGGCCAGTATGACCTTTATATACTGGGCTAGGGACACCCCTCCGGTGCCCTTTCGTGGTGTTCCTGTGCCAGTGCTTATTTCTGTACAGTGTTTCCCAGTGTATCGACTTGGCCTGCCTGACTACTCTGCATATTGTCTGCTGCCCTTGTGTACCGACCTGGATTGCCTGACTATTCTTCTGACATTCCTGCTCCGTGATTCGACCTGGCTTGGCTGACGTTCCTGCTCCGTGACTCTGACCCGGTTTGGCTGACGTTCCTGCTCCGTGATTTGACCTGGCTTGGCTGACGTTCCTGCTTCGTGTATCTACCCGGCTTGGTTGGAGTTCCTGTGCTGTGTCGCCTAGGCAGCATTCTGACTGTCTGGCAATTGGGTTATTTCCCTGTGCAGAGTATCAGCGGCCAGTCTCCGTTACTGCTCCGGCAGTTGAGTCACCGGTTGCTTCCGGTTATACTTGTGCAGAGTACAAGTGTTGTCTCCGTTACTGCTGCGGCAGTTTACCTTGGGCCTAGTCTCCGTTATTGCCTCTGCTCAGAGCAAGTGTCTGCCTCCATTACCACTCCGGCTGTTGAGCCACCTGTTGCCTCCGGTTATACTTGTGCAGAGTGCAAGTGTTGTCTCCGTTACTGCTACGGCAGTTTACCTTGGGCCTAGTCTCCGTTATTACCTCTACTCAGAGCAAGTGTCTGCCTCCATTACCACTCCGGCTGTTGAGCCACCGGTTGCCTCCGGTTATACTTGTGCAGAGTGCAAGTGTTGTCTCCGTTACTGCTACGGCAGTTTACCTTGGGCCTAGTCTCCGTTATTGCCTCTGTTCAGAGCAAGTGTCTGCCTCTGTTACCACTCAGGCTGTTGAGCCACGGGTTGCCTCCGTTAGACTTCAGCAGTGTGCAAGTGTTGCCTCCGTTACTGCTACGGCAGTACCTCACGTGTCTCTGTTTCCAGTATTGCCTAAACAGCTCATGCTAGTTCTGCTTATCTGGCTTTTGGTGTTACGAATTCCACAGCTGTTTATATGCAGGGAGTCCCATCACTGGCCTCTCTGCACAGGGGACTGTTTACACTCTGAAGATCTTTAACCCATGCAAGACCTTGCTCCTGGGAATCCATCACTCTGCCTGACCTGTGTCAGTATAGAATATTGTGGACTTATTGTTTATGCTGGACCTGTGTAGGCCTATGTATCTATATCCTGTTGTGTGTCTGTACTATTCTGTTTATATACTACAGGACCTGTGAAGGTTATTTATTTTAATAAAAATGTGTTTATCGTAAACCACTGTGTCTGTGTGTCAAACAAACCGTTACACTTATATAGCAAGGAGTGAGAGAGCTCTGTAAGTTGATCAGTGACCTGTGCCCTGAAAGACTGAGTTTGGATACTTGCTGGGAAAATAAAATAAGGATATTGTGTGTGGTGTAGTATGGTAAGGGAGAGGTTAAAAAACAAATCTCTTTGGGCTTTGTTTTCCCTCTCTTTGCTGTGATACAAGAAAATAATTGAAGTCTGGTGTGGTGGGAGTGACTAATTGCTGTGTTTGTAATTGGTGGATTCCTGGCTTAATTAGCAGATACATAGTGAATACTTAAATGTGTGAATCTTCCATCAGTGTGTAAGTGCAGAAGTGTGGTAAGTGTGGGAATTTAAAACAGGGGAATTCAAATACAGGGGATTACACATTTATCAATCTTATTGTGCAGCTATTTTTTGTCTGCCTGCCTTTTTAGCTTGCGGTAACTGGCACATATGAGTGGTAGCATGATTGTCCATTTAACTCAGTGCACAAACTTCCATATGTTTGCACACCTGGAGTAACCATTTCAGGGTGCATACCTCTGTGGCAGATGTGAGCAAGTGGTCTCTCTGGAAGCTGGTATTAGAGATCTGGAGGGGCAGGTTGCAACATTGAGAAAGACGGCCAGTCTTGACAGGGGTCTGCTGACTGAGCAGCAGGAAGCGGTGGTAGGTAGTTCTGGGGGTGAAGACTGCACAAAGAAAGAGCAGGTAGCCAGATGGGTTACAGTTAGACATAGCAAGGGGGGGTGGACAGAGGAATAGGGAGAACACTCCTGTTTACTAATCCTAACAGATTTGCTACATTGAGTAATGATGCTGGGGATGCTGACACAGGAATGTCTTTGCTGGAGAGGACTGTCCACTCTAACAGCCGGGTGAACAGCCCCTCTAGCACGGATGGGATCCGGGACTCAGGCAGACCTAGACAGATGGTGGTGGTAGGGGATTCTATTAGGAAGACAGACAAGGTAATCTGTCGCCAAGATCGTCACAATAGTACAGTTTGCTGTCTCCTGGGAGCTCGGGTTCGACATGTGGCTGATCGGGTTGATAGATTGTTGGTAGGGGCTGGGCATGACCCAGCTGTCATGGTACATGTTGGTACTAATGATAGAGTCAGTGGAAAATGGAGGTCTATTAAGAAGGATTTCAGGGACCTAGGATATAAGCTTAAGCAAAGGACCTCTAAGGTAGTATTTTCTGAAATACTACCTGTGCCACGAGCTACATTAGAAATGCAACAGGAGATTAGGGAGTTAAATGGGTGGATAAAGACTTGGTATAAGCAGGAGGGGTTTGGGTTCCTAGAGCACTGGGCAGTCTTTTCCCTTGGGGGCAATCTTTATAGTAGTGATGGATTGCACCTTAGAGGAAGGGGGGCCACGGTGCTGGGCGATAAGATGGTTAGAGGGCTGGAGGAGACTTTAAACTAGAAAGGGGGGGGGGAGCTGCACCACAGGCTGGAAAAGGTAGTATAATTGAGGAAATGGGATTAGAGAAGGGGCATGGGGGTGGAGAGGGGGAATGGGCTAGTTCCTCTAATAGGAAGTTGCCATTGTTACAGCCTGATAAAAGACAAATACATTTGACAAAGAACGAAATCTTTAGGAGTGGCAAAAAGATAAAACGTATGCATGCAAATGCTCGCAGTCTGGCTGGTAAGATAGAGGAACTAGAAATGATTGCAGTACATGAGCAGTATGATCTGATTGGAGTGTCTGAAACCTGGTTAGATGATACGTATGACTTGGCAGTCAATCTAGAGAGTTATTCACTTTTTAGGAGGTACAGGGTTAATAAAAGGGGAGGAGGGGTATGCCTATATGTAAAGCGGGCCTTAAAACCTAGTTTAAGGGAAGATATAAATGAAGGGTCCAATGAAAAGGTAGAGGCCTTGTGGGTTGAAATACACACTGGGGGCACACATAATAAAAAGATATTAGTGGGGATTTGCTACAAGCCATCTAATGTTGGGGAGTTGGAGGAAGCCCAACTTTTACTGCAAATAGAAAAGGCTGCTAGGTTAGCAAAGGTAATTATAATGGGAGATTTCAATTACCCTGAAATTGACTGGAGCAATATGACTTCAGGCACAACTAGTAGAGGAGCCAACTAGAAAAGAGGCCTTGCTTGACCTAGTGCTCTCAAACGATTCTGACATGATAAACAGTGTGCAGGTAAGGGAACATCTAGGCAGCAGTGACCACAATATTTTATCCTTTGAAGTTTATTATGAGAAACCCAATAACAAGGGTTTAACCAAAACACTCAATTTCAAAAAGGCTTATTTTACAAAGTTAAAAGAAGCTTTAAAGGATATCCAGTGGGATGTAATTTTCAAAGATAAAAATGTACAAGAATCATGTAATGTATTTAAAATGCTCTTGGGCAAATATACACGTCAATATATACCATTGAGGAATAAGCACAAGAGAACTAAAGCGAAACCAGTTTGGCTTAATAATGTGGTTAGCAGGGGGATGAGAAATAAAAAACAGGCTTTTAAAGTGTTTAAGTCAAACGGGTCAGATGCATCATTTAAAAAATATAAAGAATGTAATAAAATCTGCAAACAAGCAATTAAGCTAGCTAAAATAGAAAATGAGAGAAACATTGCAAATGAGAGCAAGAAAAATGCTAAACAATTCTACAAGTATATTAATAACAAAACAGTTAAGGTTGATACTGGTCCTCTTAGGACTGAGACAGGTGAATTGATTAGTGAGGATAAAGCTATGGCTGACACCCTAAATACGTTCTTTGCTTCAGTATATACAAAGAAAGTATCAATGACAAGCTGTGGGCAAACAGGCAAAACCATGGAATTTCCTCCAACATCTATATGGCTTACTGAGGACAAGGTCCAAAAGAGACTGGAATGGATTATAGTGAATAAAGCGCCTGGACTGGACGGTATACACCCAAGGGTACTTAAGGAACTTAGGGCTCGATCCAAATGTTGGCGTTAAAACCAACGTGAAGAAAAAAACTGCCTTCGCTCCTTAAGCAAGACCAGGTAACGTGAGATTCAAATCTTCCTTACCCAGAAAGCCTAAGGAGCGATAACCAACAAAATACACGTTAACCTTAAACCTGCGTCACATAGAAAATCTTACCTAAAAACACACGATAAAAATGTTACCTAGCACCACAGCCAATCACAGCACTGCAAACTATCAAGTTCAGTCAGAAAATCCAAAACCCACGTCTCCAGTTCTGAACAGCATTCTCTGTGCTTTTCCCTACCCAGCCACTAGGGCGTTGTACAACGTTGTGCAATTCGTCCCTTTGCACAAGGCGTTGTACAACGTTGTACAACGCCTTGTGCAAAGGGGCGAATTGCACAAGGCGATCAGGCAGCCTGGCACAATGCCACCGCTAGAGGAGAGGTATTGGAGGAAGCGGGCAGCAAGTACAAGCCTACCACCCGCTTCCTCCAATGTCTCTGTCCCCTCCTCCCGCTGTCGCCAATGCCTCTCTGCACAACGGTTTATTATGCTGCGGGCTTCACAGCCGCCCGCAGCAAGAGAATAAATAAATAATTTATAAGACAAAATAAATAAAAATATATAAATTACTACAAAATAAAGTATGCATAATTAAAGCTGAGGGAAGCGCTGCATTCACAGTGCAGGCTGCTCCCTCAGTTGTATGTTAACCCTTTGAGTGCCGAAGTGGTACTCAACGCATTGCTTTGCAATGCGTTGCGAACCACTCTGGCACCCAAAGGGTTAACTTAGATCTCAACCATTAATGATGCCATACTTACTGTGTCCCTTTGCTTTTAGTACTTTTGCTCCACTCTCAGTTTGAAGAAGAGTGGAGCAAAAGTACTAATAGCAATGGGACACAGGAGGTAGGGGGTTAACAATGAATGAGATCTAAGTTAAACTGTCTAATAATATTATTTTAATTAAAAAAAAGTTTAAAACACGTACAAACACACACATATATATATATAGGCAAGGTATGTAGTCCATACGTTGCCTATTAACCCTTTGGGTACCAGAGGGGTAGGAAACATGCTAAGCAATGCTTTCCTACCCCTCTGGTACTCAAAGGGTTAATTGTGGAATAAAAGACAGATTTGTCCACTACATGTAAGTCCATGAGGTGGATGTGGATGGGGTTAGTATGTCCCATATATGCAATATATGTGACATACTAAGGGGGGGGATGTGGAAGGGGGCATTGTGTAGTGCTTGGTGTACTAGTTTTATTGATTTTAACCCTTTGAATGCCACAGGGGTGAGCAGTGCACATCCCTATGGCATTCAAAGCTGTCCATGGTGCTGAAAGCATTCTCTGTGTTCCCCTAGTGGCTGGGTAGGGAAAAGCACAGAGAATGCTGTTCAGAACTGGAGACGTGGGTTTTCTACTCTTACTTGTGGGCTGTACTCCAAAAAAAATAGGCGTTAGATTTCTGGAGATAAATGTTGCAATTTAACGCGAGTTAGCCCTAACTCCAACATTTGAATAGCTTTTGGCGTCGTTTGTACATTATCCTCTATGGGTGAGATCTTGCTGTTCTGGCGACGGGCGATGTCTGTTTCAGAACTGGTGTCGCTTGTTTCTAGTAGAACATTTGCATTGCTCAATTGACGTTAAAACCAGCGTCTCCAGTTTTTTCTGGCGACGCCAACATTTGGATCGAGCCCTTAGTTCAGTAATAGCAAAACCATTATACTTAATATTTATTGATTCATTTTCATCAGGCATAGTGCCCTCTGATTGGAGGAAAGCTGATGTAGTTCCCGTTGTTTAAAAAGGGAGCAAGATCCAAACCAGGAAATTATAGACCTGTGAGCTTGACTTTAATAGTGGGTAAGATACTAGAAGGGTTATTAACTGACAGTATTCAGAACTATGTGAAGATAAACAATATCATTAGTAGGAATCAGCATGGTTTCATGAAGAACAGATCATGTCAGACTAATTTACTTGCATTTTATGAAAGTGAATATTAATTTGGACAGGGGAATTGCTGTTGATGTAGTATACTTGGATTTTGCAAAAACCTTTAATACAGTGCCTCACAACAGGTTACTGCATAAATTAAAAAGCTTCAGTTTGGGCGGTGTTATCTGTACATGGATTGAGAACTGGTTAAATGATAGATGGCAGAGAGTTTTGTAAATGGAACTTTTTCAAATTGGTCTAAGGTTATAAGTGGGGTGTCGCAGGGTTCAGTCCTGGGACCAATGTTTTTTTAATTTATTAATGATCTAGAAGTGGGAATTGAAAGTAGCATCTCAATCTTTGCTGATGACACTAAGCTATGTAAGGAAATACATACAGAGCTGGATGTTTTTTCCCTACAGAAGGATTTAGATAAACTAAGTGAATGGGCAGAAATGTGGCAGATGACATTTAATGTAGATAAATGTAAGGTTATGCATTTGGGCTGCAGAAACGAACTTGCTACATATACTCTAAATGGGAAACAACTTGGGAAATCCTCATTAGAGAAAGATTTATAAGTACTGATAGACAGACTTCATAGCAGTGTGCAGAGTCACTCAGCTGCTGCAAGAGCAAATAGAGTACTAGCCTGCATATAAAGAGGTGTAGAAGCAAGGGATGCTAATATTATCCTACCTCTGTATAAATCCTTGGTTAGGCCTCATCTTAAAAAAGACATTAGTGAACTGGAAAAGGTAAAGAGACGTGCAACAAAACTGATAAAGGGATTGTAGGATACGAGTTACAAAGAGAGGCTAGCCAAACTGGGTTTGTTTACATTAGAGAAGAGACGTCTAAGGGGTGATATGATTACTATTTACAAATACATTCAAGGTCAATACTAAGAACTATCCAATTAATTATTTATGCAAAGAGCTGAGCTAAGAACAAGAGGTCATCCATTAAGACTTGAGGAAAGGTGTTTTCAACTAAAACAAAGGCAGGGATCCTTTACAGTAAGGGCGGTAAGGCTATGGAATGCTTTGCATCGGGATGTTGTGCTTACAGATAATGCAACTGCATTCATAAAAGCAATGGATGCCTATCTAGCACAGAACAATATTGACAATTATGACAGATGGCTTCAAAGCAAATAGGATATTGATCTGGGGAACTATTTAACTACCAATTGGAGTCAGGAAGGAATAATTCCCCCCCACCACTTGGGACTAGATTGGAAATGGCTAGGGGGTGTCATGAGGGGTCATGATATCCCCTCTTGAGGTCTGAAGTACTTTTTTAATACAAATTACATACATAATTTAAAAAAAGAAAATCATTGTTACACATAAATTAAATATTTAATTACATTTCCACAAAAAGTACATATATAATAAAAACAAACACCTTTTTTATACATATACAGGTTGCCAATTAACCCTATGAGTACCAGAGGGGTAGCAAACACATTACAATACCTCTCTGGTACTCATAGGGTTAATCTTGCGAATACAAAATACGAGAGCATGTCGAATATAATAGGAGAAGAAAAATGTCGGATAAAAATGGTGAAAGAAGAGGGGTGTGGCTAGCGACGAGACAAGATGGTTGCTTGAGAGCCTAGTTCCCGGCCGGTGGCCCGTATTATTAGCTTTTTTTGGCACATTTACCCAGAATGGTGAGGAATAAGCGGCAGCAAAGGGGTTCACCTGGGGCTGGTACACCGACGAGAAATTCCTCACTGAGGGGTTATTTTACTGCACCAACGGGATCCATGCCGAGCACGCCGGGCCCCGACATGGCGGACTCACCTGCGCCTTCACGTGCCTCGAGAGAATCTCCAGCTTCTGCATCCCCGACATCTGAGCTAGACCAGACAACAGTCTTACCACAGGACTTTCTAGACGTTATGAGGGCCCTTCCTTCTAAAGAGGACTTTAGATCGCTGACATCTGAGATCAGGTCTGGCATGCAGGCGGTACGCGAGGACATAGCGGGCCTAAGATCTGGCATGGAAGCCCTGGACTCACGTGTGACGTCCCTGGAGGCCCGCGCTGTGAGGGTAGAGAGAGAGTTATGAGACCTACCTGCTTCAGTCTCTCAGGTGTCCCCGCAGATCACAGAGCTTCGCCGGATGGTGGAAGACATTGAAAATAGGGGACGACGGAATAACCTTCGAGTGCGGGGCCTCTCGGAGGATGTGCCTCCTGGGGATCTAATGGGGGCTCTCCAGTCTCTCTTCAATACCATCTTGGGAAGAGCGGAACAAGAACCGATTGGTTTTGAGCGAGTGCACCGGGCACTTAGGCAGAGGGGTCCGCCTGAAGGCCCTCCACGGGATGTTATATGCTGCCTCTCTAGCTTCCGCCTCAAGGAAGATATCATGCGGGCGGCTAGGAGCAGAGGGAGCTGGCCCTACTGGGGTTCGGAGGTAACACTTTATCAGGACCTCGCCTGGATCACTCTACAAAAACGGAGGGCCCTGCAGCCCTTGACACGGGCTCTATCTGCCAGAGATGTACCTTATAGATTTCCCCTTCAGTTTAATGGCCCGTGTGGGGAGCGACACATTTGTTGTTCGATGTATGTCTAATGTTCCGGACTTGATCCGAGCTGCTGACCTTCCTGATATCACAGTACCGGACTGGGATGCCCTGGAGTTCCCTGCTCAGGCACGTCCGCAGCGGCGGGCACACCGCACTGGTCACCGTGGAGGGGGAGTGGAGCGGGATCCTGGATTTCCGAGTCGCGGGTGGCCTGCTGAGGAGTGAGGGTCCCGCATTCATCCTTCAATTTTGCCCGGGCCCCTGAACTGTTTCCCTCCTGAGTTGGGTGGCTGGCCCGCTGTGGACTGTTACTACTGCAGCCTGAGATGGACAGATACCTACGCCTTGGATGTCACTGTTGGTTGCCTCCACCTTGCCCGTCCCGGCCTGCCATCCGGACTCCCTTGCTGGACTTGCTGGTTATTTGTAAGTGGTCTCCAGCGGTAGCTTGTGTGCCGCCCCCGGGGATATATCCTGGGTGGCTACTTACCAGTATACCCGGGGTATTGGAGATGGGGAGCCTGTTTTAGTGCGGGATGGGGATTGCCCGGGGGATGTGGGGGGACGTGGGTGCCTGCTGTGTTGGCGGGTGGGTGACGGCCGAGTGGGGTGGGCACCATGTGCGGGCCCCGCCGGTGGTCGGCCGGACTTGCTTGGACATGTATGGGGCCCATGTCCCTGCACCGTGGGGTGGTGGGGCGGGCGCCGCGCCTGCGGCGGTCCTGTGCGGGGTCGGTGCGTGGAGTGGCGGGGCCTCGGGTCCCACGGCCGTGGTCCATTCGCCGGTGCGCAGAATGCGTGTCGGGGGCGGGCTGTGGTGCCCGGGGTTGCCGATTCTTCGCGCTGGGCTCGGGCTAGGGGCCGTTGTGGGTGTGGGGTGTGCCGCCGACCTTGAGCCTGGGTCTCGTGTGATCCCGCTCCTCCCCTGTGTATTTATGTGTTGGAGGCTGATCTGTGTCTTTTTATTGATCTGGGGCACACTGTTTGGTGGTGGCCTCCCTGACCCCGGCTGGGGGATTGAATCCCGGGCTGGGGGTGGGATCGTTGGGGACCCAGGCTCGCTTTCCCCGGTTGTAGTAGTAGTTGCTCCCTGGGGGGGGGGGGCTGGGAGGGAGCAATGTGTAAGGTGGGTGATGACAAGAGCTAGCTGGGCCTTGGGATAGTCTGGGTGGGGGGTCCCCCTGCGAGGTGAGCAGAGTCCATGGATGTGTGGATGGTGACTCACAGCGCACCGGGACTACCTTTGGGCTTTCTATAAGTTTTTATACCGTTTACTATTTTATACCGTTTACTATGTCTGTGACTGTTTACAACTCAAGCCGATGTGCCTTAACCTTTGAGTCTGGGCCGGGTCACCGGCTGGGACTCAATCTTTATATTGTTACCGTTTGTTTCTTGTTTTACACAACCTGTTTTGAGGTTGTCGTTATTAGTGTGCCTCTTGTTGACTAGCTTGTCAGGTGCCCCCGCGGGGTAATCGCGCCACTTTTTTTTTCGCACGGTGCTCCTCGCCTATTTGGCTTGGATATCCGTGTCTGGTGCAGCGCTCCACAGCGGCACTTCCTTGCAGTTTCACCGGGATTTCCTGGTTGTTCTTTCTTCCTGTTCTTTTTACTTATTTTAGTCTTACTCTTTGTTCTATTCTGTGGTCCCCCCCCCCCTTTTTTTTTTTTTTTTTCTCTCCTTGTTCTTACCTCTCCTGTTTGACCCTTTCTCACTACTCCCAGAGCAGACATGATCCCTTCTCAGGTGCCTCTTACCCTATACTCGGTTAATGCCCGGGGCTTGAACGTCCCAGAGAAGCGGACCAATTTATTGCGGGACTTACGCTCCCGTCATGTATCCATTGCTTTTGTCCAGGAGACTCACTTTGTAGCACATAAACACCCATCTTTAGCTAGCAAATTCTTTCCCCTGGCTTATTATGGCAACAACACCATCTCTAAATCAAAGGGTGTAGCTATACTGATTTCTCGCAATGTCCCGTTCGTGGAAGTTGAGTCCCTAGTTGGGGAAGAGGGCCGCTTCTTGTTTGTAAAAGGGAAAATCTTGGGGAAACCCTACACATTTGCCAATGTATATTTCCCTAACGTGCGGCAGTCGACCTTCCTCACCTCTGTCCTTTCCAAGTTGCGGAAATTCCAGGAGGGGGTCCTGGTACTGGGGGGAAACTTCAATGTGGTGCTGGAGCCCTCGTTGGACACGTCCGCGGCTGCCTCCTCCTTCCCTCGTAACCTCTTGAGGAAAATGAGAGCCTCTTTGGCTGGCCATCAGCTAATTGATTGCTGGAGAACCCTCTTCCCAACCGCTCGTGACTATACGTACTACTCCCCACCTCATGGGACATACTCAAGACTAGATTACTTCTTCCTGTCTCATAGGGACTTGGATTCCCTGACGTTGGCCTCTATAGGACTGGGGCATCCTGGCGTCTGAACGAGTCTCTCTTGCTTGACCCGCTGCTTGTGTCGGAGACCTCCGCAGTTCTTACAAATTTTTTTGCTGAAAATCTTCCTTCAGAGATACCTCTCCCGACTGTTTGGGAAGCACACAAGTGCGTGGTTCGAGGCCACTTTGTGGCACAAGGTGCAAGACAAAAGAGAGAACGGAATAGGCGATTGCTAGATCTCACAGATGAGATTCTTCGTCTGGAACAGGTACACAAGCACTCTTTATCTGGCACAGATTATCAAACTCTGCTTATTAAGAGACGACAGTTATCGGATTTACTGAGTGCTAGGAATCGTTTTATCCACCAGCGCTCTAAGAAGTTTTTCTTTGAAAATGGGAACAAGTGTGGCAAATTGCTGGCGCGGGTATTGCAGAAGAGATCTCAGTTAGCCCACGTTCCTAAGATTCGTTGCCCTGGTGGCACTTTGGCCTACTCTCCGTCTGCCATAGCTGTGGGCTTCCGGGACTTTTATGCAGCATTGTATAACTTGGATACCCACTCTCCTGCCTTGGAGGCATCGGAACCCGGTCGTCTCATCCACCAGTACTTGCAGGAGCACATTCATAGAAAGTTGTCCCCGTCGGTGGCTTCATCATTAGAGACTCCCTTTACAGTAGAGGAGCTGTCCCTAGCTATTAAGGATTCTCAGTCAGGCAAGGCGCCTGTTCCAGTTACCGCCCTATTTCTTTGCTTAACACTGATGTGAAATTGTTGGCCAAATTGATAGCGAGACGGTTAGCTCCCCTTCTGCCGGGACTGATACATCCTGATCAAGCAGGATTTGTCTCCGGCAGGGAAGCCAGGGATAACACTGCCAAGATTCTCGGCTTGATGAGCACGCTGCGGTCCACGGGTCCCGGGTTCCTCCTTTTGTGAACAGATGCCGAAAAGGCTTTTGACAGGGTGGACTGGTCCTTCTTATTTGCTACGTTAGAACATGTGGGACTGGGGCCCCACATGCGGACATGGATCACTGCCCTGTATTCGGCACCATCTGCCTGTGTTCGGGTTAATGGACTACTTTCCTCGTCTTTCAAGATTGGCAACGGCACCCGACAGGGATGCCCACTGTTACCGCTGCTTTTTGTCTTATCTCTGGAGCCGTTTCTCAATGCGATCCGAGACAATGCAGAGATTGCGGGGGTCTCCTTGGGTGGAGTTCGATACAAAGTTGCAGCATTTGCGGATGATATGCTCTTCTTGATATCGGACCCCGCTACTTCACTGCCCTCTTTACAATGTGTGTTTGATGATTTTGGTCGTCTTTCCAATCTGAAAATTAATATGGATAAATCTGAGATATTGAACATCTCTGTTCCAGAAGCCATTTGTATGGGTTTGAGACATGCTTTTCGTATAGATGGTGCACGGGTAGGCTGCAGTACCTGGGGGTGTGGCTCACAACGGACCTTTCTGGGCTGTATTCGGCTAACTTTGTGCCACTGCTTACTAAAGTCCGGATGGACTTGAGGCGCTGGGCCCTGCCTCATATTACCTGGTCGGGGAGGATAAATGTGGTGAAGTTGAATCTTTTGCCTCGTCTTCTATACCTTTTTCACTGTTGTCCAATACAGGTCACTGGTACTCTGGGAGGCGATCCGCCCCTTTAATAGGCAGGAACAATTATGCAAATGATTGCAGGGGGCGGAGCCTCCCCTCCTACTTAAGCTGCCTTCAGGCCAGAGCCACTAGATTGATTTGTTCCTGTGTGCTGTGCACACCAGGTGGAGAACATCTATACATTCAACTTAGTATTTTATTATTTTTATTCAAATATGGAATACCACCATTAGGAGGGTGACCATGGCTGTGAATTGCCCTCTTTAAAGTGGCTAGTGCAGCTTCCAGGGATTTTCTGTGGACCTTATGCCCTGAAGAGGGAACAGCTTGAGTCAAGCAGCTTCCCTGCTGGGGAATTTACCTCTGGTCTATTCCTACTTCATCATGGTCACCTGAAGACAGAAGTCCTGCAGAAAGGTGAGCCACCCCTTGAGTGCTGAAGGTCCACTTGTCCCCACAGTGTTCCTTTGATGGGCTTGTATTTGGGAGTTTGCTTTGCACTCCAGCACTCATAGGGTGTTTTTATTTGCATTTATCATGTTTATGCAATTTCTGTGGTATTCTCTGGGTTTTGGAGCTTTGGGTATAGTTTTACTTATGTTTCTCATATATTGGGTAACTGTTTAGCACTTTTTTAAGTTCAGTGGGACTTTATTACAATTTAGTGTGCCGCGCCTTTAAGCGTGCCTTTTCCCTCTTAGACGCCATTGCTTCTTTACTCTCTATGGGATTTCACAGTGTGGGACATATCTCTGGAACCGCTTGTCACAGCATCTTCAGAGATGGCTCATTTTATTTCTATGCTCCTGCTCTATCATCCGGTGTCTGTTTTCAGGGTGTGGGGAGTTCAGGGGGGCTTCGGGCACTGTTTGGGGTACTTCTGAGAGAAAACTACATTTCCCATGAGCGCCCGGTTCGCACTCGTTTCTGATTGGCTGACCTGACGGCCGCCATTTTGTGGTGTTATTTCTCAGCGAGTATACTACGCAGGGACCGAGCCTTCTCTCCTCTCAGCAGATTAACCCTTCGCTGGCCAGATAAGTCCGATTTTAGGCATTTCTGGGGTGAAACTTTAATCTTTCACACTTTTACTGGGTGATATTTGTTAAGTGGTGTATATGGACGCTGTGAGCATGTCTACTCCACTGGAGCCAGGGGCTAGACCTAAGACTAAGGAGGCTGGGGTGTCTGTTCCCCCCATTGCGCTTTGCTCCTCTTGTCACTCTGGGCTGCCTAGAGATTGTTCTGGTAATTTATGCCCTAAATGCACTGATTGTCATGATAGCAACCCTGGGCTTCCCAGCCATGCTATTGAGCCAACTTGGGTGAAAGAGTTTAAAGCTGCCACTAGGGATCTCAGATCCACTCTCCAACTCTTTCCCTCTCAGGTACAGGGGGCTCTCCAGGTTTGGCAGACCCCCTCTACAATCAGGACTTCCCTGCCTAAGCCACAGGGGGCTCCTGATGTGTCTGATTCTTCTGAAGAAGAAATATTACAGGATTCTGATGCTGAGGAAGGCACTGTTATTGAGTCTAACAGGTCCATTGGGGACCCTTATGAATGTGACCCTGAGGTTTCTGCTGAGGGTATGATTAGAGCTGTGTTAACTACGCTCAACCTTCCTCTGACTCAGGAATCTACTCATGATCCAACTGACGTTTTCCAAAAACCATCTAAGGCGGTTGTATGTTTTCCAACTAACCCTACCCTTGCCCGTCTAGTCTCTGAGGCATGGAGGAATCCTGACAAATCTTCCTCAGTGTCCAAAAAGTTTGCTAAACTTTACCCTTTTCCTGAGACTGAACTGGCAAAATGGGTTCATCACCCCAAAGTGGATGCTCCTGTTTCCAGGCTATCCAAATCTACTGCTTTAGCTGTCTCTGATGCCGCTGCCCTGCAGGATTGGACGGACAAAAAGCTAGAACTTTCTCTTAAATCTATTTTTGCCTCCATTGGCACTGCCATGCGTCCAACCTTTGCAGTGGCGTGGGTTAATAGAGCTATTGCGGCCTGGACTGAATGACTGACTGAGGCAGTCCGCCAGGATGCACCGGTATCTGAGCAGTTGCAGCTCCTTGCTAATATTACTGAAGCACAAAATTATGTTGCTGATGCTGCCTTTGATGCTGTGCGCATGATGGCGATGGCCTCCATTTCATCTGTGGTGGCTAGACGTGCCCTTTGGCTGAAAATTTGGTCTGCTGATACAGCCTCTAAGAAGGCCTTGCTTTCCTTGCCCTTTCAGGGGAACTTGTTATTTGGTTCTGAACTCAAAGAAATGATCAGCGAGGCTACTGGCGGTAAAAGTACTCTTCTACCCTCAGTCTTCAAGAAAAAGTTTCCAGCCAAACGCAACCGGTCCTTTCGTTCCTTTCAGACTGAGACACACTCCACGTCCCAGATGGGGTTGTCCTCTACGCGCCCCTCCTCCAAGCCCAAGCAATCCTGGAAGCCCAAAGTTGCCCCCAAGGCCAAGACCTCCAAGACTGCTTCGGCATGACTCACCGAACCCGGGTCCGCATCTGGCAGTAGGTGGACGTCTCCGCATCTTTCGCCGGACTTGGGAGGAGTCAGTGACAGACCCATGGGTTATTCAGGTAGTGGCAGAGGGATACAGGATCCCTTTCTCTTCCCTTCCTCCTTTTCGGTTCCATTTTACTCGTCCTTCTCAGGAACCTACAAAAGACGTCTGTTCGACGACGCTATTCAGGATCTCGTGGACAAAGAGGTCCTGGAATTGGTTCCTCCAGAGGACACAGGTTCAGGATTTTATTCCAACCTGTTCGTGGTGGCCAAAAAGGACGGAGGTGCTCGTCCCATTTTGGATCTCAAAGATCTCAATTCCTATGTTGTGAGTTCCCACTTCTGCCAGGTGTCCCTGCGCTCTGTGATTGCAGCAATGTCTCCAGGGGATTTTCTTGCTTCCCTGGACCTTCAAGATGCATATCTTCACATCCCTATTCATCCAGAGAGCAGGCGGTATCTCAGGATTGCCTGCCACAGGGGACACTTTCAGTTTTCAGCTCTTCCCTTTGGACTGACTTCGGCCCCTCTGGTCTTTCAGAGGGTGTTGGGTTCTTTGATAGCTGTACTTCATCAAGAAGGTGTCAGGGTGACCCCCTACATGGACGATCTCCTCCTGAAAGCCTCCTCAGAGGAGCTTCTCCACCAACAACTGCAGCTGTGTATACACACTCTGAACCGTCACGGCTGGATCCTGAATCTGGACAAGTCAGACTTGGTCCCATCTCAGAGGCTCCTTTTCCTGGGTCTCCTGTTCTACACTCGCCAATGCATGGTGTTTCTGCCAGAGGAAGTGGCTCATCAGATAGCCATCCGAGTAGCTGGGATCCTGGAGCTGGACAGAGTTCCAGTACCGAAGTTGACGTCTCTGGTGGGGAAGTTCATTTCCACGATCGAAGCGGTACCATTTGCCATGGCCCACTCCAGGGAACTTCAGAGGTTTGTGATCCAGACATGCAAGAATCATCCAGATCATCAGCATCTGTCAGTCTCTCTACCTCCTCATGTCGAATCGAGTCTGCACTGGTGGTTGGATCTCTCTCATCTCCTGAAAGGGAGATTCTTTCAAGTTTATTGGACCACGCTCACAACGGATGCCAGCCTCCGGGGATGGGGTGCTGTGTTGGGTCGTTTCAGTGCTCAGGGGAAATGGGGACTGGAGGAATCTCTTCTCTCCATCAATGTTCTGGAACTGCGTGCCATCCGGCTTGCCCTGAGGCACTGGGAATCTCAACTGGAAGGTTGCCCAGTCAGAGTGGAGTCTGACAACGCCACCGCAGTGGCCTACATCAACAGGCAAGGCAGCACAAGAAGTTGCACCGCCTGGTTAGAGGTCAAGGATATTTTATCTTGGGCAGAAGATCACGTGCCTGTCATTTCTGCAGTTCACATTCCAGGCGTAGACAACGTCATGGCAGACTTTCTCAGTCGTCACACAGTCGACAGCGGAGAATGGGCTCTTCATCCAGAGGTGTTTCACCTACTCACCCAGAGGTGGGGGGTACCTGCAGTGGACCTGATGGCTACCAGACACAACAGGAAGGTACCGGTGTTTTGCTCCCGGTGGAGGGACTCTCTTGCTCTAGCAGTGGATGCCTTATCAATCCCTTGGGATTTTCCTCTGGCTTACATCTTCCCTCCTCTTTCTCTATTGATCAGAGTCATCCAGAAGTTGAAGCAGGAGCGCTGTCCTGTCATCCTGATCGCTCCAAACTGTCCTCGCCAGTCCTGGTATCCGGAGTTGATGGTCATGTCAGTGGCGGAACCGTTTCCACTTCCTGCTCGTCCGGATCTACTTCTTCAAGGATATCTGTGGAAGGAGGATGTTCAGCATCTCCATTTGATGGCATGGCGGTTGAATCCTCGATTCTAGAGAAGAAAGGATTTTCTCCTTCAGTGGTGTCGACGATGCTTAGTGCTCATAAGCCTGTGTCCTCCAAGATCTATCATCGTATCTGGGCCACCTTTGTAGCTTGGTGTACTGATCGGAAGATGTCCCTAGACTTTCATCTTCCCACTGTCCTGGCCTTTTTACAGGACGGTGTTGAGAAAGGGCTCAGTCTGAGTTCCCTCAAAGTCCAGACTTCTGCTTTGTCTGTGTTTTTCCAGGAAAGGATTGCTATCCTTCCTGATGTCAAAGTTTTCTTCCAAGGCGTGACTCATGTTCGGCCTGCCTTCAAGAGTCCTACTCCCCAGTGGGACCTCAATTTGGTGCTGGGAGTTCTCCAGCGACCCCCGTTTGAATCCTTGGCTTCCATTCCATTACGTCTCTTGACTTGGAAAATGGTCTTTCTCTTGGCTATTGTTTCAGTTCGCCGGGTAGCAGAGTTACAAGCTCTGTCTTGTAAACCTCCTTACCTGGTGTTCCACAAGGATAAGGCTGTGCTTCGCACTACCAAGGAATTCTTACCCAAGGTTGTGTCTGAGTTTCACATCAATCAGGAGATTGTGGTTCCCTCTTTCTGCCCTAATCCTTCATCTGACAAGGAACGAGATCTCCATTTGTTGGATGTGGTGCGTTGCCTCAAGTTTTATGTTCATCGCACCGAGTCTATCAGGAAGTCTGACGCTCTATTCGTCATTCCTGAGGGGCCTAGGGCAGGGAGACTGGCTTCCAAAGTTACCATTGCCTCTTGGATTAAGGCTACTATTCGTGAAGCCTATAAGTTGCGGAATAAGCATGTTCCCTTCCGGGTGACTGCCCATTCCACCAGATCTATTGGGGCCTCTTGGGCCTACAAGAATCAGGCATCTGCTGATCAGCTGTGCAGAGCGGCCACTTGGTCCTCTGTGCACACATTTTCAAAGCACTACCGAGTTGATGTACTGGCCTCGGCTGATGCCAGTTTTGGGAGGAAGGTCCTGGAGGCAGTTTTGCCTGTTTAGGACTTCTACTCTGTGGTTCTTAGTGCTTCTTTACTGTTGAGCCCGGTTGGCTCTGGTTCTGTGTGCTGTGTTAGTTCAGGGGTTGTTTTCCCCTGGTTGGTGTCCGTTGACACTTACATATTGGGCTATGTAATTAACTGGTTCATAGCAGTTCTAGTGACTTGGGCCTTGCACCTGGTCCTTGCCTTACTTCCCACCTCTGGGTCAGCTCAATGTTTGTACATCCCAGAGTACCAGTGACCTGTATTGGATGACAGTGAAAATAGGATTTTAGTCTTACCTGTTAAATCCTTTTCACTTAGTCCATACAGGTCACTGGTCTCCCACCCTGTCAAGGGACCATGCTTGGCTCTCCTGTGGCATTCAGTGGGAGACCTTCGGGGCATGCTCACAGGAGTCTTCCTTCTTGCTTACTTATGGTCAGTTTTAGTGTCTCAAATCAATCTAGTGGCTCTGGCCTGAAGGCAGCTTAAGTAGAAGGGGAGGCTCCGCCCCCTGCAATCATTTGCATAATTGTTCCTGCCTATTAAAGGGGCGGATCGCCTCCCAGAGTACCAGTGACCTGTATGGACTAAGTGAAAAGGATTTAACAGGTAAGACTAAAATCCTATTTTCAGACTGTGCCCATCACTCTCCTGCGATTGTTCTTCGCTTCTCTTAGGTCGGAGATTCTGTCTTATATATGGCATGGACGCAGACCGAGACAGAGACAGACGCAACTGAGCTTACCAAAGCGATCGGGAGGTTTGGCTCTGCCCGATTTTAAGCTATACTACCAGGCGTGCCATTTGCTTCGGATAGTAGAGTGGATGGTGGTGCCGGGGCACAAGCAATGGGTGGACATTGACCTGTGCCAGACTGGGGGGATGTTGCAGGCAGCGCTTTGGTTGCGCCCCGACCAGCGTGATCCGGTGCTGCGTCGGTGTCCTTTCATTCGGGATACAATGCTGGTCTGGTCTTCGACGGCTATTAAGTATACTCTCTGACTTCCTTTCCTTCACCGATGACGCCGCTGTGGTTTAATCCTGGGTTCTCTCCGGGGATAGGAGGCAGCCGCGTATTTCCTCCAACACCAGTGCCGCGATTTCATCTATTCCAGGTCATGTCGGAGGGTCGACTTCTACCGTTGTCGGAGGTTTTAGATGTCACCCGCCCCACTTTTTTGGATGAGTTTCGCTATTTTCAGTTAAAACGCTACGTTGCGTCCATCACTCAGCAGCACCAACTGTCTCGTCCTCTGTCGAACTTTGAGACGGAGTGCATACAACAAACTCCCCCTAGACATGGTGTGTCTCGTTTATACTTGAGGCTGCTGACCGGTGGATGCGCTGAGACCCCATCTTTTGTGGGACGTTGGGAGACAGATCTGGGGATCTCACTCTCGCCGAAACAGTGGGACAAAATTATGTACCTCACCCATCATATATCAGTGTCCTCTAAACTCCAGGAATCTGCATATAAGTTGCTCTCCCGGTGGTATTTGACTCCGCTAGCTCAACAGAGGTTTGACCTTTCTAGTAATGATCTATGCTGGCGTTGTAAACAGGCTCCGGGATCTCTGCTTCATATATGGTGGCAGTGCTCAGAAATCAAGCCCTACTGGGAATCTATTTACGGTATCCTTCGTTATGTAATCCACAGCCCCCCGGATTTTAAGCCTGAATGTCTGATGTTACACCACACCGCTCTGAGCCCTTCCAAATACAAACACTCCCCGCTATCGCAGCTGTTGGTGGTGGCCAATGGCCTGATCCCTCTTCACTGGAGGGACCGGGCCTCGCCTGGCCTTAAGGCCTGGGTAGAAAAAGTGGAGGAGATCAGAGTGATGATGGAAATAGGTTCGTCTTCACATAGGGAGGTGGACCGGTACTTGGAGATGTGGCTTCCCTGGCTGACTTTCTTAGAGGGCCCTGAGTTTCCGCGGTTGGTCCATTAGGGGGCCTGGGATCCCCGTGTGGCTGCTGGGTTACTGTGCCCTTGTACTGCAGGAGCGGGTACTCTTCCTCTCCTCGCGGCTCACTGGACGGTAGGGCCGCGGGGACGGGATGGATGGGCTCCTAGTGCAGCACTGTTGGCCGGCTGCGGACCTTGGTGGATTACTTTAATTCTAGCTATTTCATTTGGCACTCTCCGGGTGGCTGTGGAGTTGGGGAACTTTGCCTTTTGTGTTTACATATTACTGTCACTGCTCTTGAGTGGGGTCATGTATATGCTGATGCCTTTATGCTGTTTTATTTTACTTATGTACCCAATGTTCACCGTTACCCCCCCCCCTTTTTCTTTTCTGTACCCCTTTTTCTGCCCCCTCTAAACTTCGTTATTTGTCTGTATCTTCTTTAAAAAATTTAAAACTTCAGTAAAAACTGATTACCAATAAAAATGGTGAAAGAAAGTCATGGGAGCACTGTAGTCGACGTTTCAAGGGGGAGGGGGGTTAAAATGTTGGATGTACAATATTCGTTCGATTAATATGGTGAAAGAAAGCACTGTAAGTCGGATTTGGTAGGGGAAGGGTTAATTGTCGACTATGAACAATATTTGTCGAATTAATGTGGTGGAAGAAAGCACTGCAAGTCGACTTTTAAAAGGGGGGGTTAATATGTCGAGGGGGGGCACTGTTGGATTTTGTTATGTGGAGAACACATCTAACACCGAACTTGATCTTTCTGCCGTCAAATGTACGCCTGTTTCCTTGGACTTTGACATTTTGCGCATTTTTTGTAGGTGGTAGTCGTTAAAAAGCAGACATTGCAAGGTTTTGTTACTACTCTGAAAAGTGCTGTCTACGCCAGTTTTGTTTTACTGTGGGCACTACTTGTTTTTCTTCTAACGCCTGTTTTAGCGCAGGTAATAGAATCGAGCCCTGTGTGTGTCTTCCTGATAGGAATCTTCATCTGGACTACAAAGCAACAAGTCCTCAATGTACTGTAATAACGTGGAATCTTTCTGGGGGGCCCAATTTTTCAGTGTCTTACGTACAACAATGGAATACACAGTGGGACTGTTGGAGAAGCGCTGTGGGGTCTTTTCCAAGTATATTGGCTCCCTCTGTAGGTGAAGGCAAAAAGTGGTTGTGTATCAGGGTGTACTGGTATGCTAAAGAAAGCACTGTTAAAATCAATAACCGTGAACCTAGTGCTAGTGGCTGGGATGGCAGACAATATTGAATTGACATCCGGCACTAAAGGTGCTATGGGTTGTACTAAATCATTGCTATATCTTAAATCCTGTGTCAGTCTCCATGTACCAGTTCCTCGTTTAGGAACTGGGTTTATGGGATCATTGTAAGTTGATACTGTGGACACAATAATGCCCTTCTATCTTAGTTCCTGTATGATGGGTTCTATCCCTATCTCCTTTTCCAGTGAGAGGGGAAATTGCGTGACATATATAGGTGCACTGCCTGGTTTGAGAGTTACTTGATAAGGGGAACAGTCAATGTACCCTGAATCAGTGGAAGAAGTGGCCCATAAGGTGTGCAGCAGGTCAGTCAATGCTGAGGGTATATCCGGTTCACAGCTTAGGTGTGTGAAAGACGTAGTAATGATTGGATCCAAAGGAATATACATTTGTTTGCTTACCAGACAACTGCCCTCAAACCACAGATAAGCCCCTACAGTTGTGACAATATACACACATTGTTCACTGAACCACAGACCATGAATCTGTTCTGTACCAGCTTCGTGAACTGCCCCTAGAATGCATTCTTGTGTCCACTGTCGCACAGTGCCAGTAGCCTTGGGTGAACATACCCAGCTGTAAATGTTACAAAGTACACCAAGGATGTCATCTTGCAACAGCAAAGATAACTGTTAAAAATTTACCCCTTCAATGCCAGTGTATTCTGTGCCAGAGGAAGTGAAAATGCAAAAGTACACACTACCCCTCCTTTCTCTGTAATCTGTAGTGTCAATTGTAACTTACACATTAAATCTCTTCTAGCAGATTAACAGGACAATTTGGCATAATCAAAACGGCATTTTGTAGTTCAACATTATGGTCATTAACAGTAAGTGTCAATTTTGGAGTGACCTTGTACTCAATTTGAACCCTTCCTACTGCCACAGAGGATATGCAGTTGTGAGTGGACCTGTATAATATTTGGCAGAAATGCTTGATTTTGTGGCCCCTGTATCCACAAGGAAGTCATACATCCACCCCTCCACATCTATGGTTTACATGGGGAGAGTGTCCAATTTTTCAGATAACTGCACAATGAAAAAAGCAAGGGGCATCCTCTGGCAGCCCTATTGGGGTTGAGGTCTCCATTGTAACTGATGGGTGGGGGTCCCCCCCGTCCCATGTTGTATTGTGTACTCTGGGCATTTGTCTAAGCAGGTCATATCTGTCCACTATAAGGGGTATTAGTCTGCCTGTCCACGGAAGTGCCCAGCATTCTCGCCTCCAGTGACCCATTTTCCCACAATTAAAACAAGCTCCTTGTGTAGGCGGTCTTCCTCCTGATTGATTTCTAGGGCCTCCATAATATCCCCTTCCTCTTCCCTTTTTATTCTGCCATCTTCCTCTGTATTGTCCTCTGAATTTATCAATACCTCTTCCTCTTTCTAGTTGGAAATACATGCTATTATTCTGGGTTTGTTCAGTAGTGGCATACCCTGCGATCGTACCGGCTTTAGCCGGGAATGCTCCTGCTGCGTCCTTAATCCTAATTGCCTCCTCAAAATCTTCTGCATCTAATTTGTGCCAGCTATCAGCACATACCCTGACAGTTTGTGCTATCTCAGGCTTCATATTGGTGAGCAAATGTTGTACATATAGTGGACCAAGAGACTCGTTCTTCTTATCAAGTCCACATTCATTTGCCCGTGTGTCTCCAAAGCGGGTTAAAAAAATCAGAAACTCTTTCTCCACCTTTTTGTTTGCAGGCAATGGCTTTTGTAATATCCTTTAAATCACTTCCTAATGCCAGCAATTTATTTTTAACCTGCTCCCACATATTATCTAGATCTTCTGATTTTGACCACACATTCTCAGTCATTGTCTGCAGGACGTCATTTTTGGTAGTCGGTGATGTACACTCCTTAGGTCAGTCAATCCCCATGTGTTTAGTGCATCTGTTCTGTTGCCTCTGAATCCCTTGTCATCTGTCTTGTCTTTACCCCTGCACTAGTTCCCATAGTCGTATGTCCGTCTCCTGAACCTTCATCAGAAATCATATCCAAGGCCCTAGTAACTACCTGAAGCACATCCCTTTTCTGCCCCTCAGTACTGGGTGTGTTAGTGGTTGCCAGTCCATGAGCTTCTGCATAGGGGTATTAGTGTTATCAGTTACCCACGTTTCTTCTGTGAATGGAGTTCTTATGCCAACCCCTGGGGATAACCTTAGTCTACCATGTTCCTCCATCAAAGACTGGGTCCTTTTAGCAAGAGGTGCAACATGTTGTATTCTGGGAGTGAAAAGAAGATCTGATGGTGTGTCTGCATAGGAAATGGATTGTTCCTGTCCTTCCTGTTGTTCATGCTGTGTTTGTGCAGTCTCCTTAGCCCTTTTCTGTCTGGTCTGAATTCCTACAATCCCTGCTGGACCCGTTGGTGTGTCTGCTATTGTCATATCAAGATGTCTAACTATTGTATCCTTTTCTTCCTGCCCTTGTGTAGGTGTGAGTTCCATACTGGTAATAATCTCTGGGGGTGTTGCTATGTGTATGTTAGATTCTGTCTCATCTTCCTTTATCTCCTGTTTGACCTCTCCCTTAGGGGCTTGTCGTCTGCGGGTGGCAATTATCAACTCTAAGTCGACATTGGTGGTTCCTGATGCAGTCAAGGAAAGGTAAAGAGGGTGGAGAGTCTGGGGAATAGGGAAAGGGGGTGGCAAGGGAGGTGCGGTAGGAATGGGGGAAGGTGGTGGTGGAGGAGGTGGAAGATTATATGGGAGAGTATTCTGTAATGTAGTCTGAATACATGCGTAGGGAGCCAAATCTACCCAAACTTTACCACATGCAGATATATATTTCATGTCCCAAGACGGATCTCCTTCATAATAGATCCACTGAGGATCACCTAAACAAAGTCCCTTAATCATGGCTATGTGCCAAGGGTCAAACCCACCTTCACGAGGAAATGGATTGGAAGAATGTAAGGCCTCCGTCCACCCTGCCATGTCGATACAGAAAGGATCGGCATAGACATCGCCTGCCTGTTCTGCGACAAGCTCTTTACCAGTTTGTCCGGGTCTCATTTTACATGGCTGTATTTTAACACTTTTGTTTCTCTTTTTAATAGTTATTGTAGAATTTTTAGGCTTAGATTAGTTAGTGCCCATGGCAATGGTATTGAAGTCCCAATTAAAATAAACTGTGTCCGTCAGGTCAGTATATATACATATAAACAATACAGTTGCAGTCAAACTTAGATGGGACCCACAGTTATACCTTAGGTGATGAGACCACTTACCAAGGTCTGCAAAGCAATAAAAATAATATCATGCAAATGTTAGTTGTGGCAGTCAAGAATACAAACACATACCACAAAACACATGTACAAAACAATATCATACACTCAGACATGTGTGTGTGGGGGGGACTATTACAGGCCTTTCTTTTTTAAACCTTATTTTTCCTCTTTTCTTCTGTTAGGTAGGGTGCTCATGTACACTGAACATAGAGATTATGAGGTAGATTATTTACTCTTACCTCCATCTTATCTTGTTGTGGGTAACAGGGTGCTCATGTATGCTGCCCCCAGAAATGATGAGACAGAGTATTTTACTCTTGCCTCTATAAGGCAGATTATCTACTCATGCCCATATATCTATATCGGAGGGACAGATTATCTACTCTGACTTGTATATAAGATTTATCGGGGTGATAATGACCTCTTCTCCCGTGGTGTCTGGACACTTGTCCTTGAGTGTACCCTGTCTCACGCTCACTCAATCACAAGTGACACTCAAGCCCAGTTAGTAACAAGTCACAAATGTACAATACAATAAAATATGTTGCCATACAAATTATATCTAAAGTGGTTAGTAGAAATACCCATAACAATAAACAATAAACAAAACATTTAGAACCCCTTATTTATAACCGCTGGCCTGTTCAATCACGAGGAGGGATGTGCATCTATATTTATAAGAGCCTCGATACCCTATATATATTATCCTTTATATATATATATATATGTGTATATATATATATATATATATATATATATATATATATATATATTGTTGCAGAGGCACTCACGTTTAAGGATTGAGATATTTGCCTGGATGCTACTGTTAAAGCTAATATGTACGTCCAAATAAAACAGAGCACACACAGGTCTTCAGCATAAGTTGTGACAAAACTTGTGATAATATATTGCATCAACGTTTCGGTTGCGTCAAGCAGCCTTCGTCAGGATAAAGTGTGAGATACAAACAGTCCCTTTTAAACCCTTACTCCTCCAATAGCGCCAAAATTAGCGCTGGTGATAGGTGCGATTTAAAATGCAGTATTTGCATAAACGTATTGTAAGACGGACAATCATGAACTTAAAGTAAATCACATATAACATATTACATAAACCCAGATCAGATCATACTGTACTAGATATGACTATTATGAGGCATTACAAGATCATAGTAAATCTGGAGGATATTAACCCCACGTGTACTGCACCAGCAGCGCACACGCAATCCAGTCAGTGCATTCGGTATGGGTGCTGGACCCGTGGGGCAATCAAACAATTAGAATGTACAAAGTTACATATATAATGTAAAGCAATTGCTCACGGCATAATCCAATCAAACAATGCGTTTGGTGCACGGGTAGAAAAACCGCTGTTCAGCACGATACAGAAGGGAAGACAGAATGATAGAGCTCCCCGTGTATCCAGACACATATGCAGATGAGAAAGCAAGAGTTATAGAGTTACAAGCAAAATTGCAAGGAGCTAAATAGTTAATATCATGATAAATATGGGTAGATATGCTGAATAATGCCCTAATGAGCAGAGCAAGGAGTGGAAATACTGTGCATCCTATTGTATTCAAAATCAAAGTAACAGAATCTGGGAAATGTTACACAGTTACTGATATAGATTCACAAGATAGTAATGGTGATAGGAAGTTTCCAGAGGACACGTAGAATATATCCTTAAGCAGTATCTTCTCACAAAGTAGTGTGATTAAGTTTCTAATGTGCGGATAAATACCTCTAACGTGTCCAATGTCAAAATAGTTGCTTACTGCGATCGAAATGCTGGGATACAAAGTATTATGCCGGTAATTCGAAATTGGATAGTCTCTAACTATATGGAAAGTAGAGACCATCAATTTTAATGAAGATCAAACAGTGGGCTCATATAGAAGTGTACTAGATATGTTAGAGCGCAAAAATCCACAAAAAGAACCAATCATTAATAGTTGAGGGCACAGTGCACGAAAATATACAGACACCAAAAGGAACTCAAAACAAAATGCTACCGCCATAAGAACCGTTATTGTAAAACATCATAGAAAACGAATAAATTGTAAATCACAGTCAATGATATCTTAGTGTGCGTTGTAGCACTGGAGCTAGCAGCACATGTGTTAAATGTCTATGATAATCCTGATGTTGAAAAGGGGAATTCTGAGATCTGGTATGTGCCGATGAAGGCAAACAGAGTCCATGTCCAACTACCAATGTGCTGTTGGTAGAGGGGATCATTACGACATCATGTTGGCTTGTAGAATAACTATATCCTCTGTGGTTCGATAGAGTATCTTGTGGGAAAAGCCTGCAGAGTTTAGTAGCAGCGAAACCATGTTAGATCATTTAGAGGATCAGAATAATCCAATAGAGAGTGTAGTACTGACACATCACATATGCGGATATACCAAACCGGTGGTACCAAATATGCTGGATACAGTGTCCTATTGATACATATAGGTCCACTTCATAAAGGTTTTGGTAATCCTATCAGAAATAAGAGGCATAAGACACTTTTTCATTTAAACCTTTCGGAGCCACTGTGTCCAAGTGGCGAATCCAAAAGGTCTCTCTTTGCAGAAGTGCAACCTTCCTGTTGCCGCCTCTCTTGGCCGGTAGTACCTGATCAATGATCATAGTTCTTAATGATGGTACTGTATGTTTAAATGCTAAAAAGTGTCTCGGTACTGGTTTATCGGCATGCCCAGTGGTAAGGGCTGCTCTAATCGAGGATCGGTGGTTCGCCATGCGTTCTCTGAAGGTAGTTTCTGCTTTTCCAACGTAATACAAGCCACATGGACATATAAGGATGTAAACCACATAGTCACTAGTGCAGGTGACCCTATGTCGTATGTTGATTTTGCGGTTAGTGTGTGGGTGACGGAAGAAAGATCCACTTAACATACTGTTGCAAGTTGTGCAGTTAACACATTTGTAGCATCCCACTTTCTTCTGTGCACCACGTAACCAGTTGCTTTCTCTGGATTGTTTAGCTGGATCTGTAGAGACTAGCACTCTGTCAGGTTGCATTAAATAATCACGCAGTGTTTTACCTCTTCGATATGCAATGTGCGGCGGAGGCAAATCTCTAAAAGGTAAATTGGAGTCTGAGGATATTAGTGACCATTGTCTTCTAATAATGTTTCCCAGTTGTTCCATACCTGGTGAGTAATTGACTACAAAGGCTAACCTGTTATCAGCATTTTTAGAAGTTTTCTTTAACAGGTCACTCTGGTTCTGACGTTGTGCCTTTTGTAGTTGTAATTCCAGTGTTTTGGCAGAGTATCCCCTCAGTTTGAAATTATGAACCATATCATGTAGTTGTTTTTCTGCAGTTTCAGGATTGTTATTGTTTCTAATAACTCTTAGAAATTGAGAGTAAGGAATCCCATTCTTTTGTGATCTTGGATGGCAACTCGAAGCATGTAATGTGGAATTTCTGTCAGTGGGTTTCTGAAATAATGTGGTACCTAGAGTGGTATCATGAATAAAAACCTTCACATCTAGAAAGTCTACAGATTCCAAACTGTAATTGTATTTGAATCGTATGCATGAATCCAATACATTGAGGTTGGTGATCCAATCAATAAGCGCACCAGCGTTGCCCCTCCATACCAGAAACAAGTCATCGATGTATCTTTTGTAGAACTTGATATTGGGATGCTGAAGATTAATCATTTCGTATTGATACATGAAAATATTGGCATATGAAGGTGCAACGTTGGAACCCATCGAAGTCCCAGCTATTTGAAGAAAAAAGTCATTTTCAAAGCGGAAAAAATTCTTAGTCAAAGTGAGTTCCAGGAATTCACATATCATTTCTATGGGGTATGTAATCAATTCTTTATATTGGAACAATGTTGTCCTAATAGCTTGAATACCTTCATTGTGTGGAATAACAGTGTACAGACTATCCACGTCCATTGTGACCAATATGTCAGTCTCAGGTATGATTTGTACATTTTGAATACACTGTAAGAAATGTGTGGTGTCACGTAAATATGAATCAGTTTGTTGTACTATGGGCTGTAGCAACGTGTCCAGGAAGGTGGAAATTGGCTGTAAGAGGGATCCACGTGCAGAGATTATGGGTCTGCCAGGTGGATTGTCAAGCGTCTTATGTATCTTGGGCAGTAAATATATAATGGGACAAATAGGGTGCTGATTCGAAAGATACCTGAAGAGTGTATCTGATATATGGTGATTATGTTTAGCATATGATAGTATATTATCAACATGTAGTTTAATGGAATAAGTTGGATCAGAGGGTAATTTACGATATGTAGTAACATCAGATAATTGCCTCAGGACTTCAGTCCTATAGGCATCACTGTCTAGGATCACTACTGCTCCACCTTTATCTGCAGGTTGGAAAAGCAGAAACTACCTTCAGAGAACGCATGGCGAACCACCGATCCTCGATTAGAGCAGCCCTTACCACTGGGCATGCCGATAAACCAGTACCGAGACACTTTTTAGCATTTAAACATACAGTACCATCATTAAGAACTATGATCATTGATCAGGTACTACCGGCCAAGAGAGGCGGCAACAGGAAGGTTGCACTTCTGCAAAGAGAGACCTTTTGGATTCGCCACTTGGACACAGTGGCTCCGAAAGGTTTAAATGAAAAAGTGTCTTATGCCTCTTATTTCTGATAGGATTACCAAAACCTTTATGAAGTGGACCTATATGTATCAATAGGACACTGTATCCAGCATATTTGGTACCACCGGTTTGGTATATCCGCATATGTGATGTGTCAGTACTACACTCTCTATTGGATTATTCTGATCCTCTAAATGATCTAACATGGTTTCGCTGCTACTAAACTCTGCAGGCTTTTCCCACAAGATACTCTATCGAACCACAGAGGATATAGTTATTCTACAAGCCAACATGATGTCGTAATGATCCCCTCTACCAACAGCACATTGGTAGTTGGACATGGACTCTGTTTGCCTTCATCGGCACATACCAGATCTCAGAATTCCCCTTTTCAACATCAGGATTATCATAGACATTTAACACATGTGCTGCTAGCTCCAGTGCTACAACGCACACTAAGATATCATTGACTGTGATTTACAATTTATTCGTTTTCTATGATGTTTTACAATAACGGTTCTTATGGCGGTAGCATTTTGTTTTGAGTTCCTTTTGGTGTCTGTATATTTTCGTGCACTGTGCCCTCAACTATTAATGATTGGTTCTTTTTGTGGATTTTTGCGCTCTAACATATCTAGTACACTTCTATATGAGCCCACTGTTTGATCTTCATTAAAATTGATGGTCTCTACTTTCCATTTAGTTAGAGACTATCCAATTTCGAATTACCGGCATAATACTTTGTATCCCAGCATTTCGATCGCAGTAAGCAACTATTTTGACATTGGACACGTTAGAGGTATTTATCCGCACATTAGAAACTTAATCACACTACTTTGTGAGAAGATACTGCTTAAGGATATATTCTACGTGTCCTCTGGAAACTTCCTATCACCATTACTATCTTGTGAATCTATATCAGTAACTGTGTAACATTTCCCAGATTCTGTTACTTTGATTTTGAATACAATAGGATGCACAGTATTTCCACTCCTTGCTCTGCTCATTAGGGCATTATTCAGCATATCTACCCATATTTATCATGATATTAACTATTTAGCTCCTTGCAATTTTGCTTGTAACTCTATAACTCTTGCTTTCTCATCTGCATATGCGTCTGGATACACGGGGAGCTCTATCATTCTGTCTTCCCTTCTGTATCGTGCTGAACAGCGGTTTTTCTACCCGTGCACCAAACGCATTGTTTGATTGGATTATGCCGTGAGCAATTGCTTTACATTATATATGTAACTTTGTACATTCTAATTGTTTGATTGCCCCACGGGTCCAGCACCCATACCGAATGCACTGACTGGATTGCGTGTGCGCTGCTGGTGCAGTACACGTGGGGTTAATATCCTCCAGATTTACTATGATCTTGTAATGCCTCATAATAGTCATATCTAGTACAGTATGATCTGATCTGGGTTTATGTAATATGTTATATGTGATTTACTTTAAGTTCATGATTGTCCGTCTTACAATACGTTTATGCAAATACTGCATTTTAAATCGCACCTATCACCAGCGCTAATTTTGGCGCTATTGGAGGAGTAAGGGTTTAAAAGGGACTGTTTGTATCTCACACTTTATCCTGACGAAGGCTGCTTGACGCAACCGAAACGTTGATGCAATATATTATCACAAGTTTTGTCACAACTTATGCTGAAGACCTGTGTGTGCTCTGTTTTATTTGGACGTATATATATATATATATATATATATATTAATAATACAAATGTACCCTCAGGCCAGGACTTGAACCTGCCTGTGAACCAGGTGCCCTTATTACCCACACATGACACTTAGGTCAGGTGTGTCACCTGGCTCAGTTGGGACTGAATACCCAACTTCACCCAAGAGACGAAGTCTAATCACCTCTAATAATTACAGACCAGCAATAAGTGAGGTATCCTCATAGAGAAGTAAGTAGAATATAGCAAATTGAAATCGGTTCTGAATTTCTTGATTTCTTATCTAACACCTTCACTCCCCAGGGACTTCAGACGTCACACCATACCTCAGAATCTGCTAGGCCGCAGGCGCCTGGGAAAAGAAATGACCACATGTAGATACAGGGTCTTGTGCTATAATCTCCTTCCGATTTTATTGTCATAATACGTGAATTTATATAATGACGAAAAATGGGTGGCAAGCATAATATTATGGGGAGTTTCTTCCCCGGATACAAGTCATCAGCTATTAAATCATTATTTTGATAAAGCATATATAGACCTTATCGTTATTCCATCTAAAGGTGGGTGGCACCCTTGCCTAGTGAAAGGGCCAGAGTTTCAGACAAATAACACCTGGAATCAGCTCATCACTTGGCAGAATGCCCCCCACCACAAAAGTACAAAAACAAGTTATATAAAGATTTGTTCCAGTAATAAACTGAAGCTACGTGACTTATCTGCTGCAACTTAATGCAACACCTTAATATTCTGTATTATGATCCTTTCCTGATTAACCCTTATGTGGTGCTGACTAGAAAGCCTATGTGTTATGGCAAAAATATACCCATTTATGGCAAGTGTACAAATGACAGAGGCAAAAGCAAAATTTCTCCCTTTTCATCCTGCATGGCCTTTGTCTCCTCCAATGATAGAGGATATACACGACCCTTAGAAGGAGTCGCTCCCGGGATCAGGTCAATACGATAATCGTAAGGTCTATGTGGATCATATATGAAGGCCATATATTCCTCCGGCAGGAAGGAGGTAGACATACACAATAGTCTCGTAGGACGTGCAAGACAAGCTTTGGAGCAATGAGGCACCCAAGACACAATGTCACAATTGTGCCAATTAATCCTGGAGTTGTGTGTCTGTAGCTATTGGAACCCCAGGATAATGGCATAGTGGGGTGAGTTAATCACCTGGAACTGCAGGATCTCCGTGTGAAGGGCCTCTACTCTCAGGGTTAGAGGAAGCGTCTCCTGAGTTATGTGAGAGGGTTGTAGGGGCCTTCCTTTTATGGCCTCAATGGCCAAGGGAGAAGAGTGAGACTGCAAAGGGATTGCATGAATGCTAGCAAATTCTGCATCGATAAAGTATCCTGCAGCTCCAGAATCCAGTAATGTAGACGCCGTTACTGACGACGTAGCCCAAAATTGGATAACCTCCAGGATGGATTTACCCTTTACCACCTCTGGGGACTGAGAAATCCCACCTAAGATCTGTCCCCGACAGGATCCTAGGTGCGGGCATTTTCCGGACATACCGGGCATGATCTCAAGAGATGTCCAAGTCTCTCACAATATAAACAGAGACCTTCCCTCCACCGGAAGGCCCTCTCCTCCACCAACAGGTGAGTGACCCCCAGCTGCATGGGTTCACTACCAGTAGAGTCCAGCTTAGGAAGCATGGGAGGTTAGGGAGAACTGGGTGGGTGCGTAAAATTGGGTGCTAGTCGAGACAGAAGCCTGAGCAGGCGTTCCCTGAACGAGGGTCTCTCTCTCTAATCTTCATGTCAATCAAGGTGGTGAATGAGATAAGTTCATCCAGATCTTTAGGTAAGTCATGGGCTGCAGTCTCATCTTTTATGGTATCGCACAAGCCTTGAAAGAAGGCTTCCACCAAGGCCTCATTATTCCAACCCACTTCCGCCGCCAAAGTATGAAATTCAAAAGCGTACTTGGCCACAGTTTGAGTGCCCTGGCTGATGGTCAAAAGGTTTTTGGAGGCAGAGGCCTGTTGACCTGGCATATTGAATACTCTACAAAATGCAGCCACAAATTCCATAAAGTTATATATAATCGGTTTGTCCGTCTCCCACAATGTAATGGCCCATGCCAAGGCCTTGATGGACAGGGGCGAAACCAAGAATCCGACCTTACTGCTCTCATTGAGGAAGAGTTGCAGTACCACCTCCATGTGTATGCCCACTTGGTTTAGGAACCCACAAAACAGCACTGGGTCCCACTCATACCACTGCGGAAGCGGGGTGTGATTGGAAAAACCCCTGATCATGCCTGCCTCAGGGGCTGTAAGAGCAACCAGTGCCGAGGTAGAAGCAGCGGAGGCCACCGGTTACAGACCAGGGCGGTCAAGGTGTGCAGTTCGGTTCAACAGAGTCTGCAAAGCCAGTGAAATATGATCAATACGTTTATCCTGTGCATCTACCCTGTCTAGGATACTCTGCAAGGAAGGGTTATTAGTACCATCTGTAGACATGGCCCTTTCGTATTGTCATGGTGAACAAGCAAAACAGGAGTCAGACGGTATAGTAATAACCTTTATTAGAAGTGGTAATAAACAGCAATATCTCACAGCAAGACAGAGGAAGAAGCAACGGGTAATCAAAGAAGCAAAGCCTCTATCAGAAATAGGAGGCCGCCTCTAGGTTCCCAGTATGCAGAGACTAGGCCGAAGCCACTAATAGTCTCATATGCCAGATATGCACCGTGTAGAATCAAACAGTCTCCCCAAGGATAATGTGGAAGGAGACTGACTCACGCCTGCAGTCAGTAATGGAAAGACCGTCTCTTTCAAAGGATGGCAACAAGAGAGATTACTGACTCACGCCTGCAGTCAGTAAAGCTAGAGTCTACCAGAGCCACAGGTCCGCACCAGATTGGATATCTGACTCAATGGAAGGCCAAACGGAGGAATAGTCAGACAGAGCCACAGATCAGCACCAGAATGCATGGTCAGATGAGCCAAAAGTCAAAACACAATGGGAGGTCAGCCAGAGCCACAGGTCCGCACCAGATTGGTTGTCAGACTAAGCCAGGGTCATACATGGAATGGGTAGTCAGACAGAGCCACAGTTCAGCACCAGAACGGGTAGTCAGACAGAACCAGGTAATACACGGAGAACGCTGCAAGCAAATGAACTGCACTGGACACCAACGAAAGGGCGAATGAGCCCTGTGTCCAGGAAGTCTTTAAAGACCTGCCCAAGGAAGGGAGGAGCACCAAATTGGCCAGTCTGCCTTTTAAATGATGTGCACATCCATGCTCCTGGATGTGCGCCCAAAAATGATGCCACCCGGAAGCAGCTGCCGAGAGCAAGCGCGGATGTGGCTGCGAAGATACAGAACGCGGCTGAGTCACGAGGGGCAAGGATGCAGCCGAGCCACCAGAACAACAGCTGTGGCCAACGCTGCCAGAGGTAAGGATGCGGCCGGCTCGAGCAGCCGCCACATGGCACGCTGTGACAGTCACAAACTTGAGGTCTTTATTAATGGATAGGTTTACCCTAACCTGCACTGCCTTGGTAATCCTTCCAACCCTTCTATCTTCATAATGGGACATGAAAACTTGTAAGGGTTACACTGCAGTATGGTCACTTCTGCTCCAGTGTCCTCTAGAGCCCAAACCTTGGTGCAATTAGTTCCCCGTCCTCACCATACAGTCAGCTGTACATGAGGGCGTCGATCCCCAGCAGTGAGGGGGGGACATAGTCACTGCCTGGGGTCCTCCATCCAGTCAGTTCGATGACGGACCTACACTTGTGGCAGCAATGGCCCGTAATTCCTCTGAAAAGTAGATTGACTTTGCTTTCTTTGTGGAAGGGGCAAGGGGTAATTTGCTGGACACCTGGAGTTCATCTAAATCAAAGTAATTCCTGATGTCAGTCTTGGTGAGGGCACCAAATGTGATATCCTCATCTAGGTTGATAAGGCTGACCCGGTCAGGGCGGTGTTCCCTATTTGCAGAGTGTACTTGTGTTTTTCTTTTAATGATATCCTTCCTCCTCTTTAACATATCAGGTGTAGGGATGCCATCAATCTCGTCGGTGGAAACCCCAGCTCTGATCAAATCAGCCCACATCTGCTTCTAGGAAATATAATACTTGGTGGAGTCTCTTTTGGGATTCTGCTTTACTGGGGGGGGGGGGGGCAGAGGTTTGTTTAACTGGGAGGGGGTCCACTCCCTCGTCTTTGGACCTGCTAGCTCTTGCTACACCCCTTTTCTCTTTACCTTCCCACTCAAATTCCCTTAGCTCTGCCAACACCGATATGATTTTATGGACTATCCCATTTGGACCTGCCCCACATGACGGTGACATCAAGTTAGCTCCTAAATGGATAGGGGCTGTTCTAAGAAATTGGGACTTTGTGTGAATTCCTCTATGATTGGCCCTGCTCAGTCATCCTTATTCAACCCCGCTACACATCTCATAATCCTTACACGCACTATTGCCACTTTTACGGTGTGCCAGGGGGGTAACATAGTAACATAGTAAATTAGGTTGAAAAAAGACACAAGTCCATCAAGTTCAACCTTCGCCTCATACCTCAGTAACTGAGAATTTTATAGCTTTCCTGCTACCAATTAAATTAGTCTTCATCAGACCTTCCTGATCAGCCTACTGATAAACAGTATAACTCTGTATGTTCCCTTTTGAAAGAAATGTATCTAACCTTCTCTTAAATGTATCCATTGTATCTGCCATAACTACCTCCCTGGGCAATGAATTCCACAATTTGACAGACCTTACCGTAAAAAAACCCTTCCTCTGCTGACGTTTAAACCTCCTTTCCTCTAATCTCAAGGGGTGTCCCCTGGTCACCTGATCAGGCCTTGGAATAAATAGCTCACCACAGAGATCCTTGTATTGACCTCTCATATACTTGTACAATGTGATAAGGTCTCCTCTTAGTCGTCTTTGCTCTAGAGTAAATAAACCAAGTTTGTTTAGTCGTTCCTCATATGTCAAGTCCTCCATTCCCTTAATTAATTTTGTTGCTCTCCGCTGTACCCTCTCTAGTTCTAGTATATCCTTTTTCAGAACCGGTGCCCAAAATTGCACTGCATACTCAAGGTGAGGTCTTACCAATGATTTGTATAATGGCAAAATAATGTTATCCACTCTTGCTTCAATACCTATTTTTATGCAAGACAGGACTTTGTTTGCCTTTGCTACTGCTGTTTGATACTGGTCACTGTTTCCAAGTTTGTAGTTGACAAGGATACCCAGGTCTTTTTCTAGCAACGAGTCACCTAAAATTATTCCATTAAGTTTATAAGTAGCCTTGGGATTGATTCCTCCCAAATGCATGACTTTACACTTCCCCACATTGAACTTCATATTCCACATGTTTGCCCAATCTGACATTGTATGTAAGTCCCTCTGTAGAGAGAAAATATCCTGTTTTGAATTAATGACTTTGCATAATTTAGTATCATCTGCAAATATTGATATTTTGCTTTCTATATCTATTTCCAGGTCATTTATAAACATGTTAAAAAGCAGCGGACCCAATACTGAACCCTGAGGTACTCCACTCTCCACTTCAACTGTACTGGAGAATTTTCCATTTACAACCACAAACTTTCCTATCCTTCAGCCAGTTTTGTATCCGATTGCAAAGGTCATCTCCTAGCCCCAATTTCCTTATTTTATTCACCAGCCTTCTGTGTGACACTGTATCAAATGCCTTTGCAAAGTCTAGATATACTACATCTACTGCCTTGCCATTGTCATGGTTGCTGCTTACCTCCTCATAGAAGCTGAAAAGATTAGTTTGGCATGATCTATTCTTCATAAAGCCATGTTGATTCGTGCTAATGATCTTATTTTTTGTGTTGTAATCCTGAATATAGTCCCTTATTATTCTAACAGTTTTCCCACTACAGAGGTCAAACTCACTGGTCTATGATTCCCAGGTTCTGTTTTAGTTCCCTTCTTAAATAGAGGCACTATGTTAGCTCTTCGCCAATCCTGTGGCACTGAGCCTGTGGTAATAGAATCTTTAAAGAGTAAATATAGGGGTTTTGCTAACACTGCACTGAGTTCCTGAAGAACCCTTGGATGTATACCATCAGGACCCGGTGCTTTGTCGGTCTTAATTTTGTTCAGTCTTCCCATGACATCTCCTTGAGTTAACCCAATATCTATTAATTGTATTGTTTTATTTGTTACTTGCGGACGCTCTTCTACCATTCCTTGCTCCCTTGTATATACTGATGCAAAGAAAGTGTTTAAAACATCGGCCTTTTCCTTATCCTCACTAACCAACTCACCCATCTCATTTTTGAATGGTCCAATGCACTCCCTCTTAAGTTTTTTGCTATTTATATATTTGAAAAACTTTTTTGGATTAGTCTTGCTTTACCTTGCAATTCGAGTTTCATTATCTATTTTTGCTACCCTAATTGCCTTTTTGCAATCTTTGTTGCACTCCCTGTATTTTAAGAAAGATTGTTCAGTTCCTTCTGACTTAAATAATTTGAATGCGTTTTTTTTCCTTGCCATTTCCTTCTTTACATGTGCAGTTAACCACATTGGCTGTGACTTACTTCTTTTGCACTTGTTCCCCATTGGTATATACTGTTGGGTACATTTCTGCAACCTAAATTTGAATTCTGACCATTTTTCCTCAGTATTTTTGCCTTTAAATAAAATATCCCAGTCTATGTGTTGCATTGAGGCCCTTAACAATTTGAAGTTCGCTTTTTTAAAATTAAGAGTTTTGGTTGAACCTATACATTTTTACTTTGCCAGACTGATCTTAAATGTAACCATGTTGTGATCACTGTTTCCCAAATGTTCTCTTACCTTAATATTGGATACCATTTCTGTGTTATTAGTGATCACTAGGTCCAATACATTGTTGTTTCTTGTCAGCGCTTCCACCATTTGTGACATGTAGCTTTCACGAAGTGTGTTCAAAAACCTGCTACCCTTAGCACTCTGACAGGTCTCATTTTTCCAGTTGATATCTGGATAATTAAAATCTCCCATAATTATAGTATGCCCAAACTGGGCAGCTTTCCTCATTTGCAATAGCAGTTGGGCCTCATCATAGTCATCGATATTTGGTGGTTTGTAGCATATGCCCACCAACAACTTTTTTTTACCTTTCACACCACATTTAGTCTCGATTTCTACCCACATGGACTCCACAGTTTGGCCAGTTTCCTCACTAATATCACCTCGCAAAACTGGATTTAGCTCTGTTTTCAAATACAAGCACACACCTCCCCCTTTTCTATTAATTCTGTCTCTTCTAAACAGGGAATAGCCCTCTATATTTACAGTCCAGTCATGTGCATCATTCCACCATGTTTCTGTTATTCCAATTATGTCCAATTGCTCATTAACCGCCAGCAATTCTAGTTCTCCTATTTTATCTACCATACTTCTTGCATTTGCTAGCATACAATTGATTTTGAAGTCTTTACATATATTAATCCCTACATGCCTTTTTTCTTCACCTTCATTTATTAGGAGTTCCTCCCTACTGACTAAATTTCTCCTCACCCTTTCTCCACCCCCCTGGTCATTTACTTGGACCCAGTTCCTATCTGCTCTATCTACCCCATTTTTGCTATCTATACCCCCCCCCCTTTCCTAGTTTAAAAGCTCCTCCAAGCTTCGTAGCATTCTCTCCCCTAACACAGAGGCTCCTCTACCATTTAGGTGCAATCCATCTCTTCCATATAGATTGTACCCAAGAGCAAAGTCTGCCCAGTGTTCTAAAAACCCAAAACCCTCCTTCCTACACCATTGCTTGAGCCATGCATTAAGCTCCCTGAGCTCCCTCTGCCTACCTGCACTGGCGCATGGCACAGGTAGTATTTCAGAAAATACTACTTTAGAGGTCCTTGCCTTGAGCTTGCACCCTAAATCCCTGAAATCATTCTTTAGGGACCTCCATCTTCCTACTGTTTTGTCATTGGTTCCAATATGTACCAAGACAACTGGATCACTTCCAGCCCCTCCTAATAATCTGTCAGCCCTGTCCGCAACATGCCGAACCCGAGCACCCGGGAGACAGCATACTGTTCGGCATTCATGTTCCTGGCGGCAGATTACCCTATCTACCCTCCTAATAACAGAGTCCCCTATTACCACCACCTGCCTTGGTTCCTGCCTGCTCTGCATCCCATCTAGCCTGGAAGGAGGACTGTTCCCCTGGCTGCTAGAGGAATCAGCCCTCTCCAGTGTTGCCAATTCGGAGCAATTCTCATCAACATCTTCACACAATCTTGCAAGTCTGTTGGACTGAGTCAACTCAGAACTGGCCTTCCTCTTCCTCTGCCCACTACCTCCCCTCCTTACTGTTATGGGTATGGGTCTCTCAGTAAACATGAGAGGGAGAAACTTTTAACAAGGCATGCCTCACAAGATCTAGCAATGTGAAGTTCCCTCACCTGTCGCAAAACCTCCCTGACCTGGGCATCACTAATTATCTGACCCAGATTCACTGCTTCTGTTGCATTCAGCATCATTTTGTCTGCCCGGTGTCCAACACTCTTAACAGCCACTCACCCATTCTTTCATCACTGCTTTGCTTATATGCTTTGGCCAACTCATCCAATTCCAAATGCGCATATCCTCTCATAATTTAATTCAACTCATCACGTGCCTCTTCCTCATTACCATGTTGGTCCCTATTTACCCTATGCTTCCGCTGCAGAGTGATGACCGGAAGGGCCCTATGGTGGTCCGGTTTATCCTCATCAGGGGAGACGCAGGTATACTCTGCAAAATCCCCTTCATTGTCCGAGGATGAGGCCCATGTTGAAGTTTCCAGCAGAGTCCTTCATCACTGGTCTTATCCCTTTTACAGGCCTCTTGTGGTTCACTCGGTCAACATGCAACACAGCACCCTGTTCTTCCTAACAAGCATTTCGATTATTATTGGCAAGCAGGCACTCTGTCACAACCAGGGCCGGATTTACATCTCAGGAGCCTGTAGGCACAGAAATCTAAAGCGTCCCCCCCATTGGCCATTTCCACTGGACACCTCCACAATGCTCCTAATGTCCAAATTGCCCCCATCATCTTTTTATTGCCCTCACATTGCCCCATCAGCTCCAACTTGCCCCCATCAGCTCCACATTTCCCCCACCATCTCCATATTGTCCTCAAATTGCCCCCATCAGCTCCATGTTACCCTCACATTGCCCTCCATCAGCACCACATTGCCCCCACCATCTCCAAATTGCCCCCCATCAGCTCCAACTTGCCCCCCATCAGCTCCATGTTACCCTCACATTGCCCTCCATCAGCTCCACATTGCCCCCACCATCTACAAATTGCCCCCATCAGCTCCAAATTGCCCTTACAATGCCCCCCTTTGGCTCCAACTTGCCCCCACCATCTCCATGTTGCCCTCACATTGCCTGCCTCCCTCCCATTGTCTGTTTCCTACCTCCCTGGCAGGAGATCTGTCGTCTGTGCCTCCTTTGGAACCCGCATGGTCTCCTATTCAGGAATGCAGAGCGCTGGGAGATGATGCCATCTCCCAGCGCTCTGCATTCCTACAGAGCCGACAAGGGAGCTCAGCACTTACAGGACTGTGCCAAAGGAGGCACAGACCTGTCCTGCCAGGGAGGTAGGAAATAGACAACGGGGGGGGTGCAATGTGGGGGCGACATGGAGTGGGCGCCAGCGCAGCCAGCGAGGTGGCTAGCTTTTTTTTTTTATTTAAGAATTAAAAAAAAAAAAAAGAATCCTATTGGCAGGCGCCCCTCGGTGTCGTGCACCTGTAGGCAGGTGCCTACTTTGCCTTATGGCAAATCCGGCCCTGGTCACAACTACTAACCTTCCCTTCATGCCAACTAGTTCCTTTTCCAATGACTCCCTCTTTAATACCTCCTCACATAAGGCATGCAGGATGAGCCATGCCATTTCAGCTGCAGCCTTACTCTCTTTCTTGGAATATACCTTGAGAATTAGTATCTATACCATATCCTCTACTTCACGGCCAGGTATACTGGAGCTTCATGATGCACAAGCTCCTCCCCTATGGCTGTCCACTTCCCGAGACACGCCCATTCAGGGACCACCGCATACTTGGGCTTCTCCTCTCCTTTTTTCACAAACCTTTTCCCGAATAAGTTATGCATACTTATAAATGGCTGCTAAGGGTGTGTGTATTAACCAGCTATCTGTAATCCCTCACCCCTTGCAATGCAACCACACATGCACTTCACACAGAAACACAAATCAAGTACCTAATGGACAATGGGGTTCCCTTGTCAGGGCCCTCCCCCTCCCACCACAGATCGGTTTACACCAACAAATATCTCCTGGCCCCTAGCCTAAGTCCCTACCCGCTACTGTACCTAAAATCCCAGCCTGTGTTATGGCAGTACACTGGCTAGGCAAATACACTTAGTACCCCCTAGCCTAAGTCCCTACCTGCTACCGCAACTAAACTTATGGCCTGCATTATGTCAGTACACTCACTAGGCAAATACGATTAGTACCCCCTAGCCTCAGTCCCTACCTGTTACCGCAACTAAAATCATGGCCCGCATTATTGTAGTACACCTGCTAACCAAATACGCTTAGTACCCCCTAGCCTAAGTCCCTACACTCTACAACAACTAAGTTCATGGCCTGCGTTATTGCAGTACACCTGCTAAGCAGACGCAGAATTCAATATAACTATCACCACATTATCAAATGGACTTATGAGTAATACATAACATTTTCAATTGCAGTACAGACTTTAAAAAATGTACTGTTTAGTAAATAAGACCCTTGCAGCAATCACAGCGTTAAAACACATCACTCTCGTTGCAGTGTGGTATTGTCACCCAAAAATAACTTGGGAGGCTTATAAACTAAATAAATCCTGATACGTTTTAACAAAAAATTACACTTTTTGCAAAAAAAATAACAACATTTGGAAATACGTGAAGTTAGGCTATTATTTAATTATTAAATTTAATAATTCCTGGAGTGTCCTGCCGGCTATGCCAGTATTGGGCCTGTGGGTATTAAATTCCCAATATCTAAATGAATACCAGATATGGTATCAATTAATATCTGTTAACGCTTTACAGGTTGGCTCCTAAAGTTACTCATGAAACAACAAAATACAAGAATCCAAGATGGAGTCACCACGTGGAGAAATCCAAAATGGAGTCACTAACATACAGTACAATGGGAGCTAAATAACACTCCCCTGAAGTGTTACCTCAACAACAAATTATAATGTCCTGGAGGTCTGGCAACAATGTGTCAGAAGCTCACGAGCATTAAATAAAATATAGGTATACTTGAAGAGGTATATTCAACAATTATCATCCAAACTGACGCACACACTTGAGCAGTTGTATTAAAGATATATAAAGATATATAAATGTTTAACACATACATATATTAAATAAAAGACAATATATATACTGTACATACATACAAAAATATATACTTTGAGTAACAATGTGACACCACAGCAGCCTGTCTAAAGCGGCAACAAAAAAATGAAATCAAATTATCTTTCCCCACCCAAGTGCTATACAAATACTTTTTAGTTTAATCAAAGCACTAAACAAAGTACCTTAATTACAACAAAATGAACTACATAAAAATACATAAGACATACAATAGAAATACTTTTAGTTTAATCAAGGCACTAAACAAAGTGCGCTAATTCCACTAAAATGAACTATATAAAATACATAAGACATGCAATACAACTAAACTAGATAAAGGAAATGAAAAGTGAAACAATATACTTATCAATCAGGCAACACTTATGGTGTGAATCAGAACTCAAAAATCAGAATCCAAGGAGAACCGTTATGAGACTTGTATCTTGTTACACTGCTGGGCTGATGGACAATGTTACCCCAGTCCGCTGCTGAATGGTTTTGAAGCTCAAACCTGTTGGTTTCACCTTAAAGGCACTGAGCATGTGACTCTCATTACCCAATCACTGTGTGCCAAGTCATGGGGAGAAGTCGGGCATCCAGTTTGCAGACTCCATTGACCACATGGGAGGAAACAGCAGGAAAGGGATCACCCATGAGGTGTTCACTACTTCCCTTAGTGGTATAACTTAAGACTGCACTCAGCATTCTAAACTGTATAGGTGATTTCTATGTATAAGTCCATCATAACTTTACAGCACTATCCCTGTCCACTACACTCACTTCAGTGGATGACTTCCCAGGTTGTAAGTTTCTGGGTTCAGCAGGAAGGTAAGTGTAATTTAGACCGCTATTATCTAGTCCCTTGTGAGCTCTATGGGTCTCTGCAGTGGAATCAGCAATCTTCATGTCATCTTTCTGCTACCGGCTTGCAGCCGGATGTTTGCTTCCCTTTTATCTGCCCCTGTAGGTTCAAGGAAAGGGTTGCAGGTGGTGTGCATTCCACTGGTGGAAGACACACCAAGTATTCAAAGACGCAAGCACCATTTTTGAATTCTTATATCTGTGAGTTCTTTGTTCCTGTTTAGCTGCTTAGGCTGGTGCTGGATCATTTAACCTCCATTCAAATCTTTATCTAAGGGCAAGGCTTCTTCAGACCCTATTATTAAAGATGATACATTACAAAATGTAAAGGCTTGTTTAGGATGTCATAATAATATACCTGCCTCAGACAAGACTAAGCTCTGCCCTGATTGTCTGAGGAAAGTTGCAGGTCAGGAAGTCCCTGCGTAGTTCAAGGTTTCTTGTCATGGATATAATCATCCATACAAGAGATATTCTCTGTCATGGAGGGGGTGGTAACTTCTAAAAGAAGATGATGAATCAAGTTTTCAAGATTTGGAGTCTGTTTACACATTCAAAGAAGGGGAAATGTGTGCTCCTTTAATTTGGATGAAAAGTTTTTACTAAAACATACAAAATTTTGGATTAACCAGCCAAAGGTAGATACGGCAACAGAACACAAGAAAAGAACCGCTGTGTCGTCACTCACAAATTATCTTCTTATATACATAGGCCAATTTTGTTACAGGGTAATATGAACATATAAAAACATAAATTCCTTTACTGGTATAATTTAAAAACAAAAGAGGATAGAAATAAAAAGATGTTTTAAAAACATAAAGATCGCTGCTCCTCAATCATAATCAAAGTGGAGTTGACCAAAAAGCAGTTATATTGACGTTAATGGTCACAAACACGCCATTATAAATCTCAATAACGGCTAGTTGAATTGACCTATTACCCAAACCTAGTGATATACTATATTTCAGCAGAGAATTAACCAATAGTAAAATATATCAATAATCAATGTGATGATGACCAGCTCTCTTATAACTCAGAGGAAAATTGTTCCATTATTAAAGTACTATGTACATTTATGTTATACTTGTGACGTTGATAACTGAAACGGCTGTATATAAAAATCTTCACCATACTCTAAAAATCTATATCCAGCTAGTGACACTACATCTCTGACCCACAATTTATGACCAATAGAAAGAAGAATTTGCACTTGATTAGGATGTTATTACTTTTGGCTATTAAATTGCCTTTAATATACCCTCTTGTGCTAAGGAGACCAGTTCAACATGAAATATTTGGTGGATCTAAAAAAACTAATAAACTTTATAAACTTTAGAATTCAATAATTTTATTGAAAGAATTAATAAAGTTTATTAGTTTTTAAATCCACCAAATATTTCATGTTGAACTGGTCTCCTTAGCATAAGAGCGTATATTAAAGGCAATTTAATAGCCAAAAGTAATAACATCCTAATCAATTGCAAATTCTTCTTTCTATTGTATATATTATTCTGCAACAATAGATATTAGCAAAATCTATTATGTAAATAAGTCCTACAATAAAATACAGTATTACCACAATTTATGACACCACAAGAAAAGGGACCTAGCACAGTGAAGATCACAGGAATAATAAGTATAGATAAGGAGCTAGCTAGCAACCCTCACATTTAAGCCCATAAAGGAGTCAGACAATATCATATAGGGACCTAACATAATGCTTCCTCTGTCTATTAGTAACCCTCTTTCTTATAAATGTTTCTATACATAGATCAACCGAAACAGTGTCAAACTGCATACAATGTTATCATTTCTCTTAGAGACTGTCATGTATTTTTTTGACTGATTCATAAGTGGTTAAGCTGATAAGATAATGAATGTGCAGAAAACTGTTGTCAAAAAATAGCTTTTTATGGACGGCTACTTTAAAAGACTTCTATCTTCACCAGACACTATGGGCTCGATTTAAAGGCAGCCGTTAGTAAAAATAAATCACTAACGGGTGCGTTAAGTGTCATGTAGCAATTCAAAGATCCGTCTAAAGAACAGCTAACGGCAGTTGCAGAATCCTAACTGCCAATACACTTACGTGCATTCAGAAGCATGGAACAACACACCCCAGAGCCATTCAAAGGCTTGCGGTACTGGTAACGGCTGAAAAAAAGACACATCTAACGGCAAAAAGTTAAGACCCACTTTTCTCAGACGTTAGACACTTAACGGGCAAAACAAAACACCCGTTACATAGGAAAATACACAAAATGCTTACCGCACAAGCATGTAACTGGAAGAATTAACCCATGCAATGCCAAAACAACACAAAAACATGGACACACAACACAAATCACTTCACACACAACAACAAGCAACACCACAGGGACAACGACACCCAAAAAAACAACAACACAACATGACACGGAACAATGGGGGTTATCACACAAAGCGGACACCTCCAAATATAAGCTCACCTGTTCAACATCAACACACGACCTGCATCCCACAACTGCACACCCGCAAATGGCAGACACATAACAAGCACAACACACCACATCTTATAACACACACACACCTGCAAACACTTACCTGGACAAAAAGAACTCTCCATTGGCCAGCACTCACCTCATCACCACACCTACACAACACCCTATCAAGTACTTAAAGGGATAACTCACCACACTCACTTGTGGCTTGTTTTCCACTCAGGGAGAAAGAGAGAGATAGAGAGAGATAGATAGAGAGAGAGCAAACAGTATGCTGGGTTACATATTGTTGCGAAGACTGCGGAGAAGGCGTGCAAGGGAGAGAGTTAGGGAACATCAGCAACCTCCAGGCACGCCTGATCAACAGCCTTCACCTGTTGCAAGTGAGGAGGCTCTGACTCAGCAGCCACAAAGGAGTCCATCCCCACCTCGAGGGCAGCACCTGCCTGCAGATGCACAGCTGCAGCAACAGGATGCGCCACAGCAGCAGAGGATGTATAGGCGACCACCAAGGCCCAGGGTATACCGCCCAAGGGTCACCCTCTTTGGAATGACTGATGATGAGGTCATTGATCGCTACAGGTTGAGGCCTGACAGCATCATTGCCTTGTATGAGGTCATCAAAGATCAGGTGGATCCCATCTACATCCACAACCATGCCCTAACTGGCCTGCAGAAACTACTGTGTGCCATACACTTCATGGAAAGTGGGGCCTTCCAGTCCATTGAGGGTTATGCATCTGGCATGTCACAGGCCACATTCTCCAGGGTGCTGGTCCAGGTCCTGCCAGCCCTCAAAAGCAAGGCCAGTACCTATATACATTTTCCCACCACCGACATGGACTGGATACACGACAAGCAGGCCTTTTACACAAGGGGAGGCATGCCCAGGGTCATGGGTGCTATAGATTGCACCCATGTCCATATTAAGGCCCCAGCACGTGACGCACAGCTATTCATCAACAGGAAGAACTTCCACTCCATCAACGTGCAGATGGTGTGTGACAGCAACATGAGGATCATGAATGTCTGCTCAAAGTATCCTGGCAGCTCACATGATGCATACATTCTCCAAAACTCCTCAGTCCACAGAGATTTCGAGAATGGAACCTTTACAGGGGGATGGATAGTGGGTGAGTTCACAAAGCAAAATCACACCACATACACAGGCGTACACACCATGCTGCTCAGCATGCACCTGACCCACAGCTACTACGTCCACCACACAAAACATCATTTGCACAACATGTGCTCCCTGTCTCACCATGTCACTCACATTACACAGGTGATACTGGCTATGGATGCAAGTCCTGGCTACTGACCCCTGTGGCCAATCCCCAAACACATGCCCAGGAAAGGTACACCCAGACTCATGCCAGGACGAGGAATGCTATTGAGCGGACCTTTGGGCTCCTCAAGTCAAGATTCAGATGTCTGGACCACTCTGGGGGAGCACTGCAGTATGCACCTGCTAAGATGTGCGACATAATTGTGGAGTGCGCAATACTGCACAACATCTCAGTGGACACCAGGCTGCTGGATCACATCCAAGACCCCCCCATACATGAAGTGGCCATGGACATCGGGCATGTGGAGGAGACCTTGAGAGGGGCACAGATCAGAGACAGGCTCATCACGGAACACTTCACCTGTGAGTATAACACAGGCATGCAAACAATCCATGCAAGTCCCCCATCAGTCCTGTGACACTAACCACGCTGCACATTATGTTCTGTCTCACCCCACAGGAACACTGACACAGCACTGCACTGGCAGTGGATGTGGCAAATTGTGTGTGTGGATTCAAAAACCATCCTCCATTCCACTCTCCACGTTGACATACAGACCCCAAGGATATCACGCACACCCCCAGGAGAAACAAGGTACAACATATAACCCATGTTCATCACCTTACAGGGCTTGATTGACAGCAACTAACTGGATATGCCATGATCGTAGCCTGAGCAACCATGCTAGCCCAGTAGCGAAAGAGTATTATCCAATGCTATGCATTGGATAATACTCCGGCACATCAGGGGTTAAAGGGCCATTGGACTCAATATGGGACCTGTACTGTGCTAGAGCTGAGAAGAGCAGCAGAGGGGTGGATGTACAGTGGTACTGTCACACAATGTAGAGGTCATGAAACGTAGATCAGATTACCAGGGACTCCATGCTGACCTGTGAGTGTGCAGACATATGTGCCCCCGACATGAATACACACATCAACAAATATGTCCTAATAGTTCCAGGGAACAAATGACATTGGGCTGCCACTGTCACTTTCACAGTGGCAGCACAATGTCATTACTTCCATGGAGCTCTCAGAACACTTGTTAATGTGTATATACATGTCAGGGGCACATATCCATAGGGCTGGTGCACATGTCCTTAGTTCTCCACAGAATTGGTTACAGATGAGTACACAACACATTGTCAAGCAATGGTTTGTGTACTCACCTGTAATTGTGAAAATTGAGGGGATTAAAAAGACTAAATTGTTGTTGCTTGATGATCAGTTCAGGTCTACTGCTCCAAATCCTGTCCTCTTGTCCCACAGGCATCCATAACATGATCCATCCTTGAACTGGATTGATGTCTTGACAACACCTTCATGAAGATCACCCCTTGCTGTTTCTGGTGATGTTGTTGGTGATGCAATGTTTGACCTGAGGTTCACACAAACCTCTACTGGAACATTCTCATATTGACACAGAAAACACTAATTCTCGAGTGTTATAACCTGTACAGTTAGGATGCTTAGCTACAGAGTTGTCGAACCTTGTGGACAACACATGAGCAGGGCAGCAGTGTTACTGAAGTAGTACAATTTAGTTTCAAAGTACATTTAGTGTTCTCATACAAGTGTTCAATGCATATAGGCAATACACACAGTAAACACATACACATGTACTTTCTAATGTACTTTGAGACACAATAAAGATGAACCATCACCATTCTATCTGTGTCTGTATGAGGATATATTTGAGAACACATTTGTCAATGCGTAACCGCACCCAGGATAGAGTATCCCCCATACATGGAAAGGCATCACCCACATCACAGGAGTCCACCACTTGTTTGCCAGTGAGTGGACTCTGTCATGTATCCATGCAAATAGATGATGGTGGCAGTGATATACTAATGTATTGTGGGAGTGATAAAGAGGTGATACGGGGGACATACTTCCACAGTGAATTCCTGTCCACAGTATCTGTATTGCTCAGTATAATCAATGTTCTGAGATATTGCTCCACTTTGACATATCTCAGTACATGGGCTACATCAACGAACAACTAGTCTAAGTGGACATGTGTTATCATTGGTGAAGTCTGTTACACCCTTAGGGAAACAGCAACTTAACTTACTGGAGACCCCAATGCTCACCCCAGGATATCAATGTGTGTGCTACACATTGAAATCCTAGGTTAAAACCATTGGCTTCCACAGTAAGTCAGTTGCACAATGAGTGTTTGAATCCCAAACAATATTGATACATGTCCCATTTATCTGTCCTGCTTGTTATGTCCCCGCTAAGTCACATAGCTGTTTGTTTGGTTATCCCATTAACCCACTGAGTGCAAGAGTGGTCCCCAACACATTTATCTGCAATGCGTTGCCTACCACTCTGGCACTCAAAGGGTTAAACACGACATATGATGTAGACGAATGTTCAATGTTGTACTATTTGTTGTGCTAAGGGGTATGTTCTGTTGTTCAAATTCAACACACAACATCGCCATATAACACAGTGGTGTAATATGGCTCCAGGGATGTATTTCAAGTTGAATTTGTACAACAGCGTGTGTGTGTGTGTGTGTGTGTGTGTGTGTGTGTGTGTGTGTGTGTGTGAACCCATGTTGTAGCATCCCACGAACATTTCACCCAGGCAGAGGTTGTGTTCACTGCATTATATGGCAATGCATTGGAGACAACCCTGCCACCCAATCCATAACTGAAGACACAACAGATCAGACAGGAATCCAAAAAAAAGTTTTTTTTTATTGAGGGGAAAGTTGACAGGTTGGGCCTTTCATTTTTTCCTTTTTGAGTGGGGGGCCTTAGCCTGGGTGCCAGAGGTGGATGCCCTTGTTGAACTCCTGGTAACCCTCTGCCCCCTAGGTGTGGCTTCAAGGGTAACACTGGAGGGGGTGATGGTTGCAGTAGACCCCTCAGTGGAACGCAAGTTCTCCCTCTCCATCCTCAGGTTCTCCCTGCGGTTTATCTCCCTCAACTCCACAAGGACCTGTGTTAACATGTCCATGAGACCAGTACTGAGCTGGTGGAGTAGTGTGTTCCCCCTGGCCACCTCCGACTCCAGGGCTTGGATCCTGGTCTCCAATTGTGCAATGTTCCTCCTGGATTGCCTCCTGCTCCTTGTGATGTTGCTGTCAGTACTCCTGCTCGACCGGAGTAGTCTCCTCTGAAGGGCCATACACTCCGCCTCCATCCCTGTGAGGCGTGCAGTGCTTGAGGTGGATGTGCCCGGTGTCACTGGTGCTGCTGTTTCCTCTGCTGCCGAGGGTTCTGATTCTTCTGCTGCCGAGGGTGCTGTTTCCTCTGTTGCCAAGGGTGCTGTTTCCTCTGCTGCTGCTGAGGGTGCTCTTTCCAATGATGCTGCTGAGAGTGCTGTTTCCTCTGCTTCTGCTGGAGGTGCTGTTTCCTCTGCTTCTGCTGGAGGTGCTGTGGCTGCTGTGACAGCTGTTGGAGTGGCTGGTGCAGATGATGGGCATATGCCCACCACATCAAGTGATCCCGAGCTGCCCAGTGATGTGTGTGCTGGTGGAGGTGTGAATATGTCCCTGGGTAGGGGGTGCTAGGGCTCACCTATCAGGCCCAGGTGTGGGTACTCCAGTGGCCAAGGGTCATATGGTGGCCATTGGTAGGTGCTGGGACCCCACCTGGGATCATACCTTGGGGCATGCTGTGGAGCCATCCAGGAGGGTGGGTTGATGTTGGAGGCATATGGCCCATATTGGGTGGTGGCCACAGTCCCTGGCAGCCATTGCCTCCCTGGTGGTGGTGCTGCTGCTGATGGAGGGTAGTAGCTGGTGGAGGTGGCTGGATAGGTCCACCTGTCCTCCTGTGGCATCCAGCCACTGTACTGGGGAGGTGCAGTTTGAAGGGGTGCAGCCTGTGGTGATCCAGCTTGTAAGGGTGCAGTAGGTGGTGGTCCTGCTTGTAAGGGTGCAGTAGGTGGTGGTGCAGTCTGTGTTGGAGGGGATGGTGATGGTGGGTACGGTGACCATCGGCTGGTCCCCTCCTCTGTGTACTCCTCACTGGGGGGTGACATTGCCTCCTCCACTGACTCCCGCTGGTCTTGAGGGCCGTAAGCTGTGTGGAGAAATAAGATGTTGTGATTAGTGACCTTAGCCATATGTTTGTGGAGACAGTTATACTCTGATTTGTGGTGACTAAATATATATGTGTTTGGGTTAATCCCCCTGGGTAAACAAAGGTACTCCCACTGCTGAAAGGTGTTGTTTGAGTTATTACGGGTGAAGGTTTCATTTTGAGGTGCAATATCACAGTGGCCCGAAATAGTACAGTGGGGCTGTTGCAACACCCTCCCATGTAGATATCCGGTCCCTGTACCAGAGTTGTCCATATGATAGTGTAGTAACAGCACCACTTTACAATTTCAGGCCACTGGGATATTGCCCCTGACATATCCATGTCTGAGCTGTGATACCTTTTGAATCAACACACCTTTCAGCAGTAGGAATACCATTGTAACTCGGGGGGGGGGGGGAATCCAACAACATATTTGTCTTCACAACTTGTAGGGATGGCTATCCCTCCAGGGGGATGGCAAAGGTTAAGTCCACCTTGATGTCAGATTGTAGATATTGTGAATACAGATGTTGTTCGCTGTTAGTCCTATCCCTCCTACCCTCATGGTTGTTCAGATATTGCTCTATGTGACAGATGGGGATTTCAGTCATTTGTCCACACGAGGGCTTTTCAGCAGAGCCCAAATCACCCCATTTAGAGAACAATACTTAATTGGAATGGTGTACAGAGTGTGCATGGTTTGCAAACACACTCTGTGGACCATTCCAAAGAGGTATTTATCTCGAAATGTTGCGACTTTGGCTCTGCTGAAGAGCCTCCGTGTGGTCAAATGACAGATCTCTCCACCTGTCACATAAAGCAATATCTGTATAACCATGAGTGTTGGAGGGATGGGACTTAGATCGAGACACATCTTAACGATGGCCATGATATGACATCATGATGACATTACCCATTGCTATCCCATTACAGTCACACACAAGTAGAAATGGTCATATATGTATGTGGATATGTACCCTTCATATGGATACAGTAGTATCCTTCCACGATGTGAAGCCAGAGAGCAGTTCAGTAGGTGTGATTGCCTTACTGGCTATATATGTGCACCCATCCAACAATACATTGGATTGATATGATGGATATGAACATACCTCGTATATCCCATCTACATAGTGTGTGATATACTATGTATGTGTATTTGGATGGTAGCAATGTAGGTTGATTTGTGATGGGTGCACATATCTGGCCAGTAAGGCAATCACATCCAGTGAACTGATCCCTGTGTTCACATCGTGTTGGAACATATTTAGTAACATTTGAATCCTGAAGGCAACAATCCAGGCAGTAGTGAGGGATTTCTTTGATTGAGGCCTGTTTTCTCTGTGTATGAGCCTATCCATTCTTCTGTGTGGGGCAACCGTACTCAGTCCTAGATATCCATCAGTCATGGCCTGTTGGTGACCAAGGTACAATGTTTGCTATTTGTTTCCCATGTGTATCCTGCAAAGAGCGGCTGGTGTACCATCCATCCATGGCATCAGCACCCCTGTGGATCCATGTGGGAATCAGATATGGGATATGTCATTTCAAATCAGAGTAAATGATTGCAGCCACAACACCAATGCCTACTTTTTCCAGCTTTATTTCTGTGGAATAGTTTTCGGCCTGTGTGTTGCACATACAAGCATTTATTCTGTGGGACACTGTGATGTGTGACCTGATGCCCCCTTTTTGTGATTCAGTAAGCGGTGATGTTGAACTGATGAAGTGAACATGATGGTGACTTCTCCAGTGATCTCCTTTCCCCATTTCCAGTGTTTTCCATGGAGTCTGTACAATGGGACCTTATAAACTTGATTCTTGTTTTTGCATATTCTCCATGGACTAACACTGGTATTGGTGAAGTGAGGGTGTGTGAGGGTTACTTTGTGTCCACCATCTCTTTGTCACCGCTTAATGAATGTCCCCTGTGTAGCATGTGATCGTTGGCCTATTGACTTGTTTGTTGTCTGGTTAACCCTTTGAGTCCCAGAGGGGTTGCCAACGCATTGTTGATCGATGCATTGATGATCCCTCTATCACTCAAGGGGTTAGGTGCTGACTTCCCTATGGGGACATGGGTGACACTGTGTGTGAACAGTGATGATATTTAACAGATGATATTTTGAACATGACGGTTTGTGTATTGTGTGTGATGAGCACAGCGATAGGAGGGTTGAAGTAGGACTTTGACAGGTTTGTCCCAAGTTGGACCTTGCCATTTGTCCTGTTGTTGTGTCCTTTTTTTTAACCCTCAGGGTGCTGTGTTGGTGCAGTTGTATGGCTGAGTGATGGACATGTGTTGAGGTGTGACTGTGTGTGTGCAGCTGGTGTTGGTTGCTGTAGTGTGTTGTTCTGTAGTGTTGCACTTACCGGTAGTGTGGAGGCTCCTCTCATCCCCAGTGTCAGTTCCTCCAACGACCCCCTCGATCAGGGTCGGGGACTTGGTCTGCCGCAACATCTCCTCCTAGCCGCCGAAGGTGATAGGGGAGGCTGGTCCACCTCCAGTGCCTCGGGCGTGCTTGGCGAGCTCGGTCATCTTGTTTTTGACCACCCTCTGGCAGTCTCCCCATCTCTTTTTGATGGACTCCACATCCCGCCTGCATGGAGCCACCGCATTGACCCGGCTGCATATCTGGTTCCTTCGGGGGACCTTCGCTGTCGGGTGGAGAACACTCTGCCTCTCCAGGACAGCTTCCACGAGAGCCCTGTTCTCCTCCTCTGTGTATTTGGGGTCCCTGATCCTGCCCTTGTCACCTCCAGCATGGGATGACTCAGAGCCGGAGTGCCCTGCCTGGTCTGACCCTGACTGTGTGGGGTGCTCCCCAGCAACTACCCCTCATCCCACTGCAGGTTCTGTTCCTGTCCTGCGTGTGCTTGCTCTTGTGGGACGGGTCCCCCTCCGCCCTGCGGATCTCCCTCTCCCACCCCTGCTCTGCTGAGGGATACCCTCCTGACCTTCCTCCTCCTCCACTACTCTCCCCATCCCTCTCTCCTGTCCTCCTCTCCTAGCCATCATTCACCCACTCACACTCAGGCACTCCCACAGGCCCTCACAGACACACTTGATCCACTCACTCTCTGTCACACACTTTCACTCACAGATTCACACTGTCAAAATAAAAAGTAAAATGTGTAAGGTGTTGTTATAAAATAAAAGGACTATGTGTATGTATGTGTATGTGTTTGTATGTGTGTATGTAATATGTGCAAAGGTGTGCTATGTGTCATATTATGTGCAATGCTCTCCTCTCTCCAAACTCCAAAACTCCTCTACCTCCAATGTATGCTCCTATCCCCCTCTCTCTGATCATGTATTATTTGCGAGCAATGTGCCTTTTTCACTTAGCGGCTGGTTTAACGGGAGCCTTTAAATCTAGCCCTTTAAATCTGAAGCTGGCGAGTGACCTTACATCTCTAGCCCAAAATTCTGTTAGGGCACAGGAAAAAGGTTTGAAGGTTTGAAGATTTGAAGATTTTAGGGAAAGCTACAAGGATTAGGAACTAGCTAGCGACCCTCACATTTAAGCCAATAAAGAGCTCAGTCATTATCCTATAGGGACCTAACACAATGATTCCTTTATCCGTTAAACTCCCTCGTATATTCTAAGAAGCCGTCCCTTGCTCAAGGTATCTGCACACTAATTTACCAAAGCACTGACGTGTAGTGTAAAATTATATAATTTATCTTGCTATTGTCATATATTTCTTGCTAATAACCTGGTCAACTTCATTTTAAAACAAAAACACAAAGGTCCACTATCTAATGAACAGCCGAATGCCTTTCCCCAGTATGATCGGGCTTCATCATGGGAAAACACCAAATGATCTTCCAACTCTAGTTTAAATAGTATCACCAGCGTACACCCCTTATGACTCAAACCAATAGAAATCAACCATGGGAAACAAGCCCATTTTCTGGAAAAAGGTAATCAGTTTCCATTAGAAAAATCAGATTTAACAATGTTCTTCTCAGAATATTAAGGAAGAGGATTCTTTTCGCAAAGGGAAAAAGGAAAAAGAGGAAAAAAACACACATTAAACTCATGTATCCATGTTTGACTCGATAAAGTATAACACAGTTTTGCATCACAAAAAGTGGCTATAAAGTAATATTAATAATCCCCATAAATGATTATTATGAATATAATCTAATAAATATATAAGATGCCAGGAAAACAAAAATAAAATATATGATAATCACAAGATTACTATATCCATAGTCAACATATATCTTATTATGTTTATGATGATATTGCTCCATATACACACAAATAATATATACTATTAATATATTAATAATTGATGGTACATAACCAATCATAACCCTGCCAAATTTTGAATCTTATTACTGGATCACATGAGAACATGACGATTGCCGTACCTGTTGTAACAGATGATAGTCCGCTACTGGAGCCCTTGTCTGGGCCTGAGACTGTTACACAAAGGACACAAAAGACTGTGGACATTTTGCCCTGTTTGTACACTCCTTTGGACCCGGTCGTACGACCTTGCAAGCCTTTGGACTGGATTAAGAGACTGTGTTGAGCCCTTATATGAATAGGCAGTTGGTGTGAACAGAACTTAATCCACAGAACTGCCCTGTGTTCAGAGTGTCGACCACTCTAGGATGAGAGACTGGTGAATAGTCTGTGTTTAAATCTATTGTCGTATTCGCGGTTCACCCATTCACTGACTACCAGTCGGAGGTTGCCGGCTCAGTGTGCTGTCATCGCCATCGGGTCGAATGCTCGGGGGTGGGGGGGGGGCAAGAGGCGAAAGCTAGTTCAATCAAATCCCTGAAGTAGGCATGCAAATATCTTCCATAGCCTAACATGAGTAACCGTAGGCAACTCAGTGATTGGTCCAGGTTGGAGCAGGACATTCAAAGTAGTCAAACAAAGGCTCCAACCTTGGGCCATTGTCCCTAAGATGTGTTTGGTAGCCACTCCAGCCATTGACTATGGCGAACTGTATTGAGACTCCGTGTGGTGTGTTAACTTAATCTTGTCTGGCCCTTTGTATTGTGTTGTACCATTTGTTGCTAGCCTTTTGTGTAGCAATGCAATCATTCAATGCAATCATGTCTGCGTTATTGTAATTGCTGGGATCTTTTGTTGTTGGTCCTTTGTCTTGTATATTGTGATTGTATTATCCCTGCGAGTCACCTATTGTATCCTGCCTGTCCATGTATTTCAATGTGGTTCTGGTATATAAATATGTGTGGTTTGCTTAATAAAGTTGAGTTACTCTGAGTGAAGAAGGAGTCCTGGAGTCTTGTATTGCTTATGGTCTAAAGTGTCCACTCTGATACCCATCCGCTCCAAGTATCCTGAATCGTCGATTGCCTGCTGCTAGCTTCCTGTGATCCAACTTCATATGCTGTCAGGTGGCGACGTGGACTCCATCTTCTCCTTCCTGTAGTTCCAGTGACTATTTGACTCGCTTACAGTGTGTTCGAATCCACTCGACATCTTGTTCCTGCGAAACTTTCTCAGTTATCCTTCAACCAGGAGTAGAGGCCTCACTCTCTATGGCCCGTGGTACCAGTGTGTGACCCAACTCTGGCTGTGAGTCCGTTCGACTCTGTTCCTGCTCGCCTGGCTTTCTTCCAACTCCGACACAAAGTCAACGCCACTAGCACTTCCAGTCGACTTCGACACAGAGTTTGCGACACCAAAGTGATCGATCGAGCTGTTCAGTGCTCGACCAGGTGAGACCAGGCTGTGCAATCCGCTGTCGAGAAGGAGAGACCCGGGAACGACTGCTGAGGGCGACGTGATCCCCTCTAGCTTCCGTTACACTGGTGGCGAGCCGTGGGATCTTCTCCTTCTTTTCATCTTTGCACCGGATTGAGACGTGGCGAACAAAGCAGTGCTGCCAGAGGCTGGGGGCCAATACAACATGTGGCACAAATACATTGGGTACTAGTGGCAGACCAAGCTAGGCAATCTGGTTGATGAGTTCCACACAGAACTGACCTGTCAAGTACCTGAACCGGGAGTATGCCAAGTTTTTGGTCAACTTTTTCCCAGGCAGCTTGCGACTGGACCGCCAGGGACTTATGTGGGTGGCCTATCACGAGGATGCCAACTTCAGCTGCACGGACTGCAGTCGATACTGGGAGATCCGTGATAAGAGGAAAGCAATGTTTGGGAAGTACTTTCCTCCAGAGCTCGAGGGAACCCTACACATCTTAGAAGAGGAAGAATGGAACCTGGAGCACATGTACCTTGGATGGTTACAAGAGGCGCAAGAAATCCTGGAAGAAGAAGACTGGGGGGGGGGCAACTCATGTAAGGAGGAATTCAGTGAAGCTGATGACCTGGATGGAGTTACCTCTGTTCACCCTGCACTGGTGAGTAGGAATCAGCTCCTTAGCAGTGACCCTTTTGTTGACCCTATGGACTGTGAACTGGTGGGTGGGAGCGAACCCACCAGTCCCTATGTGACCCCTAGCCTGGTGAGTGGGAGCAAACTCACCAGGGCCTGGGGAAACCCCTACTATGCTGAGTGGGAGAGAGCTCACCAAACCCTGTCCTATTCCGGCGCTGGTGAGTAGGAGTGAGCTCACCAGCAGCCCCAAAATGATTGGCCCCTTGCCAATGGATACTTCCTGGAGAAGGGGAAGTGTGTGCTCTCCATGGCCATGTATGCTGCTACCCTGAGGAGTGAGGCTGTGGTCTTCCTCAATGCAGAGAATGGCCAGGAAGTTTGTGGCCTTGAAAAGGAGGGACCCAGCAGGCTGACACAGTCCAGTGCTGCTGGCCCTGTAGACCGGTAACTGGTGAGAGAGGAGGAACGCCTCACCAGCAACCTTGCAATTTTCCCTGGACCCCCTATACTGGCAAGTAGGAGAGAGCTTCCCAGTTCCCCTGTGACCCCTACACTGGTGGGTGGAAGTGAGCCCACCAGCCCCTATGTGACCCCTGGCCAGGTGAGTAGGAGCGAGCTCACCAGTGCCCATGTGCCTCCAGATAAGGTGAGTGGGATCCCAGATACTCACCAGTATCTCTTGTGTTGGGCCTGATGGAGAGCCCCAGTAGGCTGACTGGATACAGTAATGCTGCTTCTGGTAACCTTGAACTGGTGGGTGGGAGTGATCCCACCAGCCCCTATGTGACCCCTGGCCTGGTGAGTGGGAGCAAGCTCACCAGGTCCTGTGAATCCACTGCTGTGATGAGTGGGACAACTGTCCTCATCAGCAGCCCCACGTTTGTTGCCCCCGGATCTTTTGACCCCAGCTTGGTGAGTGGGACGTCGGTCCTCACCAAGCCAAGTGATACCTATGCAGCAGGGAGTGGGACCACTGTCCTCCCTGGTGGGCAGATTGTCCCTTTGTGTGCTGCCCCCACCTTGGTGAGTGGGACCCCGGTCCTCACCAAAGACACCTGGTTTGCCCTGGCACCTGGGGGGTGGGAATTAGTTCCCCACCAGGCCGACTGTTGATTCAGCCACAGGGAGTAGGACCACTGTTCTCCCTGATGGCTCTGTGGTTTGTCCCTTGGGAAGTGGGACCAGTGTCCTTCCCCGTAATCCTGTTAACCATGGTCTGATTAGTGGGAGTATGTTCCTCACCAGTCATCCGGATGCTCCTACCCTGGGAAGTAGGACCACCAGTTTTCCCAGCGGCCCTTTGAATGTTGCCCCAACCCAGGAGAGTGGGAGCAGCTTTGTCTCCTGTCACCGTGTGGCACTTACCCAAATAAAAGGGGGAGATGTGCCCATCTCCCCACAGTCTGGTCCTCATCTACACTCCTTGGAACACAGAGGGGCTGGCAGTCTCAGCTTCTCCCCAGCACAGTGATGGCAAGGGCGAGCCCTTTGCCCCAGGAAGATCCACCCCATAGACTGACTCTGGATCCAAAACCACTGGCCCCAGACCCAGGAGGGTCTGACCCCAGCACTGCAGGGAGCCTGGAAAACCAGAGGCCACCCAACCTGGTGATAGCGAGGACCTAGAGTTACCAGTTTCCCTGGCCCAGGAACAAGGGCCCCAGTTTTACGCCTGGCCCAGGACAAGGGGCTCTCCCATTGATTCCAGGCCCAGACAAGGGGCTAATATTTTCTCCTGGCCCGGACAAGGGGCTCAGGTCTTTCCCTGACCGAGGACAAGGGGTTTAGGTTGTGCTCTCAGCCCACGACAAGGTGCTCCCATCAGCAGGGCTCTCCCAGAGTCCCAAGCCAGCATTTACTCATGCAACTGTTGGCTTGGTACAAAAAGGGGGAGAAATGTAACGGATCATAGTCTGTTCCTGGAGCCCTTGTCTGGGCCTGAGACTGTTACACAAAGGACACAAAAGACTGTGGACATTTTGCCCTGTTTGAAAACTCCTTTGGGCCCGGTCATACGACCTTGCAAGCCCTTGGACTGGATTATGAGACTGTGTTGAGCCCTTATATGAATAGGCAGTTGGAGCGAACAGAACTTAATCCACAGAACTGCCCTGTGTTCAGAGTGTCGACCACTCTAGGAGGAGAGACTGGTGAATAGTGAGAGATGTAACTAGAAACCACTGGGCCCTGGTGCGAAAATGCCATGGGCCCCCTTCCCAGCTCTGCCCCCTTCCCCAGAAATGCCACTTATACATTATGTTATAACTAGCACACAGGAGTTAGGAGAGGCATACATATTCTTCCACTAAAAACAACTTTATTAGGGAAAGAACAGTTTGGTGCAGACCAACAATTGTTCAAATAAATAAAGAAACATAAATATTTCAAAAACTTTTCATCCTTCTCGAACTGGATAAATCTGCAAAATAAACAAAGGAAGACACATTAATATATGAGGTCTAATATTGGGGTTTAATCAAATCTTTATGTAAAATATTTTCATTCAATGTTAACTGTGTACATACTGAAATTCTCCACAGCCTCCACTGGTTCAAAAGACTAATTGCAACTGCAGGATGGATGAATTTTGAACTTGCAGAAAGAAACAGCAATAAATTACAACTTAATGATAAATATAGCATATCACTATTTATTAAACAATTCCTATGTAGTTTAGCCGAACAACATAAATAAGTCACATGCATACGTTATATGCAATTTATCCAGAAAATTGTCTTCAAGGGATAGTAATGTCTATTTAAAAGAGTCGTTCGCTGAGTCTTTATATTAAAATTAGCATAATCTGTTACGTATAAGTCCTTACTTGTGTAGTTCAAAAGTTATGGAGAGAAAGATACACCACCACCCCTTCTGAATTTCAAATCAGGTCATGTGACTCGATGGCTGCAGCCAGTGAGGGACAAACTTTGTTATGTATGAAGGGAAATCCTGCCCCTTTTGATGAAGGAGGGCAGGATTTCCCTTTGCTTACTGAAGTTTGTCCCTCGCTGCAACCGTCCAGACCAGACTGTAGCTTCAAAGTAACGTAGCCAGAAGGGGCAGGCGGTCTTTATCAATTCAAACTGCACAAAAGGACTTACATGTAGAGCAATCTGTTCATTTTAAAATAAAGATATATTCACACTTTCCAGAGGCATATGAGAAATATCCAGAGGAATATGTAATAATGCATTTAAGATAAAAAGGACATACATATCTGAATTTGATGGTTCAGACCAAAGATTGAGTTTAGAGCTACAGGTGAAGCAGAGAGAAAGTTTCCAGGAGGCAAATACTACAAAGGCTAGGCAAACACTGCTTTGGAAGCCAATTACAAACCTAGTGCTGGATTCAAATGCAGGAGATAAATGTTACCTCCAGTTTTATAAAACATTTTCCTATTGAAGTCTATGGGGAAACAGAGAAAAGCAGAGAACAGCACATGCATTTGAATCCAGCCCCTAGAGTGCTGGAGACATTGGCCTAGATTTAAAGGCAGCCGTTAAACCATCCGCTAAGTAAAAAAGGCACGTCGGCCGCAAAGAACACATGGTTTACGGCAGATTCAAAGGTAAGCGTTCAAGAATAGCTATCGGGCGTAGGCACTACAAAAACACGTTAAACAAAAACCAGCGTTGCACCTGATTTTGCATCACCGTGCGTCCCAAACACCCGTTAAAACACAACTTAACTCAAAATGTTACATTACGGCTGCCGTTGTCTAGCAACCCTGATAGATGCACAAACAAAATTCAAACCTACAGCCAATCCCAAGGCCCCAAAGTATCAAAAATGTTCAAATACACCTATATATACCTCAAAATAACGGTTACACCCTGTCTGTGTTTCGAGTTTCAGCAAGCTAGAGCACAGGACCCAGGAGTGGAGGATAGCATTTAGAGAGAGAGAGAGAGATAGAGAGAGAAGCATACAGAGGAGTAAGGTAGAAGGATTTTGGAGAGGAGAGAGTTACATTTAAATAGACACATAGCACACTTTTGCACATAGCACATACATCCATACAAACACATACACATACATACACATAGTCTTTTTTTTTTCATCACACCTTACACATTTTAAACTTTATTTTTACAGTGTGAATCCGTGAGTGAAAGTGTGTGACAGAGAGTGAGTGGGATCGAGTGTGTCTGTGAGGGCGTGTGAGAGTGCCTGGGTGTGAGTGGGTGAATGATGGCCAGGAGAGGAGGACAGGAGAGAGGGATGGGGAGACTAGTGGAGGAGGAGGAGGAAGGTCAGGAGGGGATCCCTCAGCAGAGCAGGGGTGGGAGAGGGAGATACGCAGGGCGGAGGGGGACCAGGCCCACAAGAACAGGCACACTAAGAAGAAGAGGGACAGATCCTGCAGTGGGACGAGGGGTAGTGCCTGGGGACCACCACACACAGGCAGGGGCAGAGCAGGCAGGACACTCCGGGTGTCACGGTTTATTATGACTCTCAGACACAAGTTTTAGGTAAAAAAAATCAATTTTATTGAAATAATAAATGATAACTTAGAATGGCAATAACATACATATATATATATGCAGAATATAGCACAGACAGAAGGCAGACTCTACCGGTCCTGTCAATATACCGGACAGGATAGTCTTTAGGCTCTACCGGCCTTGCCAATACCGGGTAAGGCAACCTGCAGATGGAATAGCATAACGGTTTTACCGGCCTTACCAAATTACCGGGCAAGGCAGCCTCAATAGATACACAATGTAGGCTCTACCGGCCCTGCCAATACCGGGTAAGGCAACCTCAGATGGAATGTGGTAAAAGGTTCTACCGGCCTTACCAATACCGGGCAGGGCAGCCCAGAGATAATAGCAGCAGTCAGATGGAACTGGCAAATTAGCAGAATCGTTAAGCAGCAAGGCTTTGGAGCAAACCAGCGTCCGCACGCTGGAAACAACACAGCTTAGAATAGCTGATAGGCTTTGGAGCAAACCAGTGACCACACACTGGTGTAACAAGCGAGTTTGTATAGCCGCAAGGCTTAGGAGCAAACCAGCATCCGCACGCTGGGACCAACACAGATTTGTATAGCTGAAAGGCTTTGGAGCCAACCAGTGACCGCACACTGCTGTAACAAGTGAGTTTGTATAGCCGCAAGGCTTAGGAGCAAACCAGCGTCCGCACGCTGGGACCAACACAGAATTGTATAGCTGATAGGCTTTGGAGCCAACCAGTGACCGCACACTGGTGTAACAAGCGAGTTTGTATAGCCGCAAGGCTTAGGAGCAAACCAGCGTCCGCACGCTGGGACCAACACAGATTTGTATAGCTGATAGGCTTTGGAGCAAACCAGTGACCGCACACTGGTGTAACAAGCGAGTATGTATAGCCGCAAGGCTTAGGAGCAAACCAGCGTCCGCACGCTGGGACCAACACAGATTTGTATAGCTGAAAGGCTTTGGAGCAAACCAGTGACCGCACACTGGTGTAACAAGTGAGTTTGTATAGCCGCAAGGCTTAGGAGCAAACCAGCGTCCGCACGCTGGGACCAACACAGATTTGTATAGCTGATAGGCTTTGGAGCAAACCAGTGACCGCACACTGGTGTAACAAGCGAGTTAGTATAGCCGCAAGGCTTGGGAGCAAACCAGCGTCCGCACGCTGGGACCAACACGGAATAGTAGCAATGTCACCAACGCGACCAGGCAGAAGGTCGCCAGGATACTGAAGACAGGTGGTGAGATGACAGGAACCAGCAACGATCAGTCAGCTCAGAAAACAGCAGAGAAGTTCAGCAGGAACTGCAACACCAGAGACTAGGCCGGAACCAGGACTGGAAGTACTTCAGCATGCAGGAAACACTGGAACAGTAGAGATCAGGAACTCAGGAACACATGAGATCAGGAACTCAGGAACACTGGAACAGAGGCCCAGCTATCACTAGCATAGTGATAGCAAGAAGGTCAGAAACAACACGAAAGGGCACTCAAAGGGTGCCCAATCCAGGTTTAAATAGTCAATAAGAGGCGGGCTATCTGCAGACAGCCAATAGAAGCCCCCACTGGTGACAGACAAGTAACTGCAGCAAATCACGGGCACCGTGATAGTACCCCCCTTTCAAAGACCCCCTCTCCTAGAATAGGGTTTAGGTTTCTGCGGGTAATTGGCCTGAAAGGCCCTAGTTAACCTAGGTGCATGAAGGTCCGTACTATCCACCCATGATCGATCCTCAGGACCATACCCTTTCCAATGTACCAGGTACTGTACCCTTCCTCTAAGCCTACGGGAATCAATAATGCTCTGAACCTCGTACTCCTCCTGGCCCTCGACCTCAACAGGTCCTGGCACCACAGGTGTGGTAGTATAGCGATTGCAAACCAGAGGCTTAAGAAGGGACACATGGAACACATTATGGATACGCATGGATGCAGGTAGGTCTAGTGCATAGGAGACAGGGTTAATTTTGCGAATAACTCTGTATGGACCAATACACCGAGGAGCCAACTTATTAGACGGAACCTGCAGCTTGAGATTTCTGGAGGAAAGCCATACTCTATCCCCAACCTGAAAGGAAACCGCTGGAAGCCTTCTGCGATTAGCATGGCGCTGATGACGCTGAAATGACTGACCAAGTGCCCTCTGAACTTGTGCCCATGTGGAACGGAGTTGCTCGATATGCTCATCCAGAGCTGGAATCTGTTGCGTCTGAAATGAGTCTGGAAGCAAACAGGGCTGGAACCCATAATTAATCAGAAATGGAGAGCTCCCAGATGAAGAATTGACCGCACAGTTCCTGGCGAACTCTGCCCAAGGCAACAAGTCGGACCAATTATCATGATGGTCAGTAACGAAACAACGGAGAAATTGTTCCAAGCCCTGATTAGCTCGTTCAGCGGCTCCATTGGTCTGGGGATGGTAGGCAGAGGAGAAGGACAGCTGTATGCCCATCTGTTGGCAAAATGCCCTCCAAAATCTAGACACAAACTGGCTCCCCCTGTCAGACACCAGTACCCTAGGCACTCCATGCAACCGGAATACTTCTCTGGCGAACACCATTGCCAATTCCTTCGCTGAAGGAAGACCACGGAGGGGCACGAAATGAGCCATTTTAGAAAACCTGTCCACCACCATGAATATAAAGGAGTACCCCTTCGACATAGGCAACTCTCCCATAAAATCAATGGAAACATGAGACCAGGGGCGTTCGCCATTAGGCACCGGTTGAAGCAAGCCCACAGGGAGATGTCTCGGGGTCTTAGCGCGGGCGCAGGTGGCACAGGCATTCGTAAATTCGGCACAATCGTTTCTCATGGAAGGCCACCAAAATAACTGAGAAAGGGACCATAACAATTGGTCTCTACCAATATGTCCCGCAGCCTTAGAGGAATGGTAGGTTTCGAGCAGCCTAGTACGAAATGATTCAGCGACAAAACATTTGCCCACTGGGGTTTCATGGGGAGCGGACCCCTGAGAGGCCAGGATCTCCTCCCCTAGAGGAGAAGTGATACTCGTGCGTATAGTAGCCAGTATTCTATCAGGTTGGATGATAGGAGCTGGTGCTTCCACTCTGTCACTGTCGGCCTCAAATTGTCTTGACAGTGCATCAGCCCTGATATTTTTTGACCCTGGCAAATATGATACAATGAAATTAAATCGAGACAGGAACAGTGCCCACCTGGCCTGACGAGAGGACAATCTCTTGGCCTCCGAGAGATAGGTCAGATTCTTATGATCTGTCAGGATTAAGACAGGATTCTTAGTACCTTCAAGCAAATGACGCCATTCCTTAAGAGCAAGGATAATGGCCAATAATTCTCTGTCACCTATCTCATAGTGGCTTTGAGTGACAGTCAACTTTTTAGAGAAAAACCCACAAGGTCTGAGAGTTCCACCTTTCTCGTGTCGCTGCGAAAGTACTGCCCCGACCCCAATATCTGAGGCATCAACCTCTAACGTAAATGGAAGTAAAGGATTGGGGTGGGATAACACAGGAGCCGCAGCAAATGCCAGCTTCAAATTCTCAAAGGCTTTCTCAGCAGATACCGGCCAACAAGAAGGATTAGCACCCTTGTGCGTAAGATCGGACAGAGGTTTGACAATGGAAGAAAAGTTCTTAATAAACCTCCTATAATAATTAGCGAAACCCAGGAAACGCTGTATGGCTTTAAGACCCTTGGGTTTTGGCCATTGTAGGACAGCTGACAACTTTTCTTTGTCCATGGCAATGCCATCATTGCCAATTATGAACCCCAAGAATGGCACACTGGTTCTATGAAACTCACATTTTTCCATTTTACAAAATAATTTGTTCTCACGGAGTCGTAGCAATACTGCGGATACATCTTTGATGTGCTGTGCCATGTTTTGGGAGTAAATCAGTATATCGTCGAGGTACACCACAACACATGTCTGTAACATATCTCTCAGAACATCATTTATCAGTTCCTGGAAAACTGCGGGTGCATTACACAGCCCAAAAGGCATTACTAGATACTCGTAGTGCCCAGCTCGAGTATTAAAGGCAGTTTTCCACTCATCACCTGCTCGAATGCGAACCAGATTGTAAGCGGCCCGTAGGTCCAACTTGGTAAATATCGAAGCGCCCTTAAGCCTGTCAAAAAGCTCGGTGATGAGTGGTATTGGGTATGCGTTTTTTGCCATTAGTTTATTCAAGCCCCGGTAGTCAATGCATGGTCTTAATTCGCCATTTTTCTTTTTTACAAAAAGGAACCCAGCCCCAGCTGGAGAGGTAGATTTACGTATGATCCCTCTAGCAAGGGCATCAGAAATGTAATCCTCCATAGCCTTATTTTCATCACAAGATAATGGATAAGTGCGTCCTTTCGGAGGTACTGCACCAGGCTGCAATTCAATGCAACAATCATAAGGTCTATGCTGGGGTAGCATACTAGCCTCTCCTTTGCTAAAAACATCGCCAAACTGTTGGTACACATCCGGCATAGCAGAGGAGGTGCACATGACCTTAATAGGCTGGATGACGCACTTGTCCATACAAAACTGGGACCAAGCAGCAATTTCACACTTTTTCCAATCGAATTGTGGGTTATGTAACTGTAACCACGGAAATCCCAATATCACCGCATGGTGCGGGGAATTAATCAGTTGAAACTGCTGCTCTTCTCTGTGAAGTGCCCCAATAGTCATAGACAATGGCATAGTTTCAAATATAACCTGAGGCGGTTCTAAGGGTCTACCATCAATCGCTTCAATAGTCAAGGGGTTTTCTCTTTCAATGCGTGGAACTCCGTGCAATTCAGCAAAGGTATTATCCATAAAATACCCTGCTGCACCGGAGTCAACCAAGGCCAAAACCTCCACAGAGCGTTGTGCCCAAGACAATACCACCTGTATGGTGGGTTTCATTATGCCCGACACTGGGGACGATTGTACACCACCTAGGGCCTGTCCCCCAAGATACCCTAGGTGTGTGCGTTTCCCGGACGTACCGGACAGGAATTTAGCAAGTGCCCTTTTTTACCGCAGTATAAACATAACCCTTGTTTTTTGCGATATAGTCTCTCTGCCTTGGATAGTCTAGTGAAGCCTATTTCCATAGGTTCACTTGTCTCCCGTACTGGTTCACTAGACTTCAATGCCAAGGGAGGGATGGGTGGGCAAAACATGCTACTAGGCTCATTATTTTTTGACCGTAACTTACGATCTCTGGCAATTGATCTCTCACGTATTCTGGAGTCAATTATCATAACATACTCAATGTAATCATCTAGATCAATAGGTAGATCTTTAGCAGCGATTTCGTCTTTAATGTGGTCATTCAGGCCTTGAGAGAAGGCTGCCAATAATGCCTCGTTATTCCAACCTACCTCTGCTGCCAATGTGCGGAATTCGATGGCATAGTCGCCCACTGTACGCCTGCCCTGTTGTATCTCCATAAGGCGTTTGGCAGCAGAGGTGGTTCTACCAGGAGGCTCAAACACTCTTCGAAAGGAACGCACAAATTCACTAAAGTTCTTAGTACAAGGTTTAGCATTCTCCCACAAGGGGTTAGCCCAGGCCAATGCTCTGCCAGTGAGCAGTGATATCGTGAACCCCACTTTACTACGATCATTAGGAAATGCGTGTGCCGTCAATTCCATAAAGATTTCGAGTTGATTGATGAACCCTCTGCAGAGACTAGGGTCACCATCATATCTTAGCGGCAAGGGTGCAGAAGCCGTTAACCCTTTAACAGTACCCCCTAGGGGTCTGGTATCACTTTCCGGTGTCTGACTTGGCGAGACCACCGGGCTAGAGCTAGATTGGTCAGCAGGTACCGTGCGTTCAAGGATCGTTTGAATTGCAACTGCCAACTGATCCAAACGTTGCTCGAGCACATCCATCCTCCAATGGATATTCTGTGCGTTACCTTGACCCTTGCTGTCTGAGGTCATGGCCCTTTCGTACTGTCACGGTTTATTATGACTCTCAGACACAAGTTTTAGGTAAAAAAAATCAATTTTATTGAAATAATAAATGATAACTTATTATGGCAATAACATACATATATATATATGCAGAATATAGCACAGACAGAAGGCAGACTCTACCGGTCCTGTCAATATACCGGACAGGATAGTCTTTAGGCTCTACCGGCCTTGCCAATACCGGGTAAGGCAACCTGCAGATGGAATAGCATAACGGTTTTACCGGCCTTACCAAATTACCGGGCAAGGCAGCCTCAATAGATACACAATGTAGGCTCTACCGGCCCTGCCAATACCGGGTAAGGCAACCTCAGATGGAATGTGGTAAAAGGTTCTACCGGCCTTACCAATACCGGGCAGGGCAGCCCAGAGATAATAGCAGCAGTCAGATGGAACTGGCAAATTAGCAGAATCGTTAAGCAGCAAGGCTTTGGAGCAAACCAGCGTCCGCACGCTGGAAACAACACAGCTTAGAATAGCTGATAGGCTTTGGAGCAAACCAGTGACCGCACACTGGTGTAACAAGCGAGTTTGTATAGCCGCAAGGCTTAGGAGCAAACCAGCATCCGCACGCTGGGACCAACACAGATTTGTATAGCTGAAAGGCTTTGGAGCCAACCAGTGACCGCACACTGGTGTAACAAGTGAGTTTGTATAGCCGCAAGGCTTAGGAGCAAACCAGCGTCCGCACGCTGGGACCAACACAGAATTGTATAGCTGATAGGCTTTGGAGCCAACCAGTGACCGCACACTGGTGTAACAAGCGAGTTTGTATAGCCGCAAGGCTTAGGAGCAAACCAGCGTCCGCACGCTGGGACCAACACAGATTTGTATAGCTGATAGGCTTTGGAGCAAACCAGTGACCGCACACTGGTGTAACAAGCGAGTATGTATAGCCGCAAGGCTTAGGAGCAAACCAGCGTCCGCACGCTGGGACCAACACAGATTTGTATAGCTGAAAGGCTTTGGAGCAAACCAGTGACCGCACACTGGTGTAACAAGTGAGTTTGTATAGCCGCAAGGCTTAGGAGCAAACCAGCGTCCGCACGCTGGGACCAACACAGATTTGTATAGCTGATAGGCTTTGGAGCAAACCAGTGACCGCACACTGGTGTAACAAGCGAGTTAGTATAGCCGCAAGGCTTGGGAGCAAACCAGCGTCCGCACGCTGGGACCAACACGGAATAGTAGCAATGTCACCAACGCGACCAGGCAGAAGGTCGCCAGGATACTGAAGACAGGTGGTGAGATGACAGGAACCAGCAACGATCAGTCAGCTCAGAAAACAGCAGAGAAGTTCAGCAGGAACTGCAACACCAGAGACTAGGCCGGAACCAGGACTGGAAGTACTTCAGCATGCAGGAAACACTGGAACAGTAGAGATCAGGAACTCAGGAACACATGAGATCAGGAACTCAGGAACACTGGAACAGAGGCCCAGCTATCACTAGCATAGTGATAGCAAGAAGGTCAGAAACAACACGAAAGGGCACTCAAAGGGTGCCCAATCCAGGTTTAAATAGTCAATAAGAGGCGGGCTATCTGCAGACAGCCAATAGAAGCCCCCACTGGTGACAGACAAGTAACTGCAGCAAATCACGGGCACCGTGATACCGGGTCTGACTCCTCGCATGCCGGAGCTGAGGGGGACAGGCTCAGGGATCCCCGATATACCGAGGAAGAAAACACGGCCCTCATGGAGGCTGTGCTGGAGAGGGAGAGTGTCCTCTTCCCGGGGGACAGACTCCCTGGCCTGTCTGCGAGGAGGAGAGCTGCCTGGAGTCAAATCTGCAGCTGAGTTAATGCGGTGGCCACCTGCAGACGGGATGTTGACTCAATAAAGAAGAGATGGGGCGACTGCAAAAGGCAGGTGAAGAGGAAGATGGGGGATGCCGCCCTGCACGCCCGAGCCACCGGAGGTGGGCCACCTGTCCCCATCACCTTCAGCGCATGGGAGGAGAGGCTGCGGCAGACACTGTCGTCTACCCTCATTGAGGGGGTCCCTGGAGGATCAGACACTGGGGAGGAGAGGAGCCTCCACACCACCGGTAAGTGCATCACCCCAAAACCACACACCACCCCAAACCACACACCCATCACAAACAAGCACTCACATCCCAACATCTGCCCTTCATTCAACCACACAATTGCACCAACACAGCACCCTGAGGGTTTAAACAGGAATCAAGACAAGGACAAATGTCAATGTTCAACAAGGCCAAAACCTGTCCAACTCCCTGGTTAACCCTCATGTTGCTGTGCTCATCACACACAATACACACAAACCATGCTCAGTAAAGTGTTGTATGTCAAACATCACAATTGTTGTCACACAGTGTTACCCATGTTCACACAGGGAATCCAGCACATAACCCCATGAGTGCGAGAGGGATCATCAATGCATCGATCAACAATGCTTTGGCAACCCCTCTGGTACTCAAAGGGTTAACCAGACAACAAACACATGTCGATAGGTTAACAATTACATGACACATAGGGGACATTCACTAAGCGGTGAAAAAGAGCTGATGTAGAGAATTTGACACTTGCATACCCTCACTTTACCAATTACAATGTTAGTCTATGGAGAACATCCAATAACAGGATTCAAGCTGCACAGGCCCCATTGTGTGGACTCCATAGAAAACACTGCAGATGGGGAAATGAGGTCAGCGGAGAAGTCAGCATCATAATCAGTTCATCAGGTCCACTTAACCGCTTACTGAATCACCAACAGGATGGATCAGGTCACAAATCACAGTGCCACAGAGAATAAATGCTTGTATGTGCAACACACAGGCCAAAAACAATCACACATAAGTAAAGGTGAAAAAGTTGGCCTTGGTGTTGTGTATGCAATCATTTACTCTAACTTCAATTTACATAGCTCACATTTGATTCACATATAGATCCTCAGGAGTGCTGATGCCATGGATGGATGGTACACCAGACACTATTTGCAGGATACATATGGGAACCAAATATGAACCATTGAGGTTTGGTCAATAACAGGCCAGGGATTATGGATATCTATGATCGGGTCTGGCTGCCTCACACAGAAGGATGGATGGGCTGATCCAGGAAAAAAAAGGCCTCAATCAATGATATCCTTCAATACTGGCTTGATTGTTGCCCCTCAGGATTCAACTTGAACAGACCTCATGGACAGAATCCTGTAATGTACATCAATCCCTGATTGCCACGGTGGTATCCCATGCATCACAATGCAATGCATAGGATACCATCATGACAACCAGAGAGGGACATGTCTAATCTGACAAAATCCAGCACTGTACGGGATGAACTGATAACATAGGGATGAATACTACTTGAATCACACTGCAGATCTATTCAAAAAAGATATGTACAGAAAGAAAAACAACCAGATTTGTATGTGGATATGTCCCTTTCAAATGGGTACAAATAGGTCCCAACAAGATGTAAACCCAGAGTTCGGTTCAGTACGTGTGATTGTCCAACTGCCCATATATGTGCACCCTCAACAAAATAATTCATATTGATATCATCATCAGAGTACATATACCCAGTATATTACACCTACTTGGATGGGTATCACTTGTATCTATGAAAGTTCATTTGTGATGGCTGTACATATATAGGCAGTTAGACAATCACATGTTCTGAACAGATCTCTGGGTTCATATCTGTAACGGGCCTTAGGCCGTTACTAGAGCCTTGTCTGGGCATGGCATTTATTCATCCCTGGGCCCAAGGATTATGGATATTGGACACTCTTGGACACTCCTTTGTGCCCGGGCCTACAATCTCTCAAGCCCTTATCCTGGACTAAGAGACTTTGGCTAGCCTTATGTGGATAGGCAGCTGTGCCAGAGGAAAGAACAATTCAAGGCTTGGGTGCTGCAAACTCTTCTGACCTGCAAAGGGTTAATCATTTGAGTTTGAGCATATTTACTTTCAATATGTATTGTAGTCCCCCAAGCCTTTTGCTTAATTACTCAACCCCTGGCCATTGTTAAGGGATTGTATATTCTGGCCACTGAAGTCATTGTATTGAGCACTGTCCTGTGACCCCCTGTTGTGTGATTAATCCAATCATGTCTGCCCTATTATGTTTCCCTGAATCATTTGTTGTTGGTTCTTGGATCCCTTTGTGGTGACTGAATTATCCCTGTGACTACCCCATTGTGTTCTACCAGGAGGAATTGTGATTGTATTAAGTCTCATGTACTGTGCTCCAAGTTAGTGTGGTTTGAAACTGTATAAATATGCTGTGGGTTGTTGTAATAAAGAGTTAGTCTTCTTGAAGAACTAAGAAGGAGTCCTGGTTTTCTTTATGCTCTTGTGGTTTAAAGTATCCTCTCTGATGCCCACCTGAGCTGTGTATCCTGCATTGCCGACCGTCTGCTGCCAGCTATCTGCGGATCTAATTTGGTATGCTGTCAGGCGGCGGCGTGGACTCCAGGCTCCCTTGCTTACAGCGATCCGGCGACTGTTTCCAGTGACTGTCCATACTTTGACTGGGGCATCTGACAGAGCTTATCTGGCGTCAAGAGGGAGACACCTGGGAACGACGGCAGAAGGCGACACGGTCCCTTCGAGCTTCCGTTACACTGGTGGCAAGCGGTTGGATCGAACTGAAACCAGCTTCCAGGGGGAGATACAGCCGCTGGCTTGACCCCGGTTTCAGCAACGCGAAATCTAACTGAAACCAGCTTCCAGGGGGAGATACAGCCGCTGGCTTGACCCCGGATTCAGCAACAGGATTCGAGGTTGTCTCAATTGAGGTTTCACACAACACCTGGGAAAAGGCTGCCTGAACTATGGCACACACCTACAATAATGCAACTATGGCATCACTAAAGGAAATGGGGATCCAGAGAGGCCAAGATGTGGAAGGGCTAAGAAGAAAGGATCTGATCCAGCTGCTGCAGGAGATGGACGAGAACGATGCCGAATTAGCTCGAAGCACACCGTTACCGAGGGATTCCAGTCCAGTTCGACGTCGATCGGTCGACAACCGATATTCAACGGAAAATGGAGAATTGAGGCAACCAGAGTTAGTGGATAATGACCCGGTGGCGACCATGGTAGCTCGCCGACTACCGCTCTACGGCCCTAACCCCTCAATCGAACTGATTAACCAACTCATGGAAAAGGCTCGAGAGGATCATCTGCAGGAGCTGGCTATCCGACACCAGGGTATGAGGCTACCTCCTCCTGCGATGGCCGAGAAAAGCAGCACCGGGCTGCCCCTTACACATCAGTCCTTTTCCATGTTCGATGACACACAAGGAGATATTGATGGGTTCTTACAAGACTTTGAAAGATTATGCAGACTCTTCCAAGTCGACCAGCAGCACTGGTCGGGCATCCTTGCCGGAAAACTGACCGGGAGGGCCAGCGAGGCTTACCGCACGGTGCCTGACCAGGACCGCGGTCAAGAAGAGACTGTTGGCTAGGTATGCCATTACACCAGATACCTATCGCCGTAAATTCAGGGACACTAAGAAAAAGGGTACAGACACCTTTTCAGAATGGGGACATACCTTTGAGCGGGCCGCTAGGAGCTTGCTTCAAGGCTGTGGGGCTACCACTTTTGAGGAGTGCTGTCAACAAATGCTGCTGGAACATTTTTATCTAAATATTCCAGACCCAGTGCGGGATTGGGTGCGGGACCGGAACCCCACTACCCTCAGCCAAGCTGCCTCGCTTGCGGATCAGTATGAGGACAATCGGAGCATGGGCCACAAAGTACCATCCGTCCCAGGGGGAGGGGGGTCCCTGCCCCTACCCCTAATGCATACCGGTCGGGGCCCCGACCTCCACAGGCCCCCTACCACCCACCTCGTCACACTAACCCCCCGGCGCTGTGTTTTACATGCCAGCAACCTGGTCATCGCCAAGCCAATTGCCCCAGGAACAGGGGACCCACCGCCAGGTATCAATCTGCCCCTCGGGCAAATCAAAGCTCCGCAACAGGTAGGGGGCCCCCACATCAGGCCCATTGTGTAGGGGGGGAGGACCCCTGGAATACCTACCCTACACCCTATGACCCAGACTGGCCCCGTCCGATGGATATGGGTGAGGCTGCAGGAGACCGTCACGAATGGGGCTATTTCCATGAAGTTACCCTGGCCCAGGAGGACTCAACCGACAACCGGCACCAGCACATCCAAACGGTACGTCTCAACGGGCACACCACTCAAGGAATGCGAGACTCTGGGGCCACTCTTACCTTAGTGCAACCTCACTGCTTACCCCCCAGACTCAGAGTGCCCCGAATGGTGGAGATCCGGGTGGCTGGAGGCCGAGTGTACAAGCTTCCCATGGCCAAGGTCCAACTGGATTGGGGGGCAGGACCCCAAGAAAGAATTGTGGGGGTCATGCCAGGACTTCCTACGGACGTGCTACTAGGGAATGACTTGGGCAATCTGGAGAGTTACTTCGGCACCGCCAGGGACCAAGAGGACTGCAATGTCGTCACAAGATCCGCGGCACGTCAACAGAGGGTAAGGTCAACACCACCTCCCGCCCCTACAACAGTAACCCTTGACGAATCCAGTATAGCTTGGCTGCCGCCCCCAGCTTTCCGGTCTGCTCTCCAGACAGACCCCACTTTAGCAGGGTACAGACGACAGGCAGACACCAGAGCCATTGGGAGGGAGGGGGAACAATTTGTGTGGGAGAACGGGTTGTTATACCGGACCACCCAGACTCCCTGTCAGGGCCCCAACACAGTCACTCGCACCCAGTTAGTAGTGCCCCTACAGCATAGGGAGGCCCTCATGGCCCTTGCCCATGACATTCCCTTAGCAGGACATTCGGGAATCCGGCGCACCGAAAAGCGCCTAACCCGAGCGTTCTTTTGGCCCAAAGTGTCCCGGGATGTTCGCCTCTTTTGCTGCACCTGCGACACATGTCAGCGGGTAGGAAAAAGGGGAGATCATCCGCCAGCACCCCTGCACCCTCTACCCTTGATAGGGGAACCTTTTCAACGAGTAGCCATTGACATCATAGGTCCACTCGCTCGGCCTAGCCACACGGGTAAGCGATATATCCTTACCATTGTGGACTTTGCCACCCGTTACCCGGAGGCCGTGGCACTATCCAGCATCTCTGCTGAAAGCGTCGCGGATGCGTTAGTCAGGGTATTTACCCGGGTCGGATTCCCTAGGGAGATAGTATCGGATCGAGGCACACAGTTTACCTCAGATATAATGCAACAACTCTGGAAACTATGCGGGGTTAAACCCCTCCATACCACACCCTACCATCCCCAGACAAATGGGCTCTGCGAGAGGTTCAACGGAACCTTGAAACAGATGCTCAAAGCTTTCACCCAGTCACACCGTGATTGGGAGCGCTACCTGCCCCACCTACTGTTCGCCTACCGGGAGGTGCCTCAGGAGTCCTTGGGATTTTCCCCCTTTGAACTATTGTTTGGGAGGAAGGTCCGGGGACCCCTGAATCTACTCCGCGAATACTGGGAGGGGAAGTGTGACTCTGAGGAGACGCCTACCGTCACCTACGTTGTAGAACTGAGGGAAAAGTTGAAGACCCTTATGGGACTAGCCCACCAGAATTTAGCTCAGGCCCAAGCGACCCAAAAGCAGCAATATGACCGTAAGGCCCAACACAGAACGTTCCACGTGGGTCAGCAGGTCTTAGCCCTGCGCCCAGTGAGACAAAATAAGTTGCAGACCGCGTGGGAGGGTCCCTACCGGGTAATTGACCAGCTAGGGGACACCACGTATGTTATTGGCCGCGGGAATTCACAGCAGGACCAAAGGACCTGCCATGTCAATTCCCTTAAAGCATACCATGCTAGAGAGGAGGCCGTAATGGCCATCTGTAACATGGAGGGGGAAGACCCAGAGGAGCAGGATATCCCTGACTTCTTAGCCGAATCCCAGACCCAGGCAAACAGGCACCCCTTAAAGCTAGGGACCCATTTGAACAAGGTTCAGCAGGGGCAAATTGAGAAGATAGTGAAAAAATGGCCCGAGCTATTCTCCCCACTTCCCGGTTCCACTACAGTAGCCCAACATGAGGTCCACACCACAGGGTCCGGGCCCCTACGTCAGCCAGCCTATCGGGTCCCTGAGTCAGTCAAGCGTAGCATGTGGCAGGAGTTGCAGGATATGTTAAATATGGGGGTCATTGAGCCGTCCGCCAGTCCTTGGGCCTCCCCGGTAGTCCTAGTACCCAAGAAGGACGGAACCACCCGGTTCTGTGTGGACTACCGGAGGCTCAATGATCGGACAGTCACTGATGCGTACCCCATGGCCTGGGTAGATGAGTTGCTAGACCGTCTCGCTGGAGCTAGCATTGTCTCCACCCTCGACCTGAGTCGAGGGTACTGGCAGATTCCACTGGCCCCTGAGGCAGTGGCCAAGTCCGCCTTCATCACCCCTTTTGGCCTCTACCAATTCAAGGTAATGCCATTTGGGATGAAGAACGCCCCGGCTACCTTCCAGAGGTTGGTGGACCATCTGCTGGCAGGGGCACAGGAGTTTGCCTGTGCCTATCTGGATGACATTGCTATCTTCAGCGACTCCTGGGAGGAGCACCTCCTACACCTAGAGGCTATTTTAGGGAGGATAGCCCGTGCCGGGCTCACCATCCGGCCGGATAAATGCCAGATAGGGATGGGGGAGGTCCAGTACTTAGGTCACCGGGTAGGAGGAGGGCAACAACGGCCCGAGCCAGCTAAGATTGAAGCCATCCTAAAATGGCCTACCCCCAGGACCAAGAAGCAGGTCCTGGCCTTTTTGGGAACCGCAGGGTATTACCGTAAATTTGTGCCCCAGTATAGCACCATAGCCAAACCCCTGACGGACCTGACCAGGAAGGCCCTGCCCCGTAATGTAGACTGGTACCCGGCTTGCGAACAAGCCTTTCAGACCCTAAAAGAGGCATTGGGGCGGGAACCGGTGTTGGCCGCCCCGGATTTTAACAAGACTTTCTTGGTTCACACAGATGCCTCTGACTGTGGGCTAGGAGCTGTCCTGAGCCAGGTGAACCAAAAAGGAGAAGAGCACCCCATTGCTTATCTGAGCCGGAAGCTATTACCAAGGGAGACATCCTACGCTGCTGTGGAGAAGGAGTGTCTTGCACTAGTGTGGGCCCTGAAGAAATTCCAACCCTACCTGTACGGGAGAGAATTCACCGTAATAACGGACCATAATCCACTGGTATGGCTCAACCGAGTCTCAGGGGACAATGGGAGACTGCTACGGTGGAGCCTGGCATTACAAACCTTTAATTTTTCCATTCAATACCGGCCCGGCAAGGACAATCATAATGCTGATGGGCTATCTCGCCAGGAGGACCTATGAACTTTGGATTTTCCGAGTTTATTCCGGACCCTGGGTTGAGTTTAAAAAGGGGAGTAATGTAACGGGCCTTAGGCCGTTACTAGAGCCTTGTCTGGGCATGGCATTTATTCATCCCTGGGCCCAAGGATTATGGATATTGGACACTCTTGGACACTCCTTTGTGCCCGGGCCTACAATCTCTCAAGCCCTTATCCTGGACTAAGAGACTTTGGCTAGCCTTATGTGGATAGGCAGCTGTGCCAGAGGAAAGAACAATTCAAGGCTTGGGTGCTGCAAACTCTTCTGACCTGCAAAGGGTTAATCATTTGAGTTTGAGCATATTTACTTTCAATATGTATTGTAGTCCCCCAAGCCTTTTGCTTAATTACTCAACCCCTGGCCATTGTTAAGGGATTGTATATTCTGGCCACTGAAGTCATTGTATTGAGCACTGTCCTGTGACCCCCTGTTGTGTGATTAATCCAATCATGTCTGCCCTATTATGTTTCCCTGAATCATTTGTTGTTGGTTCTTGGACCCCTTTGTGGTGACTGAATTATCCCTGTGACTACCCCATTGTGTTCTACCAGGAGGAATTGTGATTGTATTAAGTCTCATGTACTGTGCTCCAAGTTAGTGTGGTTTGAAACTGTATAAATATGCTGTGGGTTGTTGTAATAAAGAGTTAGTCTTCTTGAAGAACTAAGAAGGAGTCCTGGTTTTCTTTATGCTCTTGTGGTTTAAAGTATCCTCTCTGATGCCCACCTGAGCTGTGTATCCTGCATTGCCGACCGTCTGCTGCCAGCTATCTGCGGATCTAATTTGGTATGCTGTCAGGCGGCGGCGTGGACTCCAGGCTCCCTTGCTTACAGCGATCCGGCGACTGTTTCCAGTGACTGTCCATACTTTGACTGGGGCATCTGACAGAGCTTATCTGGCGTCAAGAGGGAGACACCTGGGAACGACGGCAGAAGGCGACGCGGTCCCTTCGAGCTTCCGTTACAATATCTATCAAGGATATGTTTGTACCCGTATGAAAGGTACATATACACACATATCAGACCATATTCCTCACTGTGTACCTTGGCATGGCAATGGTTAATTTCACTTGATGTAACCTTGCAGGCATCATAAAGAGATGTTTAGAAAGATGTTACTGTATGTGACAGCTGGAGATGTCAGTCATATGACCACACGGAGGCTCTTCAGCAGACCCAAAATTGAAACAATTGGAGATGGATCCATCATTGACATGGTCCACAGAGCGTGCTTACAAACCAGGAACACTTAGTAGACAATGGCAAAGATGTAGTTATCTCCAAATGGGTCAATGTGGAGTCTGCTGAAGAGCCTCCGTGTGGTCAAATGACTGACATCTCCAGCTGTCACATACAGCAACATCTTTCTAAACATCTCTCTATGATGCCTGCAATGTTACATCAAGGTGAAATTAACCATTGCTATCCCGTTAAAGAGATAGTAATACCTAAAATGTGAAAGGAAAAATACATGTCATAGGATTGATCCACCGGGTAATGCAAGGGTATCCCCACTACTGAAAGGTGTTTCATCACAAGAGTATAACAGCTCAAAGTTGAATATTCCATGGACAATATCAGTGTGGCCTGAAAATGTACTATGCCAATGTTGCCAGACCATCCTCTGGCTAGCTTTGGTCCAGGGAGCAGATATCCACAAAGGATGATGTGGCAACAGCGCAAATGTACAATTTCAGGCCACTGGGATGTGGCACCAAAGGAATTCAACTCTGAGCTGCAATACATGTAGAATACAACACCCATCACCAGTAGGAGTACCGTTGTTTCACACAGGGGGATACACCATACAACATATATGTTCCTTTACACATTTCAAGTATTAATATCAATTTGACACCATCATGGCTAAGTTTACTGATCACACAATCTCAATCCTCCACACAGGTTATGTGTCTCCAGCACATCAGGAGCCCATGGAGGAGGCCACCTCACCACCCAGTGAGGAGTATTTGGAGGAGGGGACCAGCCAGTGGGCACCGTACCCAACGACATCCACACCTCTTGGCCAGCTGGATGCACCAACCCTGCCTGCACCGACTCTGCCTGCACCGACTCTGCCTGCATCAACTCTGCCTGCACCAACTCTGCCTGCATCAACTCTGCCTGCACCAACTCTGCCTGCATCAACTCTGCCTGCACCAACTCTGCCTGCACCAACTCTGCCTGCACCAACTCTGCCTGCACCAACTCTGCCTGCATCAACTCTGCCTGCACCAACTCTGCCTGCATCAACTCTGCCTGCACCAACTCTGCCTGCACCAACTCTGCCTGCACCGACTTATTACAGTGACTGGATGCCCCCCACCACCTCCAGGAGCTATTATCCCCCAGCAGCAGCAGCAGCACCACCACCACCAGGGAGGCAATGGCTGCCCGGTGATGTGGCCACCACCCAATACGGGCCATACCCACAGATTGACCTACCCTCCTGGATGGCTCCCCAGCATGGCCCCAGGTATGATCCTAGGTGGGGGCCAAGCACATACCAGTGGCCAAGGTTTGACCCTTGGCCACTCGACTACCAACACCTGGGCCTGCTTGGGGAGCCCCAACAGCCTATGCGAAGGGACGTGTTTACCCCACCACCTCCACCAGCACAGACATCGGTGGGCAGCAGTGGGTCAATTGATGTGGTGGGCACATACCCATCTGCAGCACAACCAGCACCAGCAGAGGAGGACACAGCAGCAGCAGAGGAGGACACAGCAGCAGCAGAGGAGGACACACCAGCAGCAGAGGAGGACACAGCACCAGCAGAGGAGGACACAGCAGCAGCTGATTCACCAGGCACAAGCATCACCAGCAGTGAACGGCCCACGGGGATGGAAGCTGAGTGTATGGCTCTGCAAAGGAGACTACTCAGGTCAAGCCTCCGCACCAATGACAACATCACCAGGAGCCGTAGGGAATCCCGTATAAACACTAACAGGATAGAGGCAAGGATCCATGCCCTGGAGTCGGAGGTCATGAGGATCAACACTCAACTCCATCAGCTACACACGGGGGTGATGGACCTGCTTGCACAGCTACTGGTGGAGTTGAGAGAGCTGAACCGCAGGGAGGACTTACGTTTGGAGAGGGAAAACCTGCGCTCCACAGAGGGATCCACTGCCCCCACCACCCCCTCTAATGTGACCCCCGAAGCCACACCTAGGGGGCAAAGGGTGACCAGGAGATCATCCAGGTTATCCACTTCTGCCACACAGTCTAAGCCCCCCCCCCCCAAGAAAAAAAAAGAAAATTCCCAACATGTTAAATTTCCCCTGAATAAAGGAACATTGTGCTTTTGAATCCTGTCTGATCTGCTTTGAATTTGGTCATAGATTTGGGTGGCAGAGTTGTCTCCAATGCATTGCCAAACAATTCAGTGAATACAACTCCTGCCTAGGTAAGATGTTTGTGGGATGTTACAACATGGGTTCACACACACATCGTTGTACAAAATCAACTGTAAAAACATCCCTGTTGCCATATTACACAACTGTGTTATATGGCAATGTTGTGTGTTGATTTTGCATAACAAAACATTCCCCTTAGCCCAACATTTGGTACAACATTGAACATTCATCTACATCATATGTTGTGTTTAACCCTTTGATAGCCAGAGTGGTAGGCAACGCATTGCAAAGAAATGCGTTGGATACCACTCTGGCACTCAGAGGGTTAAGGGGATAACCAAACAAACGGCTTAGCGGTGAGATAACAAGCAGGACAGATAAATGGGACATGTATCCATATTGTCTTGGATTCACACACTCATTGTGCAACAGACTGACTGGGGAAGCCAATGTTTTCAACCTAGGATTTCAATGTGTAGCACACACATTGATATCCTGGGGTGAGCATTGGGGCCTCCAGTAAGTTGACTTGTTGTTTTTTCTAAGGGTGTAACAGACTTCCCCAGTGAAAACACTTGTCCACTTGGTCATGTACTGTGATATGTCCCAGTGGAGCAATATCACTGAACATTGATTATACTGAGCAACACATTAACTGTGGACAGGAATTCACTGTGGAAGTATGTCCCCTTTATCACCTCTTTATCACTCCCACAACACATTAGTGTATCACTGCCACCATCTGTTAGCGTGAATACATCACTGAGTCCACTCACTTGCAAACAAGTGGTGGAGTCCTGTGATATGGGTGATGCCTTTCCATGTATGGGGATACTCTACCCTGGGTGTGGTAACGCATTGACAACTGTGTTCTCAAATATATCCTCCTACAGACACAGATAGAATGGTGATGGTTCATCTTTATTGTGTCTCAAAGTACATTAGGATGTACATGTGTTTTCTGTGTATTGCCTATATGCATTGAACACCTGTATGAGAACACTAAATGTACTTTGAAACAAAAAAATAGTACTTTAGTAACACTGCTGCCCAGCTCATGTGTTGTCCACAAGGTTTGACAACTCTGTAGCTGAGCATCCTAACTGTACAGGTTATAAAACTCAGGAATTAGTGTTTTCTGTGTCTATATGAAAATGATCCAGTAGAGGTTTGTGTGAACCTCAGGTCAAACTTTGCATCACCAACAACATCAACATAAACAGCAAGGGGTGATCTCCATGAAGGTGATGTCAAGACATCAATCCAGTCACATAGAAGAACTTCAGTTCAAGGATGGATCATGTTACGGATGCCTGTGGAAGAAGAGGACAGGATTTGGAGCAGTTGACTTGAACTGATCATCAAGCAACAACAATTTAGTCTTTTTGATCCCCTCAATTTTCACAGTTACAGGTGAGTACACAAACCATTGCTTGACAATGTGTTGTGTACTCATCTGTAACCAATTATGTGGAGAACTAAGGACATGTGCCCCAGCCCTATGGATATGTGCCCCTGACATGGATACACACATCAACAAGTGTTCTGAGAGCTCCATGGAAGTAATGAATTTGGGCTGCCACTGTTAATGTGACAGTGGCAGCCCAATGTCATTTGTTCCATGGAACTGTTAGGACACATTTGTTGATGTGTGTATTCATGTCGGGGGCACATATGTCTGCACACTCACAGGTCAGCATGGTGTCCCTGGTAATCTGATCTACGTCTCATGACCTCTACATTGTGTGCCCATACCACTGTACATCCACCCCTGTGCTGCTCTTCTCAGCTGTAGCACAGTACAGGTCCCATATTGAGTCCAATGGCCCTTTAACCCCTGATGTGACGGAGTATTATCCAATGCATAGCATTGGATAACACTCTTTCGCTACAAGGCTAGCATGGTTGCTCTGGCTATGCTCATGGCAAATCAAGTTAGCTGCTGTCAATCAAGCCCTGTAAGGCGATGAACATGGGTTATGTGTTGTACCTTGTTTCTCCTGAGGGTGTGCGTGATATCCTTGGGGTCTGTATGTCAACGTGGAGAGTGGAATGGAGGATGGTTTTGAGTCCACACACACAATTTGCCACGTCCGCTGCCAGTGCAGTGCTGTGTCACTGTTCCTGTGGGGTGAGACAGAACAAAATGTGCAGTGTGGTTAGTGTCACAGGACTGATGGGGGACTTGCATGGATTGTTTGCATACATGTGTTATACTCACATGTAAAGTGTTCCGTGATGAGCCTGTCTCTGATCTGTGTCCCTCTCAGGGTCTCCTCAACGTGTCCGATGTCCATGGGCACTTCCTGTATGGGGGGGGGGCCTGGATGTGCTCCAGCAGCCTGGCGTCCACTGCGATGTTGTGCAGTATTGCGCACGCCACAATGATGTCGCACACCTTTCCAGGTGCATACTGCAGTGCTCCCCCCGAGTGGTCCAGACATCGGAATCTTGACTTGAGGAGGCCAAAGGTCCGCTCAATGGCATTCCTCGTTCTGCCATGAGCCTGGTTGTAGCTTTCCTGGGCATGTGTTCGAGGATTGGCCAGTGGGGTCAGTAGCCAGGACTTGCATCCATAGCCAGCATCACCTGTGTAATGTGAGTGACATGGTGAGACAGGGAGCACATGTTGTGTGAATGATGTTTTGTGTGGTAGACGTAGTAGCTGTGGGTCAGGAGCATGCTAAGCAGCGTTGTGTGTACGCCTGTGTATGTGATGTGATTTTGTATTGTGAACTCCCCCAAAAGCCATCCCCCTGTAAAAGTTCCATTCTCGAAATCTCTGTGGACTGAGGAGTTTTGGAGAATGTATGAATCATGTGAGCTGCCAGGATACTTTGCACAGACATTCATTATCCTCATATGGCTGTCACACACCATCTGCACGTTGATGGAGTGAAAGTTCTTCCTGTTGATGAATATCTGTGCGTCACGTGCTGGGGCCTTAATTCGGACATGGGTGCAATCTATAGCACCCATGACCCTGGGCATGCCTCCCCTGGCGTAAAAGGCCTGCTTGACTTGTATCCAGTCCATGTCGGTGGTGGGGAAATGTATATAGGTACTGGCCTTGCTTTTGAGGGCTGGCAGGACCTGGGCCAGCACCCTGGAGAATGTGGCCTGTGACATGTCAGATGCGTAACCCTCTGTGGACTGGAAGGCCCCGCTTGCCATGAAGTGCATGGCACAGAGTAGTTTCTGCAGGCCAGTTAGGGCATGGTTGTGGATGTAGATGGGATCCACCTGCTCCTTGATGACCTCATACAAGGCAATGATGCTGTCAGGCCTCAACCTGTAGCGATCAATTACCTCATCATCGGTCATTCCAAAGAGGGTGACCCTTGGGCGGTATACCCTGGGCCTTGGTGGTCGTCTATACATCCTGTGCCCTCCAGGTGGGGATGGGCTCCTGTGTGGCTGCTGAGCCAGAGCCTCCTCACTTGCAACAGGTGGTGGCTGTTGATCAGGCATGCTTGGAGGTTGCTGATGTTCCCCAGCTCTCTCCCTTGCACGCCTTCTCCGCAGCCTTCGCAACAATATGTAACCCAACATACTGTTTGCTCTCTCTATCTGTCTCTATCTATCTATCTATCTATCTCTCTCTCTCTCTCTCTCTCTCTCTCTCTCTCTCTCTCTCTCTCTCTCTCTCTCTCTCTCTCCCTCCCTGAGTGGAAAACAAGCCACAAGTGAGTGTGTTGAGTTGTCCCTTTAAGTACTTGCTAGGGCGTTGTGTGGGTGTGGTGATGAGGTGAGTGCTGACCAATGGTGAGTTGTTTTTGTCCAGGTAAGTGTTTGCAGGTGTGTGTGTGTTATAAGATGTGGTGTGTTGTGCTTGTTCTGTGTGTGCCATTTGCGGACATGCAGTTGTGGGGTGCAGGTGGCGTGTTGATGTTGCCCAGGTGAGCTTGTATTTGCAGGTGTCCGCTTTGTGTGATGACCCCCATTGTTCCGTGCCATGTTGTGTTGTTGTTTTTTTGTGTGTCGTTGTCCCTGTGGTGTTGGTTGTTGTTGTGTGTATAGTGATTTGTGTTGTGTGTACATGTTTTTGTGTTGTTTTGGCATTGCACGGGTTAATTTTCCCATTTACATGGTTGTGCGGTAAGCCTTTTGTGTATTTTCCTATGTAACGGGTGTTTTGTTTTGGCCGTTAAGTGTCTAACGGCTAAAAAAAGTGGGTCTTAACTTTTAGCCGTTAGGTGTGTCTTTTTTTCAGCCGTTATCAGTACCGCAAGCCTTTGAATAGCTCTGGGGTATGTTTTTCCATGCGTCTGAATGCACGTAAGTGTATCGGCCGTAAGGATTCTACAACTGCCGTTAGCTGGTCTTTAGACGGATCTTTGAATTGCAACATGTCACTTAACGCACCCGTTAGTGATTTTTTTTGCTAACGGCTGCCTTTAAATCTACCCCATTATCTGGGAGCAGCATAGAGAGCTGCCTGCCTTTATTTCAAAGACTTATGGTGTTTCAGCATCAAACCCAGAAGCACAATTATACAAAGCTACTGCGAATTGTTAATAAAAATGTTTTAAAAAAATTATTTAAATCTTCCATAATGGGGGAATCTGATTCAGGAAACAAGATTGCAAGACAAACAATGGTAACTTCAAACTTGGTGCATTCAAACTCTGTAAGGTTCAATTCTTCATTAATGAAAACTTTCAAGAAAAATTCAGGGCACAAAGAGAAGACAAATCTGCAAAACGTAAATAAAAAACAAACATGCATTAGCACTTTTCAAAAACTATACAGCAAAATAGAAAGAATAAACTTTTAAATTAACTGGTTAGTTAACCCTTTGAGTGCCAGAGGGGTACGGAATGCATTGCTTTGCAGTGTGATCCGTACCCCTCTGGCACTCAGAGGGTTAAACTCAAAACCATGCCACAAAAAAACATTCTTTGTGTTAGCATCATGGCCGAACTCATGGCCAAACTCATAACTTACTCATCCCATTAAAATGGACTACGGCGTGCTTTCATTTCAGCAAAGTTGTCCACAGTGGTTTCAATGTTATGTTTTCTAGCGCTCTTATTTTCAATACTTAACAAAGCTAGACCAGAAAGTCTTGTTGTGACATGGTGCTTCTCAAATAATTTTTGATTAATTTTAATTTAGAAAATGACCTTTCTGCACTGGCAACTGTAACTGGAATGGTGAGGAACAGCAGCAACGCTATGCATACATCTTGTATAGTAGATGACAAGGCACAGTTTTCAACTAATAATAGATGAGAAAGGTCCTTCACAGTTGAGCATCTGCAAATCTCTTCCTGAAATGTTGAACAGAATCTCAGAAGTTGTTCTGGGAAAGCTGATGATGATTTGTTCAAAGCTGCATCACAAATACAGGAATGTTACCAAGAGGACATATCACCAGTTTCAGAAGCAAGTACTGTAGGCTGAATTAAATTGAGCCGATGCATGACATTGCTCATTCCAGCAAATCTGTTAGAGAGTTGATTGATGACAATGTCTAAACACCTATAAAACACAGGAGTTTTAAAGCATTGCTTAGGATCCTGCAATCTTTCATCTACCGAAAGTTCATCAAAGTGCCTCTTCACTTTTCTTGCTCTCTTATTTACAGAGTTTGGATGCTCCACTTTTCTGCCAGTTCTACAGAGGTCTGTTTTGCTTCATCAAAATTCCTATATTTTGAAAGTTCTTCAACTGCATTTTGTATTAGACGTGCTGCACTGGATAAATCCAGATTTCTTGATTGCGACAATTTTGAGACTACATTTATGATATCCAAAATCTTGCTTTGCAGGACTATGAGAAAAACATTGAAAAGACTCTGTTTTGGTTTTAAGGCTAGCAGCAGCATCTCTTTCTTTAGGCTTATTTGACATAATGCTTATTTTTGCTAAAGCTTTCATAATGTCTATAAAACAGAAACGTAGAGCAAGCAGTGAATCATGGCGAGATGACCACCGGGTGGGGCAAAGTCTTTTCAGTGTAAGTGAGGACTCCATAGAGAATGATGACAGAATGTCCAATCTGCATATGCTTTCACCAAAAAAGACATACAATGTCTGCACCACTTAAAAAAAACCTAGAAATTTCTAGTATATTTGCAACAGCATCCTGAAGTTCCGGGTCCAGATTGTGAGCTGCACAATGTATATACAAGGCTTTTTTTTCTCCCTGTGCAATTGGAGCCTGCACACCAGAATATACACCAACCATTTTTGCTGTGCCATCATACCACTGACCACGACATTTTGTTATATCAAGTCCATTGCGGTCTAAGAAAGCAACAATGTCAAGTTCAAGGCCTGCAGCACTCTGGTCCTCAACAGCATGAAACCCCAGGAAAACCTCTTTTATCTCAACACTAGTTGCTCTCTGGTTTTCATCTCTTTCCACAGAAACATATCTAAATATCTGACTCATTTGATCAACTTTTGATGTCCTGTGTAGTATCCATTATAACTGAAAAAAACTGTGACTGTTTTATTTCCAGTACAATGATGTTCTGAATCTTATTTGAAAGTATGTCTATAATATCATTTTGTATTTTAGGACTCAAGTACTTCACTGATCTTTGTGGTAACTGGAGGAGCTGCTTTAGAACAAGGTCGTACTCTGCGAGCAACTCTATAATTGAGATAAAATTCCCATTGTTAATCTCTCCCAACTTCTCTCTATGACCACGGAAGGTAAGATTAGCCATCGACATAGTCAATGTTATATTAACAATTCGATGTAATACTTGACTCCAATATTTTTTTTCCTGCCTAATTTGCTTTTCATTGTCCTCATCGATTGTTTTGTTTTTCCTCCACTGTTGATAGACTACACATGCTTCTATATAAGCTTGGGAAGACTAATGAATTTGTATTCTGGCAGAATGCCTTTGCCACTTCTGGATTCCTTTTGCCCAAGCAGGTTCAAATCCTTGCTTTTTACGGTCCCCAAACAGCCAGCATGGTTCATAGTATGCAGCATTCATTTTAGGTGAATAGCATAGCCACATCAAAGGGATCTTAAGGCCTGTTTTTGTAACTTGCTCATAATAGCTTTCAGAGAAGCAACTTTTCTCTCTATCTCGGGGAAAAGGTCCTGGATGCATGGGCCATGGGCTATTATAAATTTTTTAACATTTGCATCCATTATTGTGATAGGGTAATGTCCCCTATCAGTAACATGTTTATCTCCCAGAACACTATTTTCTATAGCACCAGTGATGGAAGCCTCTGTAGAGATCAGCAATTCCAAGTTATCACTTCATGTGGTGGTGCTCTCTGTTGACTGCTCTACTTCTTTACTCTGTAGACTTGTGCTACTGCATTCATCGGGATTATCATTTACCACTACATGGGGAGAACTGACATCAACAACACTTTCCACAGACTGTTCACTTTCAGCGTTACTTGGTACAGGAGGAACACCACAAGATGTTTGAGTGGAAAAGTAGCTGCTTATTTTTTGAAGTTTCTCAGTTCTCAAATTCTCTTCCCTCTTTTGTTTACCTTTACTGCTTTTATGTTGATAGGATGACATACTTGGAAAAAGTAGTTTTCCTGTAAAATAAAGTTAAAAAACTCCCAAAAAACTATGTAAATGTATGACCCCTAGTCCAAGGAACACTTATTTAAATTCACATCCATGATATTAATATAGCAGCATTCATGTCTTAGTTTATTCATTTATCCATGTAACCCAGGCATCTACTCTAATAAAAATGTGTGCTCCTTCATATGTACAAGTTGTATGACATTGAGATATACACTTAATACCACAGTGAATTACCAATAGGCACCAGGGTCCTGGTATCTCTCAAACCTAGTTTTATCTACAATAGTCAAAGAGAGTTAGGAGTCGGCAATAAGTATTAATAGCTCCCGGCCTCCTGGGATTTTCAAGCCATGGCCATATGTAAAAAGCTTCCCACAGTACCACATACATAACATAGTAACATAGTAGATAAGGCTGAAAAAAGACATGCGTCCATCAAGTCCAGTCCAGCAACATAATATAAAATCTTTTTATCAAATTTATAACTTGCATTATGGCATAGTAATTCATAACTTTCCAGTGTGCCACACATTTAAATATAGTGTACATTTACTGTACTATATGCATGTACATATTCCCACAATGCCATACATACACATTTAATTTCACTTATGTTCATGGCAGTCTGGCAGAGACCCAGCTCTTCCTCGCAAGTTCAGTGCCAGACATATGTACAGGCTTCCCTAGTGCCATGCATTCATACAGATATTCCCCCCTCAGTGCCATATACATTGATACAGGTTCCCCCCAGTGACATGCAGATTCCCCCAACACAATGCCACATGTATTAATACAGATCAACCCAGTGCAATGCTATATGTGACATTGTACTGGGGAAATTTTTTATTGCACTGGGGGAGTCTGCATTGATATATATATGTATCAATACATAATCCGCCAGTGCACTAATATATGTGGCATTACACTGGCGGAAATTGTATTGATATATGAAATACAGATAGCCATCTCCACCACAGTAGCCATCGCCATCATGGTGATTTCTAATTAGCTATCACATTAGCCATTAGCCATCACATTAGCTATCACATTAATCACCACATTAGCCATTAGCCATCACATTAATCACCACATTAATCGCCACATTAGCCATCGCATTAGGCAATGTGATGGCTAATGATTAGCCATTAATCACATTAACCATCAGCCATCACATTAATCACAACATTAGCCATCACATTAGCCAATGTGATGGGTAATAATTAGCCACCATCAGCCCCACATTAATCATTAGCCACATCAGCCCAACATTAATCATTAGCCACATCAGCTGCACATTAGCCACATCAGCCCCCCAGTCCCACATTAATCATTAGCCATATCAGCCCCCTCCTCCAGCCATCAGCTCCACATGAAATCATTAGCCACATCAGCCCCACATGGAATCAATAGCCACATAAGTCCCTCCCCAGCCATCGGTCCTCCCCACTAGCCATCCACCTCCAATCCACAACACTAAGCCCTCGCATCCACCTCCAATCCACACCACTAGGCCCCTGCATCCACCTTCAGTCCACACCACTAGGCCCCCGCATCCACCTCCAGTCCACACCACTAGGCCCCCCACATTCACCTCCAGTCCACAACACTAGGCCCCCCGCATCCACTCCAGTCCGCACCACTAGGCCCCCACATCAGACTACATAGGCTCCCACATTGTATCCATCTGATCATCTCCACACTAGGGCCCCCACATTGTATCCATCTCTAACAAATTCACAATGCCCCAAATTGTACCCTCCCTGGTCCAACTCTCACAGTCAATGCACCAAATTGTACAATCCAATCCATCCATACATCTTACCAATGCCCCCAAGCCATTGCACTAACCTCGTTGCACAGATACACTTCACCTGGCTTCGCTGCAGCAGTGCTTGTGCCAGTCGTCCAGACCGTCGTCTTCTGTTCCTTCTTCCACGTCTTCAGCCGCCAAGCCCCAATCATCCAGCTTCTAAAATGGCGTCAGGCAGAATAACAGCGCTGCTGTTTATAGAAGGAATTCACTAGCTGCTTCTTGTGCATGCGCACAAGTTCTAAACCTCAATACAACCTGGCTGTACATGCGTGTACCAGCTCATCCAGTTTTTATTACTCATAGTGCCGAAAAGAGACCCACAGAGCAGGGAGCAGCAATTATGTGTTCCCAGGGGGCGGCCGGGCCCCCTGGAGTGACGGGCCCAGTCGCAGTTGAGACCCCTGTGACCACGGTAATTACACCACTGCGAATAGTCTGTGTTTAAACCTATTGTATTCGAGGTTCACCCATTCACCTACTACCAGTCAGAGTGGCGGGGGGGGGGGGCAAGAGGCGAAAGCAGGTTCAATCGAATCCCTGAAGTAGGCATGCAAATATCTTCCATAGCCTAACATGGAGAACCGTAGGCAGCTCTGTATTTAGTCAAGTTTGGAGCAGGACATTCAAAGTAGTCAAACAAAGGCTCCAACCTTGGGCCATTGTCCCTAAGATGTGTATGGTAGCCACTCCAGCCATTGACTGTGGTGAACTGTATTGAGGCCCCCTGTGGTGTGTTAACTTAATCTTGTCTGGCCCTTTGTATTGTGTTGTACCATTTGTTGCTAGCCTTTTGTGTAGCAATGCAATCATGTCTGTGTTATTATAATTGCTGGGACCTTTTGTTGTTGGTCCTTTGCCTTCTATATTGTGATTTTATTATCTCTGTGAGTCACCTATTGTATCCTGCCTGCCCATGTGTTTCAATGTGGTTCTGGTGTATAGATATGCGTGGTTTGCTTAATAAAGTTGAGTTACTCTGAGTGAACAAGGAGTCCTGGAGTCTTGTATTGCTTATGGTCTAAAGTGTCCATTCTGATACCCATCTGCGCCAAGTATCCTGAATCGTTGACCGCAGGCTGCCAGCTTCCTGCGACCTGACTTCATATGCTGTCAGGCGGCAACGTGGACTCCATCTTCTCCTTCCTGTAGTTCCAGTGACTATTCGACTCGCTTACAGCGTGTTCGAATCTGCTCAGCATCTTGTTCCTGTGACACTTTCCCAGTTATCTTTTGACCGGGAGTAGAGGTCTCACTGTCTACGGCTTGCGGTACCAGTGTGCGACCCAACTCTGGCTGTGAGTCTGTTCGACTCTGTTCCTGCTCGCCTGGCTTTCTTCCAACTCGCCTGGCTTTCTTCCAACTCAGACACAAAGTCAACGCTGCTACCACTTCCAGTCGACATCACGGTGATCGATCGAGCCGGTTAATACTCGAACGGTAGAGACCAGGCTGTGCAATCCGCTGTCAAAAAGGAGAGACCCAGAAACGATGGCTGAGGGCGACGTGGTCCCCTCTAGCTTCAGTTACACCTGTCTACATAAATGAAAGGAATTTTAAATGGATGGACATTAAGGATTACAAATCCCATAAATATTGACATTTAAGTGTATTGCACAAATTATTACACTTACTGAAAATCACAGTGGGTGTAATGATAGTGAAAAACAAAGGAAAAAAGAAGGGAAAGGAGTCTGTCAAGCATAAAATAAGAACGTTTTTTTGCTTATTATAAAAATACTCCATAATTTTGAGTTTCATTCATGCCATTAGGATGCAGTGTATTGAGATTAAAAATCCACTGACACCCAGTGTAGAAGTGCAAGAACTCTATTTCCTCCTTTTATTCCTAGAAATATTTTATCAAGACCCTAACAAATAAAAGTGTCTAATTTTAAAATTAAGATAATCCTTAAAATGGAGCGCTATTGGGGATATTTTCTTTCCACTAGCCAAGTCTTTCTCAGTATTTGTAATATCCCTAGCATGCTCCCATATCTTTTCACAAGGAGTCCTCTTTGTCATTCCATTTTTGGGGCATCCACATTAATTTGTCACATAAGTTGGGAGATCTCCGGAAAGTCACTAGAATATATTCACGCACTATCTCTTCGAGATCTGGGTCACTCTTAAGTATTCCAATGTATTTTTTAAAAATACTCTTCACTTGTACTATATCACTTGATCTAATTTTTTGAAAAAGTAACGTATTTCTGTTTGTATGAAGAACCCTATTATAGGCTTTCTTAATACAAGTATTTGTATATCCTCTCTCCTTTAGTCTTTCTTTAAGACCAATACTTTGGGCTTTGAAAAGTTGAGCATTAGAGCAGTTTCTTTGAACCGTTAAAAATTCCCCTACCGGAATGTTATTCTTTACTGATGGTGGGTGGGAACTATCATAATGCAAAATTGAATTGGTGGCAGTTAATTTTCTGAATAAATCTGTTACAATAGAATTGTCTATTATTATTATCGAGATTTCCAAAAATCTACTTTATTTCTGTCAATACTGTAAGTTAGTCTTAAATTCAAACTGTTGTCATTACGTTTGTCAATATATTGTTTAAATAGTTCTTCACTTCCATCCCAAAAAATTTGGATGTCATCAATGTATCTTAAAAATTGGGTCATGCCCATTAAATATTTCATTTGCTTCACTAAAAACATACTCACTCTCCCACCACCCCAAATATAAATTTGGTAAGTGGGAGCATGTAATGGTTTGTTTGACACACAGACACAGTGGTTTAGGATAAAACACAGTTTTATTGAAAAAAACGTAATACAATAACCCTCACAGGTCCTGTAGTAGACAGGTTACATATACATATGCCTACACAGGTCCAGTATAACCATAGAGTCCATAACAAAATATACTGACACAGGTCAGGCAGAATACGAGGGATTCCCAGGGTATCTGTACTGCATGGGTTAATGGCCTTCAACAAGTGTAAACAGTCCCATTTGAAGAGAGGTCTGTGAAAGGGCTCACATAAGATAGAGAGCTTAAAGGGATAGTAATACTTAAAATGTAAAAAAAAAAAGTTGTAGGGTTTATCCCCCTGAGTAAAACAAGAGTACTCCCACTGCTGAAAGGTGTTTCATTCAAAAGTTATTAATTTTCAAAGTTGAATTTTTTAGGTGCAATATGACAGTGGCCTGAAATTGTACAGTGGCGCTGTTGCTACACCATCCTATGGAGATTTATGGTCCCGGGACCAGAGCTGTCCACAGGATTGTGTAGCAACAGAGCCACTGTAAAATTTCAGGCCACTGTGATATTGCACCTAAAAAATTCAACTTTGAAAATTAATAACTTTTGAATGAAACACCTTTCAGCAGTGGGAGTACTCTTGTTTTACTCAGGGGGATAAACCCTACAACATTTTTTTTTTACATTTTAAGTATTACTATCCCTTTAACGATGAGTATCGCCCAGTAATAGGTTAGCAGACAAATGTGAACTGTCAGAGTAGTATCAGAGACTGAGCAACATAGAACACTGCCATAGCAGTAACGGAGACCAGGCAACTAGTATTCTGCTGTAGCAGTAATGGAGACAGGCCACTTGCACACTGCCGTAGCAGTAACGGAGACTAGGCCACTTGCACTCTGCAGGAGCAGTAACGGAGACTAGGCCACTTGCACACTGCCGTAGCAGTAACGGAGACAAGACCACTTGCACACTGCCGTAGCAGTAACGGAGACTAGGCCACTTGCACTCTGCAGGAGTAGTAACGGAGACTAGGCCACTTGCACACTGCCGTAGCAGTATCGGAGACTAGGCCACTTGCACTCTGCAGGAGCAGTAACGGAGACAAGGCCACTTGCACACTGCCGTAGCAGTAATGGAGACACACAACCGAGCACTGCCGTGACAGGAACGGACTGGGTAACTGAGCAACTCGCCCTGAGGTCGCAACCAACCGGGAACGTCACAAATGCCTAACCAATAGGAATGTCGTAAAGGTGACACAGAGGCAGCCAGAGCAGGAACGTCAACCAAGAGAGAGGGAGACAGGAGCATTCATTGGAGGTAGAGGAGTTTTGGAGTTTGGAGAGAGGAGAGCATTGCACATAATACGACACATATCACACCTTTGCACATATTACATACACACATACAAACACAAACACATACACATACATACACATAGGGCTAGATTTAAAGGCTCCCGTTAAACCAGCCACTAAGTGAAAAAGGCACATCGCTCGCAAATAATACATGAGTTACGGCAGATTCAATAGGTACTCTACGAGAATAGCTATCGAGCGTAGGCACACACAAAACACGTAACACAAAACCCGTTGTCGCTCATGTTAATGCACAACGGGCGGCCTAATAACACAATAACATCGCTCAAAACAACATGCAACATAACGGCTGCCGTTGTCTAGCAACCATGATTGATGCAAAAACAAATTCAAACACAAAGCCAATCACAAAACCCCAATGTATCAAACTTCAAATATACCTATATATACCCAAAAATAACCGTCACACACTGTCTGTTATCGAGTTCTTCAGAGCCAGATATCAGGACCCAGGAGCGGAGGATAGTGATTAGAGAGAGGGAGACAGGAGCATACATTGGAGGTAGAGGAGTTTGGAGAGAGGAGAGCATTGCACATAATACGACACATAGCACACCTTTGCACATATTACATACACACATACAAACACATACACATACATACACATAGTCCTTTTATTTTATAACACCTTACACATTTTACTTTTTATTTTGACAGTGGGAGTGCCTGGGTGTGAGTAGGTGAATGATGGCAAGGATAGGAGGACAGGAGAGAGGGATGGGGAGAGTAGTGGAGGAGGAGGAAGGTCAGGAGGGTATCCCTCAGCAGAGCAGGGGTGGGAGAGGGAGATGGTGGCTCCATGCAGGCGGGACGTGGAGTCCATCAAAAAGAGATGGGGCGACTGCCGGAGGGTGGTCAAAAACAAGATGACCGAGCTCGCCAAGCACCCGAGGCACTGCAGGTGGACCAGCCGTCCCTATCACCTTCTGCGGCTGGTAGGAGATGGTGCAGCAGACCATGTCCCCGACCCTGATCGAGGGGGTCGTTGGAGGAACTGACACTGGGGATGAGAGGAGCCTCCACACTACCGGTAAGTGCAACACTACAGAACAACACACTACAGCAACCAACACCAGCTGCACACACAGTCACACCTCAACACATGTCCATCACTCAGCCATACAACTGCACCAACACAGCACCCTGGGGGTTAAAAAAGGACACAACACCAGGACAAATGGCAAGGTCCAACTTGGGACAATCCTTTCAAAGTCCTACTTCAACCCTCCTGTCGCTGCGCTCATCACACACAATACACAAACCGTTATGTTCAAAATGTTTTCTGTTAAATATCATCACTGTTCACACACAGTGTCACCCATGTCCCCACAGGGAAGTCAGCACCTAGCCCCTTGAGTGCTAGAGGGATCATCAATGCATCGATCAACAATGCGTTGGCAACCCCTCTGGGACTCAAAGGGTTAACCAGACAACAAACAAGTCAATAGGCCAACGATCACATGCTACACAGGGGACATTCACTAAGCGGTGACAAAGAGATGGTGGACACAAAGTAACCCTTACACATCCTCACTTCACAAATACCAGTGTTAGTCCATGGAGAATATGCCAAAACAAGAATCAAGTTCATAAGGTCCCATTGTACAGACTCCATGGAAAACACTGGAAATGGGGAAAGGAGATCACTGGAGAAGTCACCATCATGTTTGAGGTATGAGGCGAAGGTTGAACTTGATGGACTTGTGTCTTTTTTCAACCTAATTTACTATGTTACTATGTTACTTCATCAGTTCAACATCACTGCTTACTGAATCACAAAAAGGGGGCATCAGGTCACACATCACAGTGTCCCACATAATAAATGCTTGTATGTGCAACACACAGGCCGAAAACTATTCCACAGAATTAAAGGTGGACGAAGTAGGCCTTGGTGTTGTGGCTGCAATCATTTACTCTAACTTGAAATGACATATCCCACATCTGATTCCCACATGGATCCACAGGGGTGCTGATGCCATGGATGGATGGTACACCAGCCGCTGTTTGCAGGATACACATGGGAAACAAATAGCAACCATTGTACCTTGGTCACCAACAGGCCATGACTGATGGATATCTAGGACTGAGTACGGTTGCCTCACGCAGAAGGATGGATGGGCTCATACACAGAGAAAACAGGCCTCAATCAAAGATATCCCTCACTACTGCCTGGATTGTTGCCCTTAGGATTCAAATGTTACTAAATATGTCCCAACACGATGTGAACACAGAGATCAGTTCACTGGATGTGATTGCCTTACTGGCCAGATATGTGCACCCATCACAAATCAACCTACATTGCTACCATCCAAATACACATACATAGTATATCACACTCTACGTAGATGGGATATACGAGGTATGTTCATATCCATCATATCAATCCAATGTATTGTTGGATGGGTGCACATATATAGCCAGTAAGGCAATCACACCTACTGAACTGCTCTCTGGCTTCACATCTTGGAAGGATATTACTATATCCATATGAAGGGTATATATCCACATACATATATGACCATTTCTACTTGTGTGTGATTGTAATGGGATAGCAATGGGTAATGTCATCATGATGTCATATCATGGCCATCGTTAAGATGTGTCTCGATCTAAGTCCCATCCCTCCAACACTCATGGTTATACAGATATTGCTCTATGTGACGGGTGGAGAGATCTGTCATTTGACCACACGGAGGCTCTTCAGCAGAACCAAAGTCGCAACATTTCGAGATAAATACCTCTTTGGAATGGTCCACAGAGTGTGCTTGCAAACCATGCACACTCTGTACACCATTCCAATTAAGTATTGTTCTCTAAATCGGGTGATTTGGGCTCTGCTGAAAAGCCCTCGTGTGGACAAATGACTGAAATCCCCATCTGTCACATAGAGCAATATCTGAACAACCATGAGGGTAGGAGGGATAGGGCTAACAGCGAACAACATCTGTATTCACAATATCTACAATCTGACATCAAGGTGGACTTAACCTTTGCCATCCCCCTGGAGGGATAGCCATCCCTACGAGTTGTGAAGACAAATATATGTTGTTGGATCCCCCCCCCCAGTTAAACAATGGTATTCCTACTGCTGAAAGGTGTGTTGATTCAAAAGTTTTTACAGCTCAGACATGGATATGTCGGGGGCAATATCCCAGTGGCCCGAAATTGTACAGTGGTGCTGTTACTACACAATCATATGGACAACTCTGGTACAGGGACCAGATATCTACATGGGAGGGTGTTGCAACAGCCCCACTGTACTATTTCGGGCCACTGTGATATTGCACCTCAAAATGAAACCTTCACCCGTAATTATTCAAACAACACCTTTCAGCAGTGGGAGTACCCTTGTTTACCCAGGGGGATTAACTCAAACACATATATTTTTCTTCACCACATATCAAAGTATAACTGTCTCCACAAACATATGGCTAAGGTCACTAATCACAACATCTTATTTCTCCACACAGCTTATGGCCTTCAAGCCCAGCGGGAGTCAGTGGAGGAGGCAATGTCACTCCCCAGTGAGGAGAACACAGAGGAGGGGACCAGCCGGTGGTCACTTACCCACCATCACCACAGGCTGCACCACCATCTACTGCACCCCTTCAAGCTGGACCACCACAGGCTGCACCACCCCTTCAAGCTGGACCACCACAGGCTGAACCACCCCTTCAAGCTGGACCACCACAGGCTGCACCACCCCTTCAAGCTGGACCACCACAAGCTGCACCTCCCCAGTACAGTGGCTGGATGCCACAGGAGGAGAGGTGGACATATCCATCCACCTCCCCCAGCTACTACCCTCCATCAGCAGCACCACCACCGCCCGGGAGGCAATGGCTGCCAGGGACAGTGGCCACCACCCAATATGGGCCATATGCCTCACACAACACACCCTCTTGGATGGCTCCACAGCATGCCCCAAGGTATGATCCGAGTTGGGGTCCCAGCACCTATCAGTGGCCACCATATGACCCTTGGCCACTGGACTACCCACACCTGGGCCTGATTGGTGAGCCCCAGCACACCCTACCCGGGGACATTTTCACACCTCCACCAGCACAAACATCATTGGGCAGCTCAGGATCACTTGATGTGGTGGGCATATGCCCATCATCTGCACCAGCCACTCCAACAGCAGCCACAGCACCCTCAGCAGCAGCAGAGGAGGAAAGAGCACCCTCAGCAGCAGCAGAGGAGGAAACAGCAGCCTCAGGAGCAGCAGAGGAAACAGCACCCTCGGCAGCAGAGGAAACAGCACCCTCGGCAGCAGAAGAATCAGCACCCTCAGCAGCAGAGGAAACAGCAGCACCAGGGACACTGGGCACATCCACCTCCAGCACTGCACGCCTCACAGGGATGGAGGCGGAGTGTATGGTCCTTCAGAGGAGACTACTCCGGTCGAGCAGGAGTACTGACAGCAACATCACCAGGAGCAGGAGGCAATCCAGGAGGAACATAGCCCGATTAGAGACCAGAATCCAAGCCCTGGAGTCGGAGGTGGCCGGGGGAACACACAACTCCACCAGCTCAGGACTGGTCTAATGGACATGTTGACACAGGTACTTGTGGAGTTGAGGGAGATCAACTGCAGGGAGAACCTGAGGATGGAGAGGGAGAACTTGCGTTCCACGGAGGGGTCTACTGTAACCACCCCCCCCTCCAGTGTTACCCTTGAAGCCACACCTAGGGGGCAGTGGGTGACCAGGCGATTAACAAGGGCATCCACCTCTGGCACCCAGGCTAAGGTCCCCCACCCAAAAAGGAAAAAATGAAAGGCCCAACTTGTTAACTTTCCCCTCAATAAGGAAACCTTTGTTTTGGATTACAGTCTGATCTGTTGTGTCTTCAGTTATGGATTGGGTGACAGGGTCGTCTCCAATGCATTGCCATACAGTGCAGTGAACACAACCTCTGCCTGGGTGCAATGTTTGTGGGATGCTACAACATGGTTTCACAAACACACACACACCGTTGTACAAATTCAACTTGAAATACATCCCTGGAGCCATATTACACCACTTTGTTATATGGCGATGTTGTGTGTTGAATTTGAACAACAAAACATACCCCTTAGCACAACAAATGGTACAACATTGAACATTCGTCTACATCATATGTTGTGTTTAACCCTTTGAGTGCCAGAGTGGTAGGCAACGCATTGCAAAGAAATGCGTTGGGGACCCACTCTTGCACTCAGTGGGTTAATGGGATATCCAGACAAACAGCTCTGTGACTTAGCGGGGACATAACAAGCAGGACAGATAAATGGGACATGTATCAATACGTGGCTGAAGGATAGGGAACAGTGTGTGGTTGTAAATGGAAAATTCTCCAGTACAGTTAAAGTGGAGAGTGGAGTACCTCAGGGTTCAGTATTGGGTCCGCTGCTTTTTAACATGTTTATAAATGACCTGGAAATAGATATAGAAAGCAAAATATCAATATTTGCAGATGATACTAAATTATGCAAAGTCATTAATTCAGAACAGGATATTTTCTCTCTACAGAGGGACTTACATACCATGTCAGATTGGGCAAACATGTGGAATATGAAGTTTAATGTGGGGAAGTGTAAAGTCATGCATTTGGGAGGAAACAATCCCAAGGCTACTTATAAACTTAATGGAATAATTTTAGGTGACTCGTTGCTAGAAAAAGACCTGGGTATCCTTGTCAACTACAAACTTGGAAACAGTGACCAGTATCAAACAGCAGTAGCAAAGGCAAACAAAGTCCTGTCTTGCATAAAAAGAGGTATTGAAGCAAGAGTGGATAACATTATTTTGCCATTATACAAATCATTGGTAAGACCTCACCTTGAGTATGCAGTGCAATTTTGGGCACCAGTTCTGAACTAGAGAGGGTACAGCGGAGAGCAACAAAATTAATTAAGGGAATGGAGGACTTGACATATGAGGAACGACTAAACAAACTTGGTTTATTTACTCTAGAGAAAAGACGACTAAGAGAAGACCTTATCACATTGTACAAGTATATGAGAGGTCAATACAAGGATCTCTGCGGTGAGCTATTTATTCCAAGGCCTGATCAGGTGACCAGGGGACACCTCTTGAGATTAGAGGAAAGGAGGTTTAAACTTCAGCAGAGGAAGGTTTTTTTTACGGTAAGGTCTGTCAAATTGTGGAATTCATTGCCCAGGGAGGTAGTTATGGCAGATACAATGGATACATTTAAGAGAAGATTAGATACATTACTTTCAAAAGGGAGCATACCGAGTTATGCTGTTTATCAGTAGGCTGATCAGTAAGGTCTGATAAAGACTAATTTAATTGGTAGCAGGAAAGCTATAAAATTCTCAGTTACTGAGGTATGAGGCGAAGGTTGAACTTGATGGACTTGTGTCTTTTTTCAACCTAATTTACTATGTTACTATGTCTTGGATTCAAACACTCATTGTGCAACTGACTTACTGGGGAAGCCAATGTTTTTAACCTAGGATTTCAATGTGTAGCACACACATTGATATCCTGGGGTGAGCATTGGGGTCTCCAGTAAGTTGAGTTGCTGTTTCCCTAAGGGTGTAACATACTTCACCAGTGATAACACATGTCCAGTTAGTCTGGTTGTTCGTTGATATAGCCCATGTACTTAGATATGTCAAAGTGGAGCAAAATCTCAGAACATTGATTATACTGAGCAACACAGATACTGTGGACAGAAATTCACTGTGGAAGTATGTCCCCCGTATCACCTCTTTATCACTCCCACAACACATTAGTGTATCACTGCCACCATCATCTGTTTGCATGGATACATCACAGAGTCCACTCACTGGCAAACAAGTGGTGGACTCCTGTGATGTGGGTGATGCCTTTCCATGTATGGGGGATACTCTATCCTGGGTGTGGTTACGCATTGACAAATGTGTTCTCAAACATATCCTCATACAGACATAGATAGAATGGTGATGGTTCATCTTTATTGTGTCTCAAAGTACATTAGAATGTACATGTGTTTTCTGTGTGTATTGCCTATATGCATTGAACACTTGTATGAGAACACTAAATGTACTTTGAAACTAAATCGTACTACTTTAGTAACACTGCTGCCCTGTTCATGTGCTGTCCACAAGGTTTGACAACTGCATCCTAACTGTACAGGTTATAACACCCAAGAATTAATGTTTTCTGTGTCTATATGAGAATGTTCCAGTAGAGGTTTGTGTGAACCTCAGGTCAAACTTTGAATCACCAACAACATCACCATAAACAGCAAGGGGTGATCTTCATGAAGGTGTTGTCAAGACATCAATACAGTCACATGGAATATCTTCAGTTCAAGGATGGATCATGTTACGGATGCCTGTGGGACAAGAGGACAGGATTTGGAGCAGTAGATCTGAACTGGTCATCAAGCAACAACAATTTAGTCTTTTTAATCCCCTCAATTTTCATGGTTACAGGTGAGTACACAAACCATTGCTTGACAATGTGTTGTGCACTCATCTGTAACCAATTCTGTGGGGAACTAAAGACATGTGCACCAGCCCTATGGATATGTGCCCCTGACATGTATACACACATTAACAAGTGTTCTGAGAGCTCCATGGAGGTAATGACATTGTGCTGCCACTGTGAAAGTGACAGTGGCAGCCCAATGTCATTTGTTCCATGGAACTATTAGGACATATTTGTTGATATGTGTATTCATGTCGGGGGCACATTTGTCTGCACACTCACAGGTCAGCATGGAGTCCCTGGTAATCGGATCTGCGTCTCATGACCTCTACATTGTGTGACAATACCACTGTACATCCACCCCTGTGCTGCTCTTCTCAGCTCTAGCACAGTACAGGTCCCATATTGAGTCCAATGTCCCTTTAACCCCTGTTGTGCCTGAGTATTATCCAATGCATATCGTTAGATAATACTCTTTCGCTACTGGGCTAGCATGGTTGCTCAGGCTACGATCATGGCATATCCAGTTAGTTGCTGTCAATCAAGCCCTGTAGGGTGAGGAACATGGGTAATATGTTGTACCTTGTTCCTCCTGGGGGTATGTGTGATATCCTGGGGGTCTTTATGTCAACGTGGAGAGTGGAATGGAGGATAGTTTTTGAATCCACACACACAATTTGCTGTGTCCCTGTTCCTGTGGGGTGAGACAGAACAAAATGTGCAGTGTGGTTAGTGTCAGAGGACTGATGGGGGACTTGCATGGATTGTTTGCATGTCTGTGTTATACCCACAGGTGAAGTGTTCTGTGATGAGCGTGTCTCTGATCTGTGCCCCTCTCATGGTCTCCTCCACATGCCCGATGTCCATGGCCACTTCATGTATGGGGGGGGTCCTGGATGTGATCCAGCAGCCTGGTGTCCACTGCAATGTTGTGCAGTATTGCACACGCCACAATGATGTCACACACCTTAGCAGGTGCATACTGCAGTGCTCCCCCAGAGTGGTCCAGACATCGAAATCTTGACTTGAGGAGCCCAAATGTCCGCTCAATAGCATTCCTCATTCTGGCATGAGCCTGGTTGTACCTTTCCTGGGCATGTGTTTGGGGATTGGCCACAGGGGTCAGTAGCCAGGACTTGCATCCATAGCCAGCATCACCTGTGTAATGTGAGTGACATGGTGAGACATGGAGCACATGTTGTGTGAATGATGTTTTGTGTGATGGACGTAGTAGCTGTGGGTCAGGTGCATGCTGAGCAGCGTGGTGTGCACGCCTGTATATGTGGTGTGATTTTGTTTTGTGAACTCACCCACAAGCCATCCCCTGTAAAGGTTCCATTCTCAAATTCTCTGTGGACTGAGGAGTTTTGGAGAATGTATGCATCATGTGAGCTGCCAGGATATTTTGCACAGACATTCATTATCCTCATGTTGCTGTCACACACCATCTGCATGTTGATGGAGTGGAAGTTCTTCCTGTTGATGAATAGCTGTGCGTCACATGCTGGGGCTTTAATACGGACATGGGTGCAATCTATAGCACCCATGACCCTGGGCATGCCTCCCCTTGCATAAAAGGCCTGCTTGACGTGTATCCAGTCCATGTCGGTGGTGGGAAAATGTATATAGGTACTGGCCTTGCTTTTGAGGGCTGGCAGGACCTGGGCCAGCACCCTGGAGAATGTGGCCTGTGACATGCCAGATGCGTAACCCTCAGTGGACTGGAAGGCCCCACTTGCCATGAAGTGTATGGCACAGAGTAGTTTCTGCAGGCCAGTTAGGGCATGGTTGTGGATGTAGATGGGATCCACCTGATCTTTGATGACCTCATACAAGGCAATGATGCTGTCAGGCATCAACCTGTAGCGATCAATGACCTTATCATCGATCATTCCAAAGAGGGTGACCCTTGGGCGGTATACCCTGGGCTTTGGTGGTCATCTATACATCCTCTGCCCTCCAGGTGGGGATGGACTCCTGTGTGGCTGCTGAGCCAGAGCCTCCTCACTTGCAACAGGTGAAGGCTGTGATCAGGCGTGCCTGGAGGTTGCTGATGTTCCCTAGCTCTCTCCCTTGCACGCCTTCTCCGCAGTCTTCGCAACAATATGTAACCCAACATACTGTTTGCTCTCTCTATCTCTCCCTCCCTGAGTGGAAAACAAGCCACAAGTGAGTGTGTTGAGTTGTCCCTTTAAGTACTTGATAGGGCATTGTTTAGGTGTGGTGATGAGGTGAGTGCTGACCAATGGAGAGTTGTTTTTGTCCAGGTAAGTGTTTGCAGGTGTGTGTGTGTGTTATAAGATGTGGTGTGTTGTGCTTGTTATGTGTCTGCCATTTGCGGGTGTGCAGTTGTGGGGTGCAGGTCGCGTGTTGATGTTGCACAGGTGAGCTTATATTTGCAGGTTTCCGCTTTGTGTGATAACCCCCATTGTTCTGTGCCATGTTGTGTTGTTGTTTTTTTGGGGTTTCCTTGTCCCTGTGGGGTTGCTTGTTGTTGTGTGTGACAGTGTTTTGTGTTGTCTGTCCATGTTTTTGTGTTGTTTTGGCATTTCACAGGTTAATTTTTCCATTTACATGCTTGTGCAGTAAGCATTTTGTGTATTTTCCTATGTAACGGGTGTTTTGTTTTGCCCGTTAAGTGTCTAACGGCTAAGAAAAGTGGGTCTTAACTTTTTGCCGTTAGGTGTGTCTTTTTTTCAGCCGTTACCAGTACCGCAAGCCTTTGAATAACTCTGGGGTATGTTGTTCCATTCGTCTGAATGCACGTAAGTGTATCGGCTGTAAGGATTCTGCAACTGCCGTTAGCTGTTCTTTAGACGGATCTTTGAATTGCTACATGACATTTTTTTTACTAACGGCTGCCTTTAAATCGAGCCCATAGTCCTTTTATTTTATAATACTTTACACATTTTACATTTTATTTTGACAGTGTGAATCTGTGAGTGAAAGTGTGTGACAGAGAGTGAGTGGATCGAGTGTGTCTGTGAGGCCCTGTGGGAGTACCTGGGTGTGAGTGGGTGAGTGATGGCAAGGAGAGGAGGACAGGAGAGAGGGATGGGGAGAGAAGTGGAGGAGGAGGAAGATCAGGAGGGAGAGGGAGATCCGCAGGGCGGAGGGGGACCCGGCCAACAAGAGCAGGCACACGCAAACACACAAAAACATAACAAATCCCCCGGGACGCCCGATCATCTCAGGAATCCAATCCTTGACAAGCAATTTATCTCAGTACATTGATCAATATCTACAGAAATATGTACAAGGCCTAGCCTCTTATACACGGGACTCGGCACACGTTATCAATAAACTGGATAACTTTGAATGGGAAAAAGGATTCATCTGGCTGACTTGTGATGTCAGCTCCTTATACACCTGTATCAAACATGATCTGGGAATTAAAGCGGTAAACTACTATTCAACACAAGATTCTTCCTTACCAGAAAAACAGAAGGACTTTATATTACAAGCCATACATTTTATCCTGACTCACAATCACTTCATGTTTCAACAACAACATTACCTACAAATCTGTGGCACAGCGATGGGCACGAGGTTCGCACCCAGTTATGCCAACCTCTTCATGGGTTATTGGGAAGAGCAATATCTATACCACACATTTGGGGCGAACCTCGGCCTATATGCTAGATATATAGATGATCTACTAATCATATGGAAAGGAAGTGAAGACCAACTACAAATCTTCCAACAGAAAATAAATGATAATGATTTAGGGATCAATTTCACTTTTCAACATAACCAACAATCAGTTGTTTTTCTAGATTTGGTTCTAAGCATTAATTCACAACAGAAGATCATCACCAAAACCCACTATAAAGAAGTGAATGGCAATACTTTCATTCAAGCCTCTAGTGCCCATCATCCTAACTGGCTGAACAGTGTACCTTTGAGCCAGTTTTATCGTGTACGCCGAAATTGCACAGAGGACCAGACCTTCAGCGAGCAAGCTGAAGAATTAAAAAAGAAATTTCTATCTAAGGGATATAAAGAAGAAAAGATCAATTTAGCCCTTAAAAAAGTCAAAGAAACTCCACGAAATACCATCTTATCAACTAAGATTAAGAAACACAAAAAGAACAAGGCCCCTGTGGTCCCTTTCATTACCAGATACAATAGTGCTGGGAAACAAATTGAGAAGATCCTAAAGAAACATTGGCAAATTTTGAAAGGTGATAGAATTTTACACACATTGCTTCCCAACAGGCCTGAAGTAATCTACCGAAAATCAAAAAATCTGAAAGCCAGCCTAGCACCTAGCAATATCCATACCAAAAACAAGATCACTAGGAGTGATAGATTCAGAAGTGTAACGGACGGAACAGTGATCCAGGGAATCTACAAATGCGGACATAACCCATGCACTACTTGTCAATTTATAAAACACAAGACCAAGAGCTTCAACAGTAACACCACAGGTACCACTTTCCCAGTTAAAGGCTTCTACAACTGTACATCCGAATACGTGATTTATCTTTTGGAATGTCCTTGCAAACTCCAATACGTAGGCAGAACTATTAGATCCATGAAAGAACGATTTTTGGAGCACAAGAGCCATATCAACAATGGATACACCAAACATAGTGTATCTAAGCATTTCCTTAAGTGCCATAAACAGAACCCCAAGGGCATTTCAGTTTATATTATTGACCAGATTCCACCCCAGATACGGGGTGGAGACAGATTTACGAAGCTTGCACAACGTGAGTCCTATTGGATATTCACCTTACAAACCATGGCGCCTATGGGATTGAATGAGGAGCTGGACTTGTGGTGTATGAACTAAAGATCCACACAGAAGGATGATAGCCTTTATCATGGAAATTCACTTAATCTAGAAGCAGGAGATGATATATATACACATACAAATAAAAAAAAATAAAAACAGATTCGAAAAATATAAAAATAAATAATGGAATCTCAAGTAAGAAATGTATGTGTGTATATATATATATATATATAAAAAAATAAAAATATATATATACCCCATATACAAAATAAATAATACCTATATAATTTAACAAGGCTATGTTCATAAATTCCAAAGCTTTCTTAACCCCTCTTCCATTTCACTTCAAATATATTAAGCACAAATAATTAAAACTATATATTAATCTTCTCTTTCAAAACAACTTTAGTACACCAATACCTAACAACCAATAAGAAACATCATTCTTTATTAAAATACAATATAAAATAAAATATTAACAACAAATATCCACCAACTATTAGTAATCACAATGAAAAATAGAGAAAAAACCACTGAATACATGTTCTTTCTCTTGAGGAATATCATTGGTAACATAGTATCGTTTCCATCCTCTTGCAGCTGTCTATCTGTGTTTGATACGATGTATACACTGTATTTCATTGTATCAAATCGAGTCTATACTAAGTGCCAATTGTAGCATTTCAGTACCCACACACAGTCAAAAAGAATATAAACAATGTTTTAGAATATCTTTTTATTTATTTCTTCATGTTGTATGTGTCTGTCAATTCGAATGGGATGGAGCTTCATTTTGATTGGCTTATGCATATACAAATTAGGGCCAGGCAGTACGAGTCCCCTTTCTCCAGACGAAGGCGCTGTTTTGTTGCGCCGAAACGCGTTGAGCCACGTGGTTGGGCCAGACGCCAAGACCACGACTTTGAAAAACTATCTGCCGCACCGACAGGGTGAACGATCCGAGCACAGACTCCACCGAGACAGAAGCTATAGTGGAAGGAGGAGGCGGATGTGACCAGAACTCCGGAACATAGCCTGAACTCGGACAGCATCAAAGAGACGGAGAACTATTACCCAGATAAGCGCACTTACTCTGGGCGTCTAGTAAGCACATACGCACACTACATGATGAGATGAGCGTTTACTGTATGCGTCTAGTAAGCATGTACACTTACCATTTACAGCATTGACAACTATTAGCATACATTCTGCTTATATACCTTGTCTCTTTATATTTAAAGGGATAGTAATACTTTGTTTTAACTTTATTTTATTTTGTAGGCATTAAAAAAACATGAAGAACGATATAAGTCTTATCTCTCAAACCTTTATGGTTTAAGAGATATTCACAAACAAAGTATCCCCCACTGTTCAACCAGATCAGAAGGGAGATGCCCAGGTAGACTGTAGAGAGGGACAATCTTCAATTAAGATAATGGAAAAAGCTGAAAAACTTGTCAAGGGGGGAAGGGCTTTCATTGTTTTCATACAAAGAAAATTGTCCCCTGCTGTTATCTGTACTGTCATACAACCAGACTCACATCTGAGAAGAGATGGCTTACACTAGGTAAAAGGGGCGGGGAGGGGAACTTTGCTTGTGAATATCTCATAAACCATAAAGGTTTGAGAGATAAGACTGGTATCATTCTTCATGTTTTTTTAATGCCTACAAAATAAAATAAAGATAAAACAAAGTATTACTATCCCTTTAACTCTTGTGCAGCCGGAATTCCACCCATCATACGTTTTATACCTTATATGGAGATACCCCACGGGGTTCCCATTTCAACACCTTTGAGATATATTTGTGTCATTGTATATATGATATATTTCTTTATTTTTCATAAATAAATACACACTATTTTATGTCAATTTATTCACGTTATTATCTCTAATCATACTACACTTAGAGGAATTCTTTTTGCGCTGTCCTCCCCATCCCTTTCTTCTCTTTTTGCATGTAAACATTGATGGACTATCCGTGTTTATAATTACCGGAGGAACAAGCTGCAGGAGAAGGGGGCTCATTAGAGACTTTATATAAGCACTCTAGGGAAAGAAAAAATACTATTTTTCTCCCATTTAAATTTAAATTTAATTTAAATTTAAATTTACACTATATTGTGGTAGTTTATAGCCAAGTGGAGATCATTTTTATTTGAATATAATCCATATTCTCTTCTTTCCTCCTCCATCTTGCACTATACTACCACATTTACCCTCAGCTCCATCCTATTTATGACATTCTCTCATATGTACAAGCGCTTCTTTTTTCCTCTTCACACGCAGGACAGGGACAGAACCTGCAGTGGGACGAGGGGTAGTTGCTGGGGAGCAACACACGCAGTCAGAGTCAGACCAGGCAGGGCACTCCAGCTCTGAATCCTCCCATGCTGGAGGTGACGAGGGCAGGATCAGGGACCCCAAATACACAGAGGAGGAGAACATGACGCTCATGGAAGCTGTCCTGGAGAGGCAGAGTGTTTTCCACCCTATGGCAAAGGTCCCTGGCCTGTCAGCGAGGAGGAAGGCAGCCTGGAACCAGATCTGCAGCCGGGTGAACGCGGTGGCTCCATGCAGGCGGGGCGTGGAGTCCATCAAAAAGCGATGGGGCGACTGCCGGCGAGTTGTGAACAACAAAATGACAGAGCTCGCCAAGCACGCCCTAGGTACTGGAGATGGCCCACCCATCCCTATCACCTTCTGCAGCTGGAAAGGAGATGGTGCGGCACACCATGTCCCCGACCCTGATCGAGGGGGTCGTTGAAAGAGTTGACACTGGGAATGAGAGGAGCCTCCACAGTAGCGGTAAGTGCAACACTACAGAACAACACACTACATCAACCAACACCAGGTGCACACACAGTTACACCTCAACACATGCCCATCACTCATTCATACAACTGCACCAACACAGCACCCTGAGTGTTAAAAACGGACACAACACCAGGACAAATGTCAAGGTCCAACTTGGGACAAACCTGTCAAAGCCCTACTTCAACCCTCTTGTCGCTGTGCTCATCACACACAATACACAAACCGTGATGTTCAAAATGTCGTCTGTTAAATATCATCACTGTTCACACACAGTGTCACCCATGTCCCCACAGGGAAGTCAGTACCTAACCCCTTGAGTGCTAAAGGGATCATCAATGCATCGATCAACAATGCGTTGGCAACCCCTCTGGGACTCAAAGGGTTAACCAGACAACAAACAAGTCAATAGGCCAACGATCACATGCTACACAGGGGACATTCACTAAGCGGTGACAAAGAGATGGTGGAGACAAAGTAACCCTCACACACCCTCACTTCACCAATACCACTGTTAGTCTATGGAGAATATGCCAAAACAAGAATCAAGTTGATAGGGTCCCATTGTACAGACTCCATGGAAAACACTGGAAATGGGGAAAGGAGATCACTGGAGAAGTCACCATCATGTTCACTTCATCAGTTCAACATCACTGCTTACTGAATCACAAAAAGGGTGGATCAAGTCACACATCACAGTGTCCCAAAGAATAAATGCTTGTATGTGCAACACACAGGCCAAAAACTATTCCACAGAAATAAAGGTGGATGAAGTAGGCCTTGGTGTTGTGGCTGCAATCATTTACTCTAACTTGAAATGACATATCCCACATCTGATTCCCACATGGATCCACAGGGGTGCTGATGCCATGGATGGATGGTACACCAGCCGCTGTTTGCAGGATACACATGGGAAACAAATAGCAACCATTGTATCTTGGTCACCAACAGGCCATGACTGATGGATATCTAGGACTGAGTACGGTTGCCTCACGCAGAAGGATGGATGGGCTCATACACAGAGAAAAACAGACCTCAATCAAAGATATCCCTCACTACTGGCTTGATTGTTGCCCTTAGGATTCAGATGTTTCTAAATATGTCCCAACACGATGTGAACACAGAGATCAGTTCACTGGATGTGATTGCCTTACTGGCCAGATATGTGCACCCATCACAAATCAACCTACATTGCTACCATCCAAATACACATACATAGTATATCACACTCTACGTAGATGGGATATACGAGGTATGTTCATATCCATCATATCAATCCAATGTATTGTTGGATGGGTGCACATATATAGCCAGTAAGGCAATCACACCTACTGAACTGCTCTCTGGCTTCACATCTTGGAAGGATATTACTGTATCCATATGAAGGGTACATATCCACATACATATATGACCATTTCTACTTGTGTGTGACTGTAATGGGATAGTAATGGGTAATGTCATCATGATGTAATATTATTGGCATCATAAAAAGATGTGTCTTGAAGTAAGTCCTATCCCTCCAACACTCATGGTTATACAGATATTGCTTTATGTGACAGGTGGAGATATCTGTCATTTGACCACACGGAGGCTCTTCAGCAGAGCCAAAGTCGCAACATTTCGAGATAAATACCTCTTTGGAATGGTCCACAGAGTGTGCTTGCAAACCATGCACACTCTGCACACCATAACAATTAAGTATTGTTCTCTAAATGGGACGATTTGGGCTCTGCTGAAGAGCCCTCGTGTGGACAAATGACTGAAATCTACATCTGTCACATAGAGCAATATCTGAACAACCATGAGGGTAGGAGGCATAGGACTAACAGCGAACAACATCTGTTTTCACAATATATACAATCTGACATCAAGGTGGACTTAACCTTTGGTATCCCCCCGGAGGGATAACCATCCCTACAAGTTGTGAAGACAAATATATGTTGTTGGATTCACCCCAGAGTTAAACAATGGTATTCCTACTGCTGAAAGGTGTGTTGATTCAAAAGGTATCACAGCTCAGACATGGATATGTCAGGGGCAATATCCCAGTGGCCTGAAATTGTACAGTAGTGCTGTTACTACACAATCATATGGACAGCTGTGGTACAGGAACTAGATATCTACATGGGGGGGTGTTGCAACAGCCCCACTGTACTGTTTCGGGCCACTGTGATATTGCACCTCAAAATGAAACCTTCACCTGTAATAACTCAAACAACACCTTTCAGCAGTGGGAGTACCCTTGTTTACCCAGGGGGATTAACCCAAACACATATATTTTTCTTCACAAACATAACTGTCTCCACAAACATATGGCTAAGGTCACTAATCACAACATATTATTTCTCCACACAGCTTACGGCCCTCAAGCCCAGCGGGAGCCAGTGGAGGAGGCTATGTCACCCCCAGTGACAAGTACACAGAGGAGGGGACCAGCCGGTGGTCACCATACCCACCATCCCCATCCCTCCAACACAGGCTGCACCACCACCGTCTGCACCACCACAGGCTGCACCCCTTCAAGCTGTACCACCACAGGCTGTACCCCTCCAAGCTGGACCACCACAGGCTGCACCCCTCCAAGCTGCACCTCCCCAGTACAGTGGCTGGATGCAACAGGAGGAGAGGTGGACGTATCCAGCCACCTCCACCAGCTACTACCCTCCAGCAGCAGCACCACCACCAGGGAGGCAATGGCGGCCAGGGACAGTGGCCACCGCCCAGTATGGGCCATATGCCTCACACATCAACCCACCCACCTGGATGGCTCCACAGCATGCCACAAGGTATGATCCCAGGTGGGGTCCCAGCACCTATCAGTGGCCACCATATGACGCTTGGCCACTGGACTACCCACACGTGGCCCTGATTGGTGAGCCCCAGCGCCCCCTACCCAGGGACATATTCACACCTCCACCAGCACACACACATCATTGGGCAGCTCAGAATCACTTGATGTGGTGGGCATATGCCCATAATCTGCACCACCCACTCCAACAGCTGTCACAGCAGCCACAGCACCTCCAGCAGCAGCAGGGGAAACAGCACCTCCAGCAGCAGCAGGGGAAACAGCACCTCCAGCAGCAGGGGAAACAGCATCTCCAGCAGCAGAGGAAACAGCCCCTCCATCATCAGCAGAGGAAAGAGCACCCTCAGCAGCAGAGGAAACAGCAGCACCAGGGACACCGGGCACATCCACCTCCAGCACTGCACGCCTCACAGGGATGGAGGCAGAGTGTATGGCCCTTCAGAGGAGACTACTCCAGTCGAGCAGGAGTACTGACAGCAACATCACCAGGAGCAGGAGGCAATCCAGGAGGAACATAGCCCGATTAGAGACCAGAATCCAAGCCCTGGAGTCGGAGGTGGCCGGGGGAACACACAACTCCACCAGGTCAGGACTGGTCTCATGGACATGATGACACAGGTACTTGTGGAGTTGAGAGAGATCAACCGCAGGGAGAACCTGAGGATGGAGAGGGACACTTGCGTTCCACCGAGGGGTCTACTGCAACCACCACCCCCTCCAGTGTTACCCCTGAAGCCACACCTAAGGGGCAGAGGGTTACCAGGCGATCAACAAGGGCACCCACCTCTGGCACCCAGGCTAAGGTCCCCCACCCAAAAAAGAAAAAATGAAAGGCCCAACCTGTTAACTTTCCCCTCAATAAAGAAACCTTTTTTTTTGGATTCCTGTCTGATTTGCTGTGTCTTCAGTTATGGATTGGGTGGCAGGGTTGTCTCCAATGCATTGCCATACAATGCAGTGAACACAACCTCTGCCTGGGTGAAATGTTTGTGGGATACTACAACATGGGTTCACAAACACACACACCGTTGTACAAATTCAACTTTAAATACTTCCCTGGAGCCATATTACACCACTGTGTTATATGGCGATGTTGTGTGTTGAATTTGAACAACAAAACATACCCCTTAGCACAACAAATAGTACAACATTGAACATTCGTCTACATCATATGTTGTGTTTAACCCCTTGAGTGCCGGAGTGGTAGGCAACACATTTCAAAGAAATGCATTGGGGACCACTCTGGCACTCAGAGGGTTAATGAGATAACCAAACAAACAGCTATGTGACTTAAAGGGGACATAACAAGCAGGACAGATAAATGGGACATGCATCAATATTGTCTTGGATTCAAACACTCATTGTGCAGCTGACTTACTGGGGAAGCCACTGTTTTTAACCTAGGATTTCAATGTGTAGCACACACATTGATATCCTGGGGTGAGCATTGGGGTCTCGAGTAAGTTGAGTTGTTGTTTCACTAAGGGTGTAACAGACTTCACCAGTGATAACACATGTCCACTTAGTCTGGTTCGTTGATGTAGCCCATGTACTGAGATATGTCAAAGTGGAGCAAAATCTCAGAACATTGATTATACTGAGCAACACAGATACTGTGGACAGGAATTCACTGTGGAAGTATGTCCCTTGTATCACCTCTTTATCACTCCCACAACACATTGGTGTATCACTGCCATCATCATCTGTTTGCATGAATACATGACAGAGTCCACTCACTGGCAAACAAGTGGTGGACTCCTGTGATGTGGGTGATGCCTTTCCATGTATGGGGGATACTCTATCCTGGGTGTGGTTACGCATTGACAAATGTGTAATCAAATATATCCTCATACAGACACAGATTGAATAGTGATGGTTCATCTTTATTGTGTCTCAAAGTACATTAGAACGTACATGTGTTTTCTGAGTGTATTGCCTATATGCATTGAACACTTGTATGAGAACACTAAATGTACTTTGAAACTAAATCGTACTACTTTAGTAACACTGCTGCCCTGCTCATGTGTTGTCCACATCCTAACTGTATAGGTTATAACACTCGAGAATTTGTGTTTTCTGTGTCTATATGAGAATGTTCCAGTAGAGGTTTGTGTGAACCTCAGGTCAAACACTGCATCACCAACAACATCACCAGAAACAGCAAGGGGTGATCCTCATGAAGGTGTGGTCAAGACATCAATCCAGTCACATGGAAGATCTTCAGTTGAAGGATGGATCATGTTATGGATGCCTGTGGGACAAGAGGACAGGATTTGGAGCAGTAGATCTGAACTGATCATCAAGCAACAACAATTTCGACTTTTTAATTCCTTCATTTCTCTCAATTACAGGTGAGTACACAAAGCATTGCTTGACAATGTGTTGTGTACTCATCTGTAACCAATTATGTGGAGAACTAAGGACATGTGCACCAGCCCTATGCATATGTGCCCCTGACATGGATACACACATCAACAAGTGTTCTGAGAGCTCCATGGAAGTAATGACATTGTGCTGCCACTGTGAAAGTGACAGTGGCAGCCCAATGTCATTTGTTCCATGGAATATTAGGACATATTTGTTGATGTGTGTATTCATGTCGGGGGCACATATGTCTGCACACTCACAGGTCAGCATGGAGTCCCTGGTAATCTGATCCACGTTTCATGACCTCTACGTTGTGTGACAATACCACTGTACATTCACCCTTCTGCTGCTCTTCTCAGCTCTAGCACAGTACAGGTCCCATATTGAGTCCAATGGCCCTTTAACCCCTGATGTGCCGGGGTATTATCCAATGCATAGCACTGGATAATACTGTTTCGCTACTGGGCTAGCATGGTTGCTCACGCTATGATCATGGCATATCAAGTTAGTTGCTGTCAATCAAGCCCTGTAAGGTGATGAACATGGGTTATATGTTGTACCTTGTTTCTCCTGTGGGTGTGCGTGATATCCTTGGGGTCTGTATGTCAACGTGGAGAGTGGAATGGAGGATAGTTTTTGAATCCACACACACAATTTGCCACGTCCATGGTATGGTTGATGTTTGGGGCCATGCTGCTGCCAGTGCAGTGCTATGTCAATGTTCCTGTGGGGTGAGACAGAACATAATGTGCAGTGTGATTAGTGTCACAGGACTGATGGGGGACTTGCATGGATTGTTTGCATGCCTGTGTTATACTCACAGGTAAAGTGTTCCGTGATGAGCGTGTCTCTGATCTGCGCCCCTCTCAAGGTCTCCTCCATATGGCCAATGTCCATGGGCACTTCAGGTATTGGGGGGGTCCTGGATGTGATCCAGCAGCCTGGTGTCCACTGAGATGTTGTGCAGTATTGCGCATGCCACAATTATGTCGCACACCTTTGCAGGTGCATACTGCAGTTCTCCCCCCGAGTGGTCCAGACATCTAAATCTTGACTTGAGTAGGCCAAAGGTCCGCTCAGTGGCATTCCTCGTTCTGCCATCAGCCTGGTTGTACCTTTCCTGGGCATGTGTTTGGGAATTTGCCACAGGGGTCAGTAGCCAGGACTTGCAGCCATAGCCAGCATCACCTGTATAATGTGAGTGACATGGTGAGACAGGGAGCACATGTTGTGTGAATGATGTTTTGTGTGGTAGACGTAGTAGCTGTGGGTCAGGTGCATGCTGAGCAGCATTTGGTGTACGTCTGTGGATGTGGTGTGATTTTGTATTGTGAACTCACCCAAAAGCCATCCCCCTGTAAAAGTTTCATTCTCAAAATCTCTGTGGACTGAGGAGTTCTGTAGAATGTATGAATCATGTGAGCTGCCAGGATACTTTGCACAGACATTCATTATCCTCATATGGCTGTCACACACCATCTGCACGTTGATGGAGTGGAAGTTCTTCCTGTTGATGAATAGCTGTGCGTCACGTGCTGGGGCTTTAATACGGACATGGGTGCAATCTATAGCACCCATGACCCTGGGCATGCCTCCCCTTGTGTAAAAGGCCTGCTTGACGTGTATCCAGTCCATGTCGGTGGTGGGGAAATGCATATAAGTACTGGCCTTGCTTTTGAGGGCTGGCAGGACCTGGGCCAGCACCCTGGAGAATGTGACCTGTGACATGCCAGATGCGTAACCCTAAGTGAATTGGAAGACCCCACTTGCCATGAAGTGTATGGCACACAGTAGTTTTTGCAGGCCAGATAAGGCATGGTTGTGGATGTAGATGGGATCCACCTGATCTTTGATGACCTCATACAAGGCAATGATGCTGTCGGGCCTCAACCTGTAGAGATCAATGACCTCATCATCGATCATTCCAAAGAGGGTGACCCTTGGGCGGTATACCCTGGGCCTTGGTGGTCGTCTATACATCTTCTGCTGCTGTGGAGCATCCTGTTGCTGCAGCTGTGCATCTGCAGGCAGGTGCTGTCCTCCAGGTGGGGATGGACTCCTGTGTGGCTGCTAAGCCAGAGCCTCCTCACTTGCAACAGGTGAAGGCTGTTGATCAGGTGTGCCTGGGGGTTGCTGATGTTCCCTAACTATCTCCCTTGCACGCCTTGTCCGCAGTCTTCGCAACAATATTTTATTTATTTAGAAAATGTTTTACCAGGAAGAATACATTGAGATTTCTCTCGTTTTCAAGTATGTCCTGGTATGTAACCCAACATACTGATTGCCTCTCTATCTCTCTCTATCTTGCTCTCTCTCCCTCCCTGAGTGGAAAACAAGCCACAAGTGAGTGTGGTGAGTTGTCCCTTTAAGTACTTGATAGGGCGTTGTGTAGGTGTGGTGATGAGGTGAGTGCTGACCAATGGAGAGTTGTTTTTGTCCAGGTAAGTGTTTGCAGGTGTGTGTGTGTGTGTGTTATAAGATGTGGTGTGTTGTGCTTGTTATGTGTCTGCCATTTGCGGGTGTGCAGTTGTGGGGTGCAGGTCACGTGTTGATGTTGCACAGGTGAGCTTATATTTGCAGGTTTCCGCTTTGTGTGATAACCCCCATTGTTCTGTGCCATGTTGTGTTGTTGTTGTTTTTTTTGGGTTTCCTTGTCCCTGTGGTGTTGCTTGTTGTTGTGTGTGACAGTGTTTTGTGTTGTCTGTTCATGTTTTTGTGTTGTTTTGGCATTTCACGGGTTAATTTTTCCATTTACATGCTTGTGCAGTAAGCATTTTGTGTATTTTCCTATGTAACAGGTGTTTTGTTTTGCCCATTAAGTGTCTAACGTCTGAGAAAAGTGGGTCTTAACTTTTTGCCGTTAGATGTGTCTTTTTTTCAGCTGTTAACAGTACCGCAAGCCTTTGATTGGCTCTGGGGAATGTTGTTCCATGCGTCTCAATGCACATAAGTGTATCGGCCATAAGGATTCTGAAACTGCCGTTAGGTGTTCTTTAGACGGATATTTGAATTGCTACATGAAACTTAATGCACCCGTTAGTGATTTTTTTTTTTTTTTTTACTAACGGCTGCCTTTAAATCTAGCTCAAAATGTCTTAGACATATATTAAGGTACTGACTCACTTTTTCTGTTAGATATAATAGGTATGCCACTGGGTTTAACCCTATTGATGTGAATTTTGGGAAGGAGATGCAGAGTGAAATTCCTTATCACTGATAATTAAGTCTTTCCTAGCAACATTAATCATTTTAATATAACTTATTAAAAAGTCATTTGTGGGATCCCCCAATAATAGTTTATAACACTGGATATCTTTGAGATGCCTGCTAGCTTCTTCTAGATACATTTCAAGGGGCCAGATCACCATGTTGCCTCCTTTGTCTGATTCTTTAAGCCTTTGAGTGCCAGAAAGGCATGCAACGCATTGCCCCTCTGGCACTCAAAGGGTTAATCAGTACATCAGTCCAAGACTGCAACTCTTTGATAACTTGATATTCCAGTGATGTTAAATTATTAGTTGGACATTTGGAATTGCATTCCAAAAGCTTTTTTTATTGACTAATTCCAAATAGACTTTGAGGAGACATCTCAATGGAAGGTGTGTATTTGGATTTGATCTTAAAGGTTAGTAATGTAAAAAAAAATTTTTTTGCATTTAGAAGACCTTACAAAGTTGAGATAAATGAAAAAACGTATCTCTCAAACCACTATGGTTTGAGAGATAGAGGCATTTGAAGTTGGATGTGTCCTGCTTTCAGCAGGAGATCTGTGTCGGTCAACATGGAGGCTCTGCAGCAGAGCTGCATTCGCGTTATTGACAACAAATCCCTTCATTAGAATGGTCTAAAACGTGTGCCTGGTTTGCAAGCGGCTTGAGAGATATGGTTTTTTGAATGTAGCTCAACTTTTTAAGGTCTTCTAAATGCAAAAAACTTTTTTTTTTACATTACTAACCCTTTAAAGGGTTACTTTCACTCAGTAAATCCTCTAATAACTGTAACATTTCACAGTCTTGTGGAGATTCAGATGTAGATGTGAAAATTTTTTTTATAGAATTTTCTAATATATAGATGTAGATCTATATAATAAATTTAATGGCACTCGTATCTGGGAAAAATGATAATCCACATTCTAAGACCGATGTTTGTGTCACACTAAAGACTTTATTACTCAAATTAAGGATGGTTAATTTATCTTGGACCCTCCCTCTTGATTCACTGTTTCTTGAGTATTTCGGTTTACTATTGAAGTGTCGCATTTAAAGTTTTGCGTCATAAAATGTTGCATGTCTTTGGCCGCGTCATTTGAAGTGTCGCAATTAAAGTTTTGCTTCTTGAAGTGTCGCAAATTCTACATTTCGCGTTGTTCTGAATGGCGCATTCTCCATATCGTGCATTAACATGTTGCTGCAATATGGGTGCAATAATGATGCTATATGGGTTAATTAAGGATGCAATATGGTTGCAATATTGGTGCATTAAGGATGCAATATGGGTGCAATACTGACTCTATGTGGGTGCATTAAAGAAGCAATATGGTTGCAGTATGGGTGCATTAAGGACGCAATATGGGCACAATACTGACTCTATATGGGTGCATTAAGGATGCAATATGGGTGCATTAAGGACGCACAGGGACGTGCACAGACATTTTGGGGGGCAGGGGCCCAAATGAAAAATAATTATTTATTCAAAATATATATCTATCGCCAGGCAATCCTGTACCCCCCCAGGCCATCCAGTCCCCCCTAGGTCATCCATTACCCCCAAGGTCATTAATTACCCCCAGGCCATCCAGTATCCCCCCTAGGCCATCCATTCTCCCCAAGGCCATCCATTTCCCCCAAAGCCATTCATTCCCCCCAAGGCAACCCAGTACCACCCCAGGACATCCAGTACCCCCCTAGGCCATCCATTCCCCCCAAGGCCATCCAGTGCTCCCCTAGGCCATCCATTACCCCAAAGCCATCCATCCCAACCCAGGCCATCCAGTAACCCCCTCCAGGTCATTCAGTACCTCCCAGGCCACTAGTAGCCCCCTCAACCCTCCCCCAGCCTCAAGCCATACAGTACACCCCAAGCTGCAAGCCACTACTGGCTTACCTGTACTGTGTGTGGAGTGGACTGTGGAGGGTCTTCTTCAGTTCTTCAGACGGTTTGTCACTGTCACCTCCTGGTGAGTCTTCAGCTCTGTGACAGGTTGCAGTCTCACAGAGACGACTGGACTGGACTGATAATAGTCCTGACTGGCTCCCTTGGCTCCTGACTCCTCCTCTGCTGGCCTGGTCGCGTGTCCAACTCCTCTTGGCGCCGGTGGGGTGACCGGGGTCCTGTCATCTGATCTGGTGATGTCTTACAGACTCTCATTCTGCCCCCCCGTATGATCATCACGTGCCCCCTGTTGGCCGTGATGACATCACACACGCTGCTGTGCAAATGAGGAGGAAGAGGCACAGGCACAGTGCCACAGTGAGTGACACTGACAGTCTTCGCTTGCAAGCAGAGCATGATCTGACTTGGCTGGCTCAGTGATGAAGTGCCTCTCAGTCACTCACACCACTGTCAGACTTCACAGCCGCAGCGAGAGAGTGACTGAGTGACAGCTGAGACACTTGACAGACAGTGACACTGATCAGATGGGTCACGGGCGGCACTGCAGTGTGGGCTGCTGCACGATTTAATAGGCGGCCGCAGCGGTCCATACAGGTAGCTAGCCGCAGACGGGCAACTTCCCCAGTCCCTGGCCCTCACTCACATCATACATACATACCTAAAATAAAATGGACTGATTCATTTTTTTTTATTATTTTTGGCACGAGGGCACTTGGACAAAAAGGGCAGGTGCTCAAGCCCCCCTTGGGGTCTATGTGTGCACGTGCCTGAGGACGCAGTATGGGTCCATTAAGGACCCAAAACACAACCCAAAACCCACAAAACCCAACTCAAAACCCACCCAAAACCCAACCCAAAACCAACTCAAAACCCACAAAAACTAACCCACAAAACCCAACCCAAAACCAACTCAAAACAAACAAAAAACCAACCTAAAACCAACCCAAAACCCACAAAACCCAACCAACTAAACTCAACCCAAAACCCACAAAACTCACCACAAAACCCAACCCAAAACCAACTCAAAAGCAACAAAAACCAACCCAAAACCCACTAAACCCAACCCAAAACCAACAAAAACCAACCCAAAACCAAACTGAAAACCCACAAAACCCAACCCAAAACCAACTGAAAACCAACCCAAAAACCAATCTAAAACCCAACCCAAAACCCACCAAAAACCAACCCAAAACCCACCACAGCCGAAACCCAACCTTATGCACCAATTTTGCACCCATATTGCATCCATATTGCACCCAATTTGCATAATTAATGCACCCATATTTCGTCCTTAGTGCTGCGACATGTTAATGCACGATGTACCAATTGGAACAATGTGAGATTTAGAATTTGCGGCACTTTATGAAGCAAAACTTTAATTGCGATACTTCAACTAATGTGGCCAAAGACATGCAACATTTTATGAGCGAAATTTGTGTCTTTTATTTATGCTTGTCCCCCCCCGCACCTTGTTTTTTGTTTTTTCATTGTTTGACAAAATGTTTCTGCCCTAAAAAAATAACGAAAATTCTGACTTTGTGACTCATCGTCAGAAATGTCTACATTTGAACTAGACACCTCTGTCTCAGTATTGTCTTCAGCCTTGTTAATATTTTTGAAAGCCCTTCATTTATACACCGATTTATTGGCATAATCTTTAAGTCTCTTTGAAATTTTTGTTTCTTCTATTTTATTATTTATTGTTCTGTTTTGTCAACCTTGTTGGTCATCTGTTTATATGATTCTTCAGTGATATGGGAATCTTCAAAGGTCTTAAGTTTAATATCTATAACGTCTATTTCTTTTTGTAAATTTTCCAAACAAATTTTATTATACTTTTCCAGCAAATTCATTAGGTCTTTTGAACAAGTATTAAGAGTTCAGATGTACACATTTCTGACTATGAGTCACAAAGACACAATTTTCATTATTTTTTAAGGCAGAAACATTTTGTTAAAAAAAGAAAAAGTAAAAAAAAAAAAAAGGCGCAGGGGGACAAAACATAAATAGAAGACACAAATATCAGATGAGATCCAGAAATACTAAAGAAACAATGAATCAAGAGGGAGATCCCAAGATAAATTAACCATCATTAATTTGAGTAATAAAGTCTTGAGTGTGGCACAAACATTGGCCTTAGAATGTGGATTATAATTTTCCCCAAGTACGAGTGCCAATAGATTTACCCTAATTAAAGATCCACAGCTATATAGTAGAAAATTCTATTAAAAAAAGTTTTTCACAAAAACAGATAGTCCAAATACATCTTAATCTCCACAAGACTGTGAGACATTGCCGTTATTAGAGGATTTACTGAGTGAAAGTAAACCAGAAACCTGCTTAGGCAAACTTAAGATCAAATCCAAATTCAAACCTTCCATTCAGATTTGTCCTCAAATTCAAATTTTTTTGAAATTAGTCAGTAAACATCATTGGAATATCAAGCTATCAAAGAGTTGCAGTCTTGGAATGATGTGCTGATTAAACAATCAGACAAAAGAGGCAAGGTGGTGATCTGGCCCCTTGAAATGTATATAGAGGAAGCTAGCAGGCAACTTAAAGATATCCAGTGTTATAAATGATTTTTGAGGGATTCTACAAATTACTTTTTAGTAAGTTATAATAAATGATTAATGATTCTAGGAAGGATTTAATTATCCGTGATAATGTCAGAGACTTTGTCCTGGTGGAGCATAGATGGTTAATTCCAATAGAAGAATTTCCTGAAAACCTGTGTTTAGGATGTGTGCAAATGATCTCATGTTTGAACAATGGCCCATTGAGGTCCAAGGTAAGGGGAAAAATAACTAAATGACAGTAATGGTGATGAATAGAGAACTGCAGACAACCATGGTGCCAAGTAGTAGTATTATCTTAAGGGAGAATCTTCAAGTTTTAAACAAAGAAAGCCTCCTCTCTAGAAAATAACATCGTTATATGACATAAGGTCAAAGTTTAAATTCGTAAGTTTTGAGAAATAACATACCAGGTATCATTTTAGGTGTGAATTTTAATGTGGAGTAAGAGTGCCCTCTATAGTTTTGATAGCATCTTGACTGGCTACTAACATTCCATGTATAATTAGGGATAATATAAGTATCCAATCAGGGCATACTGGTGATGTCACGGTATTATGAGATGGATCTCTATCCAATCATTGGGAATGGGTGGAGATTATTACTGATAAGGTAAAATTTGCCTAATATAATGCTAAGGGGAAGGAAATTTCACGCTCTTAGTTCCTGGTTCTATCTCTGATAATATACAAAGAACCCACACTGACCTGGTAACTATATTTGTATTTATTTTAATTCTGCAGAATTTCAAAATAAATATATTTCCTTGATATTTGAGGAAAGTTATTTATTTATTTGCTAATAGAAGCCTGGCCAGTTTTAGTAGCAAATATTATGATCAGCTATATTTAGTATAGTAATTGTGAAATTACGCAGAATTAATTAATTAATTTGTTATAAATTGCCAGAGAGGTAATAAAATAGTGATAGCAGTGAGATATATTTATCCTTGTGTATATTGGTTAATATAATTTCTGTTATTTCTAGAATATTGTGTTTCTGGAAAGAGTATAATAGCTAATATTTAATCAAAGGAAGTCTTGGAATTCATTTATTAACTCTTTAACCGCTATTTGTCTATTTATTTTTGGTGTTCATTTTAAAATTCTCTGTGCATGTGCTAGGCTTATCTTTTGTAAATTGGAAGTTTTCACTTTTACTAGACAAAAGAAACAGCGTTCTGGGTGTGGCACCTATTTTAAATCAATGGATTAACCCTTGAAGTGCCTATAGGTTTTATATATATATTACTACAGTCATATTTAATATATATATATATTGCATGAAGTTGGTATACTTTCTAGACATATATTATTGGATTAATTCTAAGTAGATTCTTGGTATAAGCTCTGATTGACTATATATTAATTGCAATTTATGTGTTTTATTCAGAAGGTATGCAGTAATTGAAATCAGTACATAATTAAATTATAGTGATTAATCTGGGATTCTAGTCCAGTTATTCTCTAAATTTGATTATTATTATATATGGTACAAGGATAATTATCATAGGACCTGGTTTATTTTTAAGGTCAATTCAAATGAAAATAGACCTTAACCCATAATTTGCATAGTCTATACAGTTTCTGGGGCAGAGGGTATTCATATACACTGCTGCCAACTGTATTTTATTAATTGTAAGGATCAGTTAACCTTTTCTATGCTGCTGAGGGCAATTATTGTTATTTAATACCTCTCAATATACCTATGTGTGGTTAACCCTTTCATTGCTGGTAATCCACAAAGTAGTAATTGTGGTTTGGTTTACTATGTATCTATTGTAATTGCTGATCACTCATTTATCTCATTGTTGCTGATCCTTTTTATATATATATAGTATATTGTATTTAATAATGTAAGGGATGGTTTTTGGTGTTCTCCTCACGGTCAGTTGGGGGTTAATGCTCTGCATTAGTTTAGCAACAGCAGAGGGGCAGGCACTGTGAGGCCACGTAATGTTTATGAGAGGCAGTTGGAGATATCTCTTATATACAGTGTTATATAACCAAGCACATACGCATGCGTAGTTTTAGACATCTTAGGGCGTAGCCTGTATTTTAACCTGTAATCAAGACAACAGTGTTTAGAGCCATTGGAGACTAGGAAAGAGTGTACCTGGTCTCAAGTCTGAGAGGTACAGTGTTGCTGTCTAGCCATTTGGGACGTCAGGTCTGTCGGGCTATTCACCTCTGTAGACTGTACCTCATCCAAACTTGTGTGTTGCTGTTTAGCCATTTGGGACGTCAGGTCTGTCGGGCTATTCACCTGTGTAACGATACTACGGAGTTTAGCGTGGAAAGGCTCTCCCACACTGATGTTCAGCTCCAGTAGATAAGTAACTTGTTTAATTATTGTATGTCTCTTTTTATATACACCAGAGCCGTGTGTCTCTCATACTGATGAAACTCTGGCAGACCTCTCACCCTTTTTATATCTTCCGGAGTTGGTATGCTTTCATACTTGTGTGAACTCTGGCCATAACCTGTTTAATCATTGCATGTTTAAATAAACTGCATTTCACTTCAGTGTTTGTCTTTATTCTGAAATTCCAAACTTCTATTTGTAACACTTGGCGCTGCGAGCAGGGTTTGGAATTTCACTAAAGATAAGGAGTGTGCAGTGAGGAATGTTTAGCAAACTGAAGAAATTAACCCGTATGGGGTGTGGGTGCGAGAGGGCACCATTGTTAATATGGGCAGAGAGGGCACAGTGGTTCCCAAGAGCCCAAGAATTATATAAAAGTGTTGATGGGCACCAGCTGTTGAATTTATCTAGATATGCTGCAGCTGAGCAGACAGCTGCCTTATATGTATTACAGAAGGAATTTGAAACTGTACAGGATGAATGTGTTACTCTGACCTGGTTGAAATGCTGGAAGAAACTGAAGCAGGAAGGGAAGTTACAAACAGCCAGACTCCAAAGGGTGGCGACTAGTGATGTAGGAATAGGGGGGGAGGGTGACGTAGAACCAACTGACATACTCTTCGTGATACTCACAGCTCCACCCCCACCAATGACTACTCCATACACAGAAGCATTTGATGCATTACATGAACACACACAGACGTGGATGTTTCCAGAAAATGAATGACATGTAGGCCGGACCCGTCCCCAAACACTACTGTTTTGTATATAGCAGTACTGACATCAGGGGACCGCTGCCCATATGTTTGTGATTGGGGAAACTGTAGGCGACTACAAGATGACAGCCTTGCTGGATACTGGGGCAGAAGTGTCACTGTGTCACAGCAATGTGAATCAGACAAAGTACACTAAAGGTTGTGCTATGGGTGAGAGAGTGGGAGAACAGAAGATACTTGTGTACCGGGTGCAGTGCCGCATATAGATAGGGAATGGTCCCATATTCCCAGCAGAGATTATTCTGGGAATGGGTATTGTGCTGGGACAGATCCTTTACACTGAGACAGGGAGTTACACTTTTGGCGCTGTAGTCCGTACTTTGTCTCTTTCAGTGCTTCAGCCAATAGTCTGGGGACATACTGAATATACCCCAGTGTACATGCCACTGCCAGGAGAACTGAGCAAGTACCACAGTCCTGGAGAACATACAGAAACAATAGAGACTATTCAAGGCCTTGGTGTGTTGAGGCCTGCTGCCAGCTCCTACAAGGGTCAGGTCTGGCCTGTGAAGATGCCAGATGGGAGTGGGCATATAACTATGGCCTATAAAGAACTGAACAAAGTGACATCCCCACTAGCAGCCGTTGCCTCAGACCTGATATTGGTGAAAAAGACTGCACTGACTACTGTGCAATGGCATGCTGCCAGAGATGTACAGACTATGGGATACCTCCAATGTCAAGTATACCGGGACTCCGCTGATGATATGGAGAAGCAAGTGGTCAAAGACATGGATGCAGCACAAGTCCTGCTGGGCTTTTCTGTTTTCTGGAGGTGCCTCGTGCCCTACCTGGGATTGTTACTGCATCCCATCTGTGATGTAACCTGGAAAAAGACTGTGTATTATTGGGATGAAGCAATGACGCCAGTCAAAGAGGCTGTAAGTGTCAACAACAATTTGGACCGCATCCCACTAGTGAAATCCGATATCTCTATACGTAACTGGGTGCGTCAAGACGGCCTTGCGGCTCGCACAGCAGTTGCGCAGAATCAGACCCTACAGACATGGAAGTGGTGTCTGGTAGAGAGAGGCAACCCGAGTGAACAAGACACTGTTGTTATCAGGAAATGCTTGGCGGGTTGTGTGAATCATAAAACCACATGTGATGGGACATACCATGAGACAGAAGTTCCAGCACAGCCAAATGAAGAAGTGACTGTCAGGCTGGCAACCGAGCAGCAAGACCAATGGACAATCAAAGAAAACTACCCATGGGGTGGTACTGGATTATGGCAGATCTTGTGGGCACAAAGCAACAAGTGGCCCATTGCTGATGGACATACTGGTCTCTTGGAAAATGAGATGTCTGACAGTGTGGCACAGATTCCCGTCCAGACTATGAATGGACTGTTGAAGCCGGGGGACTGGGCTCAAGCCAAGGGTGGACACAGAGAAGCATTAACATTCTACCAGTGGACTGATTTGAAGGGAATCTCTCTGATTATGGATCAAGTGAAAGAGATTGTGATCAAGTGTCTCATTGGTCAGGCTTTACAGAAGAAAAAACCAAAGACCACCTCTGAACAAAGAGATCAAGGCATGACAGGTGGTGAGGTTGGGCAAATCAGTTTCCTTGGGCCCCTACCACAGGAAGATCAAAAGCTGAAACGAGTATCTCTGAGCACCAAGTTCTGTGGAACCCTACAAACTGACATGTTGCTGAAGATGTGTGCTCCAACACGGGATGTGCATTGGGTGTACCATATCCCTTTTAACCCGCAGGAAGCGGGTATGTGTGAAAGAATGCATGGCTTGCTGAAGGAACAAACACGCAAGATGGTTCCCACACACGCTCTGGGGAAGGGTGTCTTGTTCAGGATGTTACTACCTTGGAGCGAATGTTGGTTCATGACCCATGAGAACAGAGGAGGGTGATTATGGTTCAGAAAAGACAATTGAGGAAGGGGTGTAGTGTGGCATTGTGAGTGTTTCCTGTTTGTGTTTCATATCCCACCCCACAATCAGGGAGGTATGTGCGTGGAATGAGATAATGCAAGTGGAATCAGGGACATATGTACGTGAAAAGGGATAATGCGAGTGGAAGGGATGAGTAGGAGGTGTGTACTTGGAATGAGATAATGCAAGTGGCAGATAGGGAGCTAAGTGGAAGTTTTGTAACTAATACTCATGTATGTTTATCCCATAGGTTATCCCTATTACCATGACTGGGAATGCCTGTGGGAAACCTGCATCACAAACAAAGGACAAGGGACATCTGATATAATAAAAACATTCTGCTTTGCTTGCCACGGCGCGTACCGCTTTGGTGTATGAAACTTGTGGTTTTCCATTTTTGGTGGGACTGAATATTATGGATGCCACGGGACTATGAACTGCTTATACATCCAAGATCTAGTTCAGTTAATCAAGGATATCACTGAACTGCATGTTGATGCTTTTCGCTTAATCGCAGAAGATTTGAGAATGATTCATAGACAATTAGCGCCAATGACTTTTGTTTTAAATTATCTTACTGCTAGCCAAGGGGGCATGTGTACTATTGTAGGCCCATCCTGTTGTCATTATTTTAATCAAACTGATGATGTATCTAATGCCATTGAAGCGCACATCCAACAGGTGGAACGGTTGAAGGACCGCTTCGCAGCTGAACGCCACGCTAAAGTGCCAGGCTGGCTGGATTTGTAATCTTAATCCTGCCAACTGGTTCAAGGGTGTGGGGGGTTGGTTTGCAGGCATCCTTCAGACCCTGTTGCATGTCTTTCTCATAGTTCTTATTGTGTATATCATATGAAAATGTATTTGGTGTCTGTTTTCTCGTTGTTGTACCACTTCTGCAGAGGTGCATACCTTACCTATACGACGTGAGGAGACCAAGGGTGGAGTGTAAGGGATGGTTTTTGGTGTTCTCCTCACGGTCAGTTGGGGGTTAATGCTCTGCATTAGTTTAGCAACAGCAGAGGGGCAGGCACTGTGAGGCCACGTAATGTTTATGAGAGGCAGTTGGAGATATCTCTTATATGCAGTGTTATATAACCAAGCACATACGCATGCGTAGTTTTAGACATCTTAGGGCGTAGCCTGTATTTTAACCTGTAATTAAGACAACAGTGTTTAGAGCCATTGGAGACTAGGAAAGAGTGTACCTGGTCTCAAGTCTGAGAGGTACAGTGTTGCTGTCTGGCCATTTGGGACGTCAGGTCTGTCGGGCTATTCACCTCTGTAGACTGTACCTCATCCAAACTTGTGTGTTGCTGTTTAGCCATTTGGGACGTCAGGTCTGTCGGGCTATTCACCTGTGTAACGATACTACGGAGTTTAGCGTGGAAAGGCTCTCCCACACTGATGTTCAGCTCCAGTAGATAAGTAACGTGTTTAATTATTGTATGTCTCTTTTTATATACACCAGAGCCGTGTGTCTCTCATACTGATGAAACTCTGGCAGATCTCTCACCCTTTTTATATCTTCCGGAGTTGGTATGCTTTCATACTTGTGTGAACTCTGGCCATAACCTGTTTAATCATTGCATGTTTAAATAAACTGCATTTCACTTCAGTGTTTGTCTTTATTCTGAAATTCCAAACTTCTATTTGTAACAAATAAATTATATATATTTTTTGATTATTTCTATCAATTCTTTACTGTGAAGTAACGTGTCAATACCTAATAAAGTATAAAGTTATCAAATTATTTTATATTGTCATTTACCTATTTAAGTGAAGATATCCAACCTGATTGGTTCTCTTGTTTTAACCCTTTGGATACCTTCATAATAAATAGTCCAACAGATTTTGGAGGTCCCACCGAGATCTTTATATAGGATTGACACATTTATCAAATCATTGTATTGGCAGATATATTACACAGTAACATATTTGTGCATAAACATGTCTCAGTCAAATTATTCTGTGTCTGATCCAATGGAACAGAGATCAGGAGAAGACATGATATGGTCTGTAGAAGGGAGGTTAATTTATGACATCCATTCTCTCCTAAAAAATTAAAAGTGATGCACAGCAATGGAGTGATGATATAGAGGTAAGGGTAGAATCCCAATTTGATACAACGTGGCAGTATGATAGCTTCTATTATGGAGCATTAAATAGATGTATAAAACAAACTAAAACAAAGGATTTAGACATCCAGATTTTATTAATTGTACCCGAATTGTTAAATATTATAGCCTTCTAGAGAAACAAATTAGAGGCTAAGCAAAAAGGTATGGAGCCACTAAAACAAGCACTAAAGTCTAAGACTGAAAAGATCTCTGAGTTAGAGGAAGAGGTGCATGAATATCATAAGCTGACAAAAACACAGAAGAGCAAATTAAGTCTCTTCAGCACCAGGTAAATGGGCTAGAGAGCAGGTGTCAAGAAAACCTTGAGAAAATGTGGTCTACAAAAGAACAGAACACTATTATCAGTGCTGATCTGTTTAATATAAAACGTGAGAACGACATTTTGCAAGAACACATTAAGCAACTCCAATCCCATTTAGACAGGTGGTCTCAGGACAATGTAAAATTGCGGGAGCAAGTGTTGTTATACCAGGCCAGTGATAGTGCCCCTCAGGGGGATAGATCAGTGGATCCAGGTATGTTTGATATTATCACGGTGCCCGTGCTATTTGGCGACATTCTGTCAGTTTCCACTCCTGCCTAACGCCTATTGGCTGCATTGTTATTGTCCCGCCCAGTATTTGTCTTTAAATGCTGGGTTCTGGCACTTCTCCAGTGCCCTTTCATGGTGTTTCAGTACCAGAGCTTGTACCTGTTATTTGGGTGATCTCAATGTATCGACTCGGCCTGCCTGACAACTCTGCATCTTGTTCCTGCCTGTGTACTGACCCGGACTGTCTGACCATTCTGCATCTCGCTTCTGCCTGTGTACTGACCCGGCCCAGCTGACGTTCCTGCTCTGTGTACCGATGTCACGGTTTGTTTTGACTCTCAGACACATTGTTAAGATAAAAACACAGCTTTATTGAAAAAAGTTAATAAGAACCCTCACAGGTCCTGAACATACACTTATGTTACAGACACACGACAAGTTCAAGTACAATAGCAAACAATAATACAGTATATGTAGGCTCTACCGGCCTTGCCAATTACCGGGTAAGGCAGCCTGGAGACTGGCACATTGAGATGAAGTAGGCTCTACCGGCCTTACCAATATACCGGGTAAGGCAGCCTGGAGACTGGCACAACACAATGAGGGTGGCTCTACCGACCTTGCCAATATACCGGACAAGGCAGCCTGGAGACTGGCACAACAATATGAGGGAGGCTCTACTGGCCTTGCCAATATACCGGGCAAGGCAGCCTATGACAAAGTGACACAGAATATAGGAGGCCCCTCTGGAGCAATAACGAATGTAGCATCAGCAACCGGTGATAGAGTGGAGCGAACCGGTAACACATACTGGACAAACAGGAAGACCCTACCGGTGCTATCAAGGTGGTAACATACGCAACCGGTGCAATAGTGGAGCAAACCAGTACCGCATACTGGACAACACGGAGGCCCTGCCAGTGCTATAACGAATGCAGCAAGCAACCGGTGTAATCTTGGAGCCAACCGGTGTAATTGCAGTGCCATCTCAGAGGCCAACAGCCTAGTACCAGCGGTACTGATACAGGAGGAACCCAGTAGTCAGAATGTCGCCGAGGTGACCAGAGCCAAGTGGAATGTATCCAACTCAGGATCCAGGAGCGACAGCCAGGCCGGAACAGGATACCGGAGCAGCAACGACAGCCCAACCAGGACAGGAACGGAAGCAGGAAAGTCAGCCAAACCGGGTCAGGAACGAAAGCAGGAACGTCAGCCAAACCGGATCAGGAATGGAGGCAGGAACCACACTAGAGTGTATACTGACTCTCTGGGTAGGTACTCTGACGCTGGAACAGTAGAGGATTCAAGCAGGCCCCAGTAGACACAGGAATCCATAGGCAGGTGACCACTGACATAGAGACACCACGAAAGGGCAGTGAAGGGGTGCAGGAACCCAGTCTATATAGGCAATACTGGGCGGGCTAGTCACAGGCAACCAATGGAGCGCCCCCACAGCTAACTGACGTAAAAAGCCAGCAATCACGGGCACCGTGATAACCGACTCGGACTGGCTGACATTCCTGCTGTGTGTACCAACTTGGATTGGCTGAAGCTCCTTCCCTGTGTACCGACCCGGCCTGGCTGACGTTCCTGCATGGTGTACAGACTCGGATTGGCCTACGTTCCTGCTCTGTGTGTGGATCCTGCCCGGCTGGGCTACTGTGGTGGCGTCAAGACCTTTGCTGTCTCAGGACAGCTCGCTGCAGTCTGGTCTCTGTTGCCTCAGTGTCGCCCAGGCGACATTTCTGTGCGTCCACAATCCCGTGCAATCCTCGGTTGGGTGCCTCTCAGGGCATGTTGCTGAGTCTCTGTTACTGCTACGGCAGTGCTCAAGTTGCTCAGTCTCTGTTACTGCTACAGCAGTGCCCAGTTGCTCAGTCTCTGTTACTGCTACGGCAGTGCTCAAGTTGCTCAGTTTCCGTTACTGCTACGGCAGTGCTCAAGTTGCTCAGTCTCCATTACTGCTATGGCAGTACTCAATTGCTCAGTCTCCGTTACTGCTACGGCAGTGCTCGAGTTGCTCAGTCTCCGTTGCTGCTATGGCAGTGCTCCATTGCTCAGTCTCCGTTACTGCTATGGCAGTGCTCAAGCTGCTCAGTCTCCGTTACTGCTACGGCAGTTCACAAGTTGCTCAGTCTCTGTTACTGCTACGGCAGTCCACAAGTTGTCTGGTCTCCATTATCTTTGGGCGTTACTCAATTTAGTGCTCTCATCTTGTTCGAGCTTCTTAAAGGGCCTTGAACTCTTAGGGCCTGTCAGAACTCTCAGCCTAATAGTAACCCATTCAGTACTGTCCAACTGAGATTCACACAGGAACTGTGCAGTATATTGATCTCTGGACTATCTGCATACACTGGACCTGTGTGGGCCTACCTCTGTATAACCTGTCTTGTGTCTGTACTATATTGCATATATATATATTACAGGACCCGTGAGGGTTATTGTTATTATCATTGCTCAATAAAATTGTGTTTTATCCATACCTACTGTGTCTGTGTGTCAAACAAACCGTTACAGTACGAAAGGGCCATGACCTCAGACAGTAAAGGTGAAGGTAATGCACAAAACATCCATTGGAGGATGGACTTACATGAGCAGCGATTAGACCAGTTGGCACTGGCCATACAAACTATCCTAGAGCGCACAGCTCACCTTGATAAACCAGCTCAAGCACCGGTGGTCCCCTCCGCTTCAACACTGGAAGCTCAATCCATGACGCAAGCGGTCTCTTGTAAAGGGTTAACCGCTTCAGCTCCATTACCGCTTAGATACAATGGCGAACCCACACTGTGCAGAGGGTTTATTAATCAATTGGAGATTTTTTTGGAATTAACCCCCCATGCCTTTCCTAATGACCGCAGCAGGGTGGGCTTCATGATATCATTGCTGACAGGCAGAGCCCTGGCATGGGCCAACCCCTTGTGGGAGACTGCTAAACCCTGCACTAGGAACTTCAGGGAGTTTGTGTGTATCTTTCACATAGTATTTGAGGTTCCAGGTAGAGCCGCCTCTGCTGCCAAACAACTCATGGAGATACAACAAGGCTCTCGTACAGTGGGCGATTATGCCATCGAATTCCGTACATGGGCAGCAGAGGTAGGATGGAACAACGAGGTGCTGGTGGCAGCATTTGCTCAGGGACTCGCTGACCATATTAAGGATGAGACGGCAGCCAGAGAAGTGCCTAATGATTTGGACGAGTTTATTGATTTCGCTATATTAATTGATTCCCGTATCCGTGAGAGACTAATTGTCACGGTTTTCAAGACAGTCAGACCAGTGGGTAAAAATAAAATGCAATTTATTTAAGAACAAAATAATGACAGATATCGCCCCCTAAGGGAGGCACTGTGAAACAGCGGAATAGCAGTAGTATGCACAGTATACAATAATACAGAAATGAACAGGCACTGAGTACTAGTATACAAATGGTTAATAGAAGAATCAGTCTGTCTCAGTTGTGTAGTTTGGCACGCCCAAGGTGTTAAAGGTGGAGAATACGCAACACCCACAATCTGGAAAACTGAAGAAAAATGTCCAGCAAAGAGAAACCTGCCTCCCACCTGCTGTACGGCAATGGTAGCCCCCACGGGCATATGAACAGAGCGAGTAGACTGCCAGAGCTTTGAGCGAATAGCCCCCACGGGCGTAACGGAGATGACTGAGTTACCGGAGCTGAAACCACTAGCCCCCACGGGCGTCGTGGATAGAAACTGGATTGCAAGAGCTTGGGCCAATAGCCCTGCGGCCTATGGAGATGACTGTTACCAGAGCTTGAGCTTATAACCCCAAACGTGCGTGGTGGATTTGCAAGAGCTTGAGCCACTCACCCCACGGGCGAAATAGAGAGACTGGATTGCAAGAGCTTGGATCAATAGCCCTACGGGTGTAACCACAGAGACCTGCACAGAAATAGCCAGATCCGTGCGCCACGGGGCGCGGTAATGGGCTACACCGGACTGCAAGGAGAGAACTGGCTCAGCACAAGGCAACTCTCTGTACGGGCTGCGCGCCCTCACTGGAACACAGCTCTGCACGGGTTAATGGCAAATTGTAGTAACACAGCTCTGCACTGGAGGCAGCACGATAGTAGGAACACAGCACTGTAAGGGTTAACAGCTCAGAAGTTGGAACGCAACTCTGCACGGACTGATAGCTCGGTAGTTAGAACACAGCTCTGCACGGGTTAACAGCTCGGTAAAGAGACACAGCTCAGCAGTACTCAGCTCAGTGGCAGGAATCAGCAAAGCACGGAGCCGTAATGAACAGTAAGAGCACAGTCACTATGTCGCTGTGGCGACAAGGCAGGACAGGAACAGAGACCGGCCGCAAAGACCGGAACAGGAACGTCAGCAAGCCGGGTCGAATCACGGAGCAGGTACTCAGGCAAGCCGGATCAGGAAATGAGCAGGAACGTCAGCCAGGCCGGGTCGAATCACGGAGCAGTTTCTCAGACAAGCCGGATCAGGAAAACGAGCAGGAACGTCAGCCAGGCCGGGTCGGGTCACGGAGCAGATACACAGGATCGTAGTCAGGGATAGCCAAGTCGGTAACAGGAGATCAGGAATGCAGGAACACAGCACAGCAAAACTGGCTCAGGAACACCACGAAAGGGCAAATGACAGGTGCCACTAGCCCAGAATAAAAAGGTCACCAGAGGCGGGCCAAACAGGCTCAACCAATTGGAGCGCAGCACAAGTGAGAGTGACAGCATGAGAAGCTGTACCGTGATACTAATGGCCAAAGACTGCAAGCAGCGGGTCAGAAATTTTGGACAAGCCGGTCTAAATGTCCCACCCATGCCTCCCTCGCCTCCCATGCCTCCTGAGCGTACCCAAGACACCAGTGAATCAATGCAGCTTTGGTTCACCAGATTGTCTAAGGAGGAACGGACGCATCACCGAAGGCAGGGCTTATGTCTGTATTGTGGCAAAGCCGGACACCTGTTGCGTACCTGTCCTGTACGGCAGGGAAATGAACGCACCTAGGTTACCTTGGGGGACAGGCCCTAGGTGGTGTTCAGCAGTCCCTAGACCCTATTAAGCAGAAACCCACGATCCAGGTGGCATTTTTTGGGCAGAATACTCGGTAGAGGTTCTGGCCCTGGTTGATTCCGGCGCAGCCGGATACTTTATGGACAATTAATTTGCTGTGCTACATCAGATTCCGTTGGTCGAGAGGGAATCCCCTTTAGCTATTGAGGCCATTGATGGCAGACCGTTAGAACCAGCTCAGATCACTATGGAAAGTATACCTCTGTCCATGACTACCGGGGCTCTCCACACTGAGAAACAGCGGTTCCAGATTATCCATTCTCCCCACCATGCGGTCATTCTGGGGTTCCCATGGCTACATTTGCATAATCCCCAGTTTGACTGGCAGACTTGTGATATCATGTCTCGGTCTGAGTATTGTATGGGGCATTGTGTTATTCATCCGATTAAGATCATGTGCACCTCTCCCTCCGTGCCAACTGAGTATCATCAATTCAGTGACGTTTTAGTAAGGGAGAGGCTAGCACTTTGCCTCAGCATAGGGCTTACGATTGCGCTACTGATTTGCCTTCTGGCGCCATGCCTCCTAGGGGTCGCACGTACCCGTTGTCGTGCAAGGAGAATCGGGCCATGGAGGAATATATTGATGATGCCCTCAAGAGAGGTAATTTTAGGAAATCTACCTCGCCCGCAGGGGCTGGTTTCTTTTTTGTTAAAAAGAAGAATGGCGAGTTGAGAACCTGCATCGATTACCGGGGATTGAATAAACTGATGTCCAAAAATGCCTATCCCATACCACTCATTACTGAACTGTATGCCAGGTTGAATGGTTCCTCTATTTTCACTAAGTTGGACCTACGGGCCGCGTATAACATGATCAGAATAAGAGCTGGAGATGAGTGGAAAACGGCATTTAATACCATATCTGGACACTACAAATACCTAGTAATGCCTTTTGGCCTTTGTAACGCACCTGCAGTGTTCCAAGAATTTATTAACCCCTTCAGTGCCAGAGGCTCGGGCCATTTTCTGAACCCTGCAGGCCAGACACTTTTTCAACATTTTTGCTATCCTTCCGTTTAGGCTTGATTTCCTCTGGGGATTTTTAATTACATATGGAAAACTATATATTGTTTTTTTCAGAACGAATTGAGCTTTCTTGTGATACCTTACATGAAGAGAATTTTACATTGTGCAAAAAGCTATGATGTCATAATGACAAAAAAAAGTGAAAATTTACTCATTTTGCTAAAATCACATACTATGTATCAAAAACATTTACCTTGATTGAAAAAGTTTCAATTATTTGAAAAAGCCTCGAGTCCCCCGAGTAAAAAAATACCAAATTTGTATAGTTTTACCTACGTCCATGGCTAGCGTAGAGCCCTAATCACCAGCAGCACAAAATGACATTTTCAACTTTATAAACTAATATGCGCATTCTAGGGTTTTTGTGGTAAAACTACCCTAAAACAGTGGAATAACTATATAAAACTATATATTTCTGGAAAGTAGACAACCTGCTGCATCTAATGAGGGGTGATTTTCCTTGTTACCCCAAGCCTGGTGTGCACAAATGCCTCCAGAAGATGGCGCTAATGAAAAAAAAAGGCATTTTCTTACATTTCTGCCCCTTCAAATGTACTAAAATGTGTGAAAACCATGGCATTTCCAACTGTATTCATTAGCTAGTGCTCTTAGGAGAAAAATAACACCCCATTGGTATGAGTTCACCTACCTCAGGGGGCGCTACAAGTACAAAACTACACCTATTGCAACCTCTAATTTTTCTAACATTTTCTCAAACATTACCTGTCTGTACAAAAATGGTTATAACAAATACAGAAGTGAAGAAAGGGTACACAAACCATACCATTTTGAAAAGAAGACACCCTGCCGCATCTAATGATGGGTGACTTGCCTTGTTACCCCAAGCCTGGAGTGCACAAATGTCTCCAGAAGGTGGCGCTAATGAAAAAAAAAGGCATTTTCTTACATTTCTGCCCCTTCAAATGTACTGAAATGTGTGCAAACCATGGTATTTCCAACTGTATTCATTAGCTAGTGCTCTTAGGAGAAAAATGACACCCCATTGGTATGAGTTCACCTACCTCAGGGGGCGCTACAAGTACAAAACTACACCTATTGCAACCTCTAATTTTTCTATCATTTTCTCAAACATTACCTGTCTGTACAAAAATGGTCATAACAAATACAGAAGTGAAGAAAGGGTACACAAACCATACCATTTTGAAAAGAAGACACCCTGCCGCATCTAATGATGGGTGACTTGCCTTGTTACCCCAAGCCTGGAGTGCACAAATGTCTCCAGAAGGTGGCGCTAATGAAAAAAAAAGGCATTTTCTTACATTTCTGCCCCTTCAAATGTACTGAAATGTGTGCAAACCATGGTATTTCCAACTGTATTCATTAGCTAGTGCTCTTAGGAGAAAAATGACACCCCATTGGTATGAGTTCACCTACCTCAGGGGGCGCTACAAGTACAAAACTACACCTATTGCAACCTCTAATTTTTCTAACATTTTCTCAAACATTACCTGTCTGTACAAAAATGGTCATAACAAATACAGAAGTGAAGAAAGGGTACACAAACCATACCATTTTGAAAAGAAGACACCCTGCCGCATCTAATGATGGGTGACTTGCCTTGTTACCCCAAGCCTGGAGTGCACAAATGCCTCCAGAAGGTGGCGTTAATGAAAAAAAAAGGCATTTTCTTACATTTCTGCCCCTTCAAATGTACTGAAATGTGTGCAAACCATGGTATTTCCAACTGTATTCATTAGCTAGTGCTCTTAGGAGAAAAATGACACCCCATTGGTATGAGTTCACCTACCTCAGGGGGCGCTACAAGTACAAAACTACACCTATTGCAACCTCTAATTTTTCTATCATTTTCTCAAACATTACCTGTCTGTACAAAAATGGTCATAACAAATACAGAAGTGAAGAAAGGGTACACAAACCATACCATTTTGAAAAGAAGACACCCTGCCGCATCTAATGATGGGTGACTTGCCTTGTTACCCCAAGCCTGGAGTGCACAAATGTCTCCAGAAGGTGGCGCTAATGAAAAAAAAAGGCATTTTCTTACATTTCTGCCCCTTCAAATGTACTGAAACGTGTGCAAACCATGGTATTTCCAACTGTATTCATTAGCTAGTGCTCTTAGGAGAAAAATGACACCCCATTGGTATGAGTTCACCTACCTCAGGGGGCGCTACAAGTACAAAACTACACCTATTGCAACCTCTAATTTTTCTAACATTTTCTCAAACATTACCTGTCTGTACAAAAATGGTCATAACAAATACAGAAGTGAAGAAAGGGTACACAAACCATACCATTTTGAAAAGAAGACACCCTGCCGCATCTAATGATGGGTGACTTGCCTTGTTACCCCAAGCCTGGAGTGCACAAATGCCTCCAGAAGGTGGCGTTAATGAAAAAAAAAGGCATTTTCTTACATTTCTGCCCCTTCAAATGTACTGAAATGTGTGCAAACCATGGTATTTCCAACTGTATTCATTAGCTAGTGCTCTTAGGAGAAAAATGACACCCCATTGGTATGAGTTTAACTACCTCAGGGGGCGCTAGAAGTGCAAAACGACACCCACTACAACTTCAAATTTTTCTAACATTTTCTCAAACATTACTTGTCTGTACACAAATGGTTATAACAACTACAGAAGTGAAGAAAGGGTACACAAACCATACCATTTTGAAAAGAAGACACCCTGCCGCATCTAATGATGGGTGACTTGCCTTGTTACCCCAAGCCTGGAGTGCACAAATGCCTCCAGAAGGTGGCGCTAATGAAACAAAAAAGGCATTTTCTTACATTTCTGCCCCTTCAAATGTACTGAAATATGTGCAAACCATGGTATTTCCAACTGTATTCATTAGCTAGTGCTCTTAGGAGAAAAATGACACCCCATTGGTATGAGTTTAACTACCTCAGGGGGCGCTAGAAGTGCAAAACGACACCCACTACAACTTCAAATTTTTCTAACATTTTCTCAAACATTACTTGTCTGTACACAAATGGTTATAACAACTACAGAAGTGAAGAAAGGGTACACAAACCATACCATTTTGAAAAGAAGACACCCTGCAGCATCTAATGATGGGTGACTTGCCTTGTTACCCCAAGCCTGGAGTGCACAAATGCCTCCAGAAGGTGGCGCTAATGAAACATAAAAGGCATTTTCTTACATTTCTGCCCCTTCAAATGTACTGAAATATGTGCAAACCATGGTATTTCCAACTGTATTCATTAGCTAGTGCTCTTAGGAGAAAAATGACACCCCATTGGTATGAGTTTATCTACCTCAGGGGGCGCTAGAAGTGCAAAACGACACCTACTACAACTTCAAATTTTTCTAACATTTTCTCAAACATTACTTGTCTGTACACAAATGGTTATAACAACTACAGAAGTGAAGAAAGGGTACACAAACCATACCATTTTGAAAAGAAGACACCCTGCCGCATCTAATGATGGGTGACTTGCCTTGTTACCCCAAGCCTGGAGTGCACAAATGCCTCCAGAAGGTGGCACTAATGAAAAAAAAAAGGCATTTTCTTACATTTCTGCCCCTTCAAATGTACTGAAATGTGTGCAAACCATGGTATTTCCAACTGTATTCATTAGCTAGTGCTCTTAGGAGAAAAATGACACCCCACTGGAATGAGTCGACCTACCTTAGGGGTGCCAGAAGCACATAACTACACCTACCTGTTTGCTTCTTCGAAAATGGCTGCTTGTACTAAAATGTCCATAACTGTTAGAGACATGAAGGAAAGGTATAAAAGGTATACCATTTTGGAAAGTAGACATTCTCCCGCATCAATTGAGGGGTCACTTGCCTTTCTACCCCCTGGGCTGAAGTGCACAAATATTTCCAAAAGGTGGCGCTATGGGAATAAATACATGTTTTTTTTACATTTCTACCACTTCAAAGATACTAAAATCTTTGAAAACCATAACATTTCCTGCTGTATTCAGTACCTGCTACCAACATGAGAAAAATGGTAGCCTATTTGTGTGGGTTAACATACAATATGTGGGTGCTAGGAACACGTACGTAAACCTGACACTTTTGTTTTTGAAATTATCTGCTTGCACTAAAATGGTTATAACCATAATAGATATGCAGAAAAGGTAGAGAAACAATGCCATTTTGGAAAGAAAACATCCTTCCGCATCTAATGAGGGGTCACGTGCCTTCTTACCCAAAGGCTGGTATGCACAAATTCTTCCAGGAGGTGGCGCTAGTGAAAAAAAAGGCATTTTCTTACATTTCTGCCCCTTCAAATGTATGGAACTTTGTAAAAACCATGGAATTTTCAACTGCATTCATTAGCTAGTGCTCTTAGGAGTCAAACGACACCCCATTGATATGAGTTGACCTACCTTAGGGGGTGCTAGAAGTAGAAAACTACACCTACTACAACCTCTGATGTTTCTAACATTTTCTCAAATGTGACTTGCCTGTACAAAAATGGCTATAACACATTCAGAATTGAAGAAAAGGTAGATAAACCATACCATTTTGGAAAGAAAACAACCTGCTGCATCTAATGAGGGGTCACTTGCCTTCTTACCCCAATACTGGTGTGCATAAATGTTTCCAGAAGGAGGCGATATAGGAAAAAAATTGCATTTTTTTACATTTCTGCCCCTTCAAATGTATGGAGCGCTGTGAAAACCATGGAATTTTCAACTGCATTTGTTTGCTAGTGCTCTTAGGAGTCAAATGACACCCCATTGGTATGAGTTGAACTACCTTAGGGGGTGCTAGAAGTAGAAAACTACACCTACTACAACCTCTGATGTTTCTAACATTTTCTCAAACCTGACTTGCCTGTACGAAAATGACTATAAAACCTTCAGAATTGAAGAAAAGGTAGATAAACCATACCATTTTGGAAAGAAGACAACCTGCCGCATCTAATGAGGGGTCACTTGCCTTTTTACCCCTAAGTTAGTTGGCACAACTATTTCCAGAATGTGGTGCTACAGGAAAAAAAAAAATTTGTTTTACACATCAGTCACTTCAAAGATACTAAAATGGTTCAATGGCGTGGGATTTCCTAGGAGGACTTCTTGCCAGCCTAAGAAAAATGGTACCCCACTGTTGTGGGTTGACATACCAATTTACGCTACAGGAGCGTAGCTACCAGTGAAACAGAAATGGTAAAGCAAATAGTGTATGTGTGATTTTATGGCTAACAGATGAAAGAAGCTAGGGCGTCAGCCGGTGTACGTGCGGACCTGTGACTACAAGTGTAACAAAGTATGTGGGAGGGTGAGGGATTAGGCAGTGTGTGTGGGTATGAGCAGAGGAGCAAGGATGGTGGGGCAGTGTTTGATAGTGTGTATGGGAGATCTGTGACTACCAGTGTTGATAAAAAGTCCTGTGTGTGCCACAGGAAGGGGGTCGGCATTGAACTCCCCTCCTAGTGGTACACACAGGGTTAATTTGTGTTTTAATTTTTTTTTTTTTTTATTATATACCTCATTGAGGGGCATAAGGACCCCCTGATCCCTCCCCAATGAGGTCTTACTAAAAAAAATATATATATATGTCCACAAACAGGGGACCCTGAGAGTGCCACAGGGGTCTCCAGCGCATTGCAAAGCAATGCATTGGATCCTTGTGGCACTCAGAGGGTTAATTTTTTTTTTTTATCATTACTTGGTAATCAGAGCTTGTTGGGGGGCCATCAGGACCAATCATGATGGCCCCCAACAATCTCTGATAACGAAGTAATGATAAATGCCCTGTGTGTGCGCCGCAGAAGGGGGGCTGCATTGGCCCCCCTTGAGGCACACACATGGTTAATTTTTTTTCTTTACTTTTTTTTTATTATGGACCTCATTGGTGGGTATCAGGACCCCTTTGATTCCCCCCAATGAGGTCTTAAAAAATAAAAAAAATAAAAAGGAATCAAAATAAATGTCCCTGTGAGTGCCAAAGGGGTCTCCAGCGCATTGCAAAGCAATGCATTGGACCCTTCTGGCACTCAGAGGGTTAATTTTTTTTTTTATCATTACTTGGTAATCAGAGCTTGTTGGGGGGCCATCAGGACCAATCGTGATGGCCCCCCAACAATCTCTGATAACGAAGTAATGATAAATGCCCTGTGTGTGCTCCACAGAAGGGGGGCTGCATTGGCCCCCCTTGTGGCACACACAGGGTTAATTTTTTTTTCTTTACTTTTTTTTATTATGGACCTCATTGGTGGGTATCAGGACCCCTCTGATTCCCCCCAATGAGGTCTTAAAAAAAAAAAAAAAAAAAGGAATCAAAATAAATGTCCCTGTGAGTGCCAAAGGGGTTTCCAGCGCATTGCAAAGCAATGCATTGGACCCTTCTGGCACTCAGAGGGTTAATTTTTTTTTTCTTATTACTTTGTAATCAGAGCTTGTTGGGGGGCCATCAAAAAATTTTTTTTTTCTAGTAACAAAGTAATGACAGAAGCCCTGTGTGTGCCACAGGAGGGGGGGGTGCATTGGACCCCCCCTGTGGCACACACAGGGTTAAAAAATTTTTTTTTTTTTTTTTTAATAATAGACCTCATTGAGGGGCATCAGGATCCCCCCTGATCCCCCCAATGAGGTCTTTAAAAAAAAAAACAAAAAAAAAAACAAAGAAAAGACCCTGTGAGTGCTACAAGGGTCTCCAGCACATTGCAAAGCAATGTGCTGGGGACCCCTGCGGCACTCACAGGGTTACTAAGGATTTTTTATTTTTATTTTTTTTTATTTTAATATTTTCAGACCTCGTGGGGGACATCAGGACCCCTCCTGGTGTCTCCCCAGTAATTGATCTCCCAGCCGATAGGCTGGGAGATCAATTTTGCGACTGCAGGAGAGCAGAAGCTCTCCTGCCTTTCACTCCTACCACCGGTAGGAGTGAATCGGGTAAGGGAAACTTCCCTAACGTCATCGGTGACCATGTCACCGATGACGTTTGGAGGTTTCCCCCGGTCCCGCCCACTCCTACCCGGAAGTTCGGGTAGGAGAGACAGAAGAGGAGAAGCTGCGCTTCTGCTGCGCTTCTCCTCTTCTTTTATTGATCTCCCAGCGCGATCGGCTGGGAGATCAATAACAGGGGGGACATGAGGAGTGATCCTCATGTCCCCCCACGATTGCCCACCTTTTTTTTTTTTTTAAATGCGGCCACTGCATGCCGGTTATACCGGCTCATGCAGTGACCGCATTTTAGTGGGTACATCGTACGAGCTTGGCACAGCGGGTACAGCTGTCCAAACTCGTACAATGTACCCACTTGGCACTCAAAGGGTTAATGATATCCTCCGTGATATGCTACAGTCTTGCATAGTAGTTTATCAGGATGATATACTCTTACACTCGTCTAGTTTGTCTCAACACTTCAAGGATGTGTCTGAAGTTTTGCTCAGATTACGCAAGAATAAACTCTTCTGTAAGATCGAAAAATGCGAGTTTCACAAGTCCATGGTGCATTTTTTGGGCTTCATGATTTCTAGAGATGGCATTGCTATGGATCAGGAGAAGCTCGCAGCAGTATTGCAATGGCCACAACCCAAAGGGTTAAAAGCAATTCAGCGTTTTCTTGGGTTTGCTAATTATTATAGGAAGTTTATTTGAAACTTCTCCACTATTGTGAAAACACTGTCTGACCTTACGCATAAGGGTGCTAATCCATCCCAATGGTCTGAGGCAGCTGATCGAGCTTTTGAGACACTCAAGTCCCTTTCGTATCTGCTCCTGTACTGTCCCACCCCAACCCTTCCCTTCTATTTACGTTGGAAGTTGATGCCTCTGAAAATGGGGTAGGGGCAGTACTGTCACAGCGTCCTGTCGCTGGGAGTACTCTGAGACCATGTGGGTTCTTCTCAAAAAAGCTGTCTAGTGCCCAGAGTCACTATGAGATTGGGGACAGAGAACTCCTTGCTATTATTCTTGCTCTTAAAGAATGGCGTCACTTGCTAGAGGGTACTAGGACTCCTGTGTTAATCCTGACAGACCACAAAAATCTGACGTACCTTTCGGAGGCTAAGAGATTGTCCTCACGACATGCCAGATGGGCCTTGTTTCTGTCCCGCTTTAATTTTATTGTATCCTACTTGCCCGGCTCCAAGAATATTAGGGCAGATGCCCTGTCCAGAGATGGATAAAGATGAGGTTCCCTTACCCATCATTCAGCCTGATCACATTTTGGCTACCTTACGTACTAGCATCACTTCACCACTGGGGGAGGAAATTCTTGCTACCCAGGCTGCGGCTCCCCCATATACCCCAGTAGGCAAGTGCTTTGTAGATGAGCCATTTCGTACCCGCTTACTTGAAACCTACCATGCATCTCGGGCTGCTGGGAATATTGGGAGGGATCAATTAATTTGGTCTCTTTCACAAATATTTTGGTGGCCTTCCCTACGGGCCGACTGCATCGCATTCACTGCAGCCTGTACCACCTGTGCTCATGCCAAATCCCCTAGACGCCTCCCAGTGCCTAATGGCTAGCATCCTTGGTCCCACGTGTCTATTGATTTTCTGGGAGAACTGCCAGTGTCTAGGGGTTACTCTTTCAACCTAATGGTGGTTGATAGATTTTCTAAGATGGCTCACTTTGTGCCCCTTCCTGGCCTTCCCTTGACCCAGGAGTTGACTGTTGTCTTTGCGAGAGAGGTGTTCCGGTTGCATGGGATACCTAGAGTACTGGTGTCAGACTGTGGGAGCCAATTTGTGTCCAGGTTTTGGAGAACATTCTGTAACCAGATGGGCATACAGCTGTCCTTTTCATCTGCCTACCATCCCCAGACCAATGGAGCCACTGAGCGTGCCAATCAAGGATTGGAGCAATTCCTACGCTGTTTCATGTCCGATCATCATGATAATTGGGCTGACCTGTTGCCATGGGCAGAGTTCGCCAGGAACTGTGCGGTTAATTCATCATCCAGGAGCTCCCCGTTTCTCATCAACTACGGGTTTCAGCCATGCTTGCTCCCGGACTCATTCCAGAAGCAGCAGATTCCAGCTCTGGACGAGCATATCGAGCAACTCTGCTCCACTTGGGCACAGGTTCAGAGGGCCCTCAGTAATTCATTCCAGCATTATCAGCGCCACTCTAACCTTAGACGGCTGCCAGCGGTCTCCTTCCAGGTTGGGGACAGGGTATGGCTTTCCTCCAGAAATCTCAATTTGCAAGTTCCATGTAATAAGTTGGCTCCCTGGTTTATTGGTCCCTTCAAGGTGATCCGCAAAATTAACCCTGTTTCGTATGCTCTGGCCCTTCCAGCATCCATGTGGATTCATAATATAGTCCACGTATCCCTTCTGAAACCCCTGGTATGCAACTGTTACACTACCACTCCTGCGGTTCCCGGTCCTGTGCAAGTTCAGGGTCAGGAGGAGTACGAAGTCCAAAGTATCATTGACTCACATAGATTTAGAGGAAAATTGCAATATCTGATCCATTGGAAGGGCTATGGCCCTGAGGAGAGTTCCTGGGTTGATCAGAGTGATCTTCATGCTCCTAGATTGCTGCACAATTTTCACACCACATATCCGCAGAAACCAGGTCCCTCTTCTAGGAGAGGGGGTCTTTGAGAGGGGGGTACTATCATGGTGCCCATGCTATTTGATGACATTCTGTCAGTTTCCACTCCTGCCTAACGCCTATTGGCTGCACTGGTATTGTCCTGCCCAGTATTTGTCTTTAAATACTGGGTTCTGGCACTTCTCCAGTGCCCTTTCATGGTGTTTCAGTACCAGCGCTTGGTCCTGTTATTTGTGTGATCTCAGTGTATTGACCCGGCCTGCCTGACGACTCTGCATCTTGTTCTTGCCTGTGTACCGACCCGGACTGTCTGACCATTCTGCATCTCGCTTCTGCCTGTGTACCGACCTGGATTGGCTGACGTTCCTGCTCTGTGTACTGACCTGGCCTGGCTGACGTTCCTGCTTGGTGTACAGACTCGGATTGGCCTACGTTCATGCTCTGTGTGTGGATCCTGCCCGGCTGGGCTACTGTGGTGGTGTACCTCCACTGCCCGCCTTATCCGGTCTCCGGTTAGGGTGGTGTGAAGACCTTTGCTGTCTCCAGACAGCTCGCTGCAGTCTAGTCTCTGTTGCCTCAGTGTCGCCCAGGTGACATTTCTGTGCGTCCGCACTCCCGTGCAGTCCCCGGTTGGGTGCCTCTCGGTGGAAGTTGCTCAGTCTCCGTTACTGCTACAGCAGTGTTCAAGTTGCTCAGTCTCCGTTACTGCTACGGCAGTGCCCAGTTGCTCCTTCTCCGTTACTGCTATGGCAGTGCTCAAGTTGCTCAGTTTCCGTTACTGCTACGGCAGTGCTCAAGTTGCTCAGTCTCCATTACTGCTACGGCAGTGCTCAAGTTGCTCAGTCTCCGTTACTGCTACGGCAGTGCTCCATTGCTCAGTCTTCGTTACTGCTACGGCAGTGCTCAAGTTGCTCAGTCTCCGTTACTGCTATGGCAGTTCACAAGTTGCTTAGTCTCCGTTACTGCTACTGCAGTCCACAAGTTGACTGGTCTCCATTATCTTTGGGCATTACTCGATTTGGTGCTCTCACCTTGTTTGAGCTTCTTAAAGGGCCTTGCACTATTAGGGCCTGTCAGAACTCTCAGCCTAATAGTAACCCATTCAGTACTGTCCAACTGAGATTCACACAAGAACTGCCTGACCTGTGTCAGTATATTGATCTCTGGACTGTCTGCATATACTGGACCAATGTGGGCCTACCTCTGTATAACCTGTCTTGTGTCTGTACTATATTGCATATATATATTACAGGACCCGTGAGGGTTATTGTTATTATCATTGTTCAATAAAATTGTGTTTTATCCAAACCTACTGTGTCTGTGTGTCAAACAAACCGTTACCGATATCTTGTCCAGCTAGATACAGGAATTGTCAGAACGAATGCAGGCCTTTACTGCGTCTTACTCTGACCATACCCCTTCTGAGCCGGAACAGGATATTAATCCTGACAAGGTAGTTCAGGCCTAACCAGCTCTACCTAGCAGTCATCAGGATTACTCACCTGGGGAGGAGGGGGCTGTTAAACCTCAGAAGTCACACTTCTTGCTGAAGTGTGAGGATGAGGGTAACATCCCAGAGCAATTCACACCCCATGCACCTCAGAGCCTCTTAACAGGTCACAGATTACCCTCTAACAGGGAGTCAGTGCTCAAACCTAACAGGAGGACAATGCCCACACAGAGTTTGTTTGAACAGGAGGAACAGTCACCTTTAGTTGAAAAAACTAAAATAATAAGATTTCTTAAGGATACTGTGCCAATTTTCCACAGAAAATCCAAAATATCTGTTGTTAACCATTTAGAGCATTATATTGAAACACTTGCATCTCTAGGCCTTCATTCTGACCATAATAAAATGTACTATGTGCCTTGGGTTTTTGATATTGCAGATGGTTTCTTTTTCAGATCCTTGAGTGATATGGATATCACTACATGGGATGAAACAGTGGAACAGATAATCCTAGCCTTTGGTCCCTATAAAACTCGCTATGAGGCTTAATGTGCTATATATGCACTAAAATGTAGGCCAGACCAGGACCCCAGGCAATTCTTGTCAGAGCTCAAATGTGCCTATTTCCTACAGATAAGGATGCAGATTTCCAATCATATGAGTTAAGGGAACTATTCTTTAATGCTCTGCCTAGGTACATGAAAACCAATCTAGCTAGGGATTATTCACCCCTGTTGTCAGTAGACTGGTTACTCACTCAAGCTATTAAGCTGTATAATGCCCAGCAGAGTGAGAATACCCCAGCTAGGGACAAGAAGCCTGTCCCCCAGTGTGTAGCAGAAACATTGGTTGAGGAAAGTTTGCCTTTTGAATCTGGCAAGAGAACCTGTGCAGAGGTGTTAAAATCTCCACAGGTTCATAAACAGGCACCAGGACAAAGGGGGCCTACCTCAGTTCCCAGGGGTCTAATTACTCAAATGGTCAGAAATAATTTTTCAAAAGGTCCCAGGGATACAACAAAAACCAAAATAGATCCAAGTTTCCCAGGAGGTTCCAAAAGGGTAAAAATTCTAATAATCAGGGGTCCAAGTCCCAGCAAAATCAGCAAAACAATAAGTCTGATTTTGGCAACCAAGGTCAGAAGCAGGTAAGTGTCAGGGTTCAGGTTAACAATCTAACAGATATGATGGCCAAAATGATGGCTAATATGGCACAGCTAGGCCAAAGTCCTAGTTCTAATACTCAGCAGGGATCTAACCCTTTTTTAGGGACAGCCCCAGGAGTGGTGGCTACCACTCAATCACAGAACAGGGTAATGGTAAGTAGGCCTTAGGGGAAAAGAATACCATTGCTTTACCCTATGTAAGTCCTACAATAACCGAAAATGTTTTAGCCAACAGGAATGCTAACACATTTTCTTTACAGGATGCAAATGCTTTGTTTGACTCTAACATTTCTTTCTCATCTCGCCCACAGCCAGGTACACATAAGTCCATCCCTGATGATGTCACTTCTTTTCCTTGCATTTCTTCAGAACAGGTTGAAGAAGGAGGAGGAGTGAAGGGGGATGCTGCAGCTGTACAACCTGACCCAGTGGTCAGCAAGTCTGCTCCTGTAAATTCAGGAGTTAACCCTTGCAGAAGGGGGGGAGGGTTCTCATGCATCTGAAGGAAGATTTGTTTACAGGCTCTCAAGCTATGCTATTCAGTACCTTTTAGATACAGGATCTAGGTCCCATTAGTATCACATTATGTAGTGTACTCCTGTAAAGACAGTGTTGAAAGCATTTGATGGATCCCTAATAAGCGTAGGAGGTAACCCCTTAAACGTATTGGGAACCACATGGCTAAAATTTAAAATCGGTAATAAATCATTCACACATATAGTCATAGTAATTGGGATCCCCTATAACATGTTAATTATAGGTGCTGATTTACCACTGCAATTAAGTCTCCATATAGACTATGTGAATGTAATGCAATTGTCTTTTGTCCAGATAAATCTGGAAAAAGCAGTGGTAAGTAATAAGACTTACCATGACCTAAAGACCACCAAAGGGAATCCACCATCCCTATTAATGCTGATACTTTAGATAAGCAGGTTCATATAAACCAGTTGCGTGCTTGTCACCCTAAATCTCAGTTACAGATCATAGAAGGAGAAGTGGAAGAAGAACAAGGATCCTAATTCAATCAGCGGATGGAGGTGTATCCTTGATTGTCCAAATGACATTGGCATATTGGGTTCTATTGTCTTTTCAGTGAAACATCGCTCTCTCTTTTGTCTGTCTGTGTGGCATGTATGTTCGCCACTAACAATCTAACATATCTCGTCAACAAATGGTTTGGTGCTCTATGATTCTCTAAAAATGTTGTTATGCTAATTTTATTTTTCCTTTTGATAAGGTTTTGTTTGTAGCATACAGCTGAGGGTCATTCCTCTGTAAAAGGGGGAAGAGTAGAGACAGAGAGTGTTAGTTTATGGTAGTTTAGCTTAAGGCTAGAAAGGCCACAAGCAAACAGGTGCAAAATATAAATACAGTAACCTGAACAGTGCCAAGGTCATAGGGATACTGATGTAATGTGTGTATGCATGCAACAATTGTTTCAATATAACATAGTAACATAGTAACATAGTAGATAAGGCTGAAAAAAGACATGCGTCCATCAAGTCCAGCCCATGAGATCACTCATGTGTCATTTCTTTTAGACCAAAAAGTTTTCAAAAGACTGAGGTCGGTTGACAGTTGCCATGCTTATGGACGTCAAGACCAAGGCCATGATGTGGATCATCCTTCTTCTTTGACAGGAGTTCCAGACACAGCCAAGCGTGGTTCCAGTGCTTTCATCAAGAACCACTGGGCAAGAGATGCCGGAGGACATCCTAACAGAGAAGAATTTGTATCCCAGAGGAGTTTTGCCAATATTTTCCCATAATCGCCATCTAAGAAGAAATGTGATATTTCTCCCACCAGCTGTTTCTAAAACTGGGAGTCTGATATGATCTGCATGCCTTTTCAGCTCAAGCTAAATCTAAAGTGATCCTTGAGTAGGCCAAGCAACTATTCGTATTAGACACAACGTTTCACTATCAACAAAACTGGTATATTGGTTTCCTAATTGGAGAGATTATTCCATTTATTGAAGAGAACAATAAGTGCCTCATCTTTTGGGAACAAGCTGATGCCATTAAGTAGTTGATGGACTGGAGTGAACTGTATTAACTTCAGAGACAATCCCAGTCACAGGAAGAAGATGACAACAGTCTCTTCCAGTTTAGCAATAAGATTTTTGAACTTTACTCAAATTAGAAAATGTATGCTAAAAGGGGGATTATGTCAGAGACTTTGTCCTGGTGGAGCATAGAGGGTTAATTCTAATAGAAGAATTTCCAGAAAACCTGTGTTTAGGATGTGTGCAAATTATCTCATTATCACGGTCCCCGTGATTCCTTGTCACTCTCTGTGGTGGTGCTTTTACATTGGCGGAGCTTGATTGGCCCGCCCAGTGTGTCCCTTTATATACTGGGCCTATGGCGCTTGTCAGGTGCCCTTTCGTGGTGTTCCTGTTCCTGCGCCTTTGTTGCTGTGTTCCTGCGTTCCTGTGTACCGACTCGGCTCGTCTGACTACTCTGCTGTTCCTGCTCCGTGATTGACCCGGTTCTGGCTGACGTTCCTGCTCCGTGATTGACCCAGCTCTGGCTGACTTCCTGCTCCGTGATTGACCCGGCTCTGGCTGACATTCCTGCTCTGTGATTGACCCGATTCTGGCTGACGTTCCTGCTCCGTGATTGACCCTGTTCTGGCTGACATCCCTGCTCTGTGATCGACCCGGCTCTGACTGACGTTCCTGCTCTGTGATTGACCCGGCTCTGTCTATCGTTCCGGCTCCGTGTTGCTTCCAGTATTCCTGCGAACTTTGGCCTCTTGCCTGGTGACATTCTGAGCTTGCTCGCAGCTTGCACTGACTGATCACGCCTCCTGCGTTTACTGTGGCCTCCGTTATTGAGCCTGTCTGTTGCCTCCGTTACCGAGTCTGTCAGAGAACACTTGCTGTGCTTATTGCCTCCGTTACCGAGCCTGTCTGTATACACTTGCCGAGCTTGCTGCCACCGATCCTGAGCCGTTTTACACTTGCCGAGCTTGCTGCCTCCGATCCTGAGCCGTTTAACACTTGTTGAGCTTGTTGCCTCCATCACCGAGCCTATCCGTTTACACTGCAGAGCAGTACCTCTATCTAGGTGCTCGTTTCCTAAGAGTTGTCGCACCACGTGGTGCTATTGGACATTCCGTTACTCTGGCAGTGTGTTGCTCCGTTCTGGCACCGGAAGGGTGCCTTGGCTCTGGTCTCCTATTGCTCACAGTGTTGTTCCATCAGATCGCACCTGGAAGTGCGTTTGCCTCACGGTATATTGGCAGTTTCTCCTCCGTTACCGCACCTAAGGGGTGCTCTTGGCTCCGGTTCCATTTGCATATGCAGTGTCTCCTCTGTTACTGCACCTAGGGGTGCTCCTGGCTCTGGCTCCATTGGCTCTGGCAGTGTCTCTCCTCCGTTATCGCACCCAAGTGGGGGTATTGGCTCCAGCTCCAGTTGGTCCTTGCTATACTATTGGGCATTACGATAGAGCTATCTGGTTGTGATTCAGTTCAGTCGCACTGCTTGAGCTTGCTTTTTTCACTACTACTGGGACTGTTTATAGCACTGGGCGTTGGCTTAATCACCACCACAGAGACTGAATACTTGTATTGGGTATTAACCCTTTATCTTATCATTCCGCTGTATGCTACCTGCTCCTGCTATATTGGGCCTGTATTTTATCCATTACTTGCCTTACTGTTATTACCTATTCTGGCCCCCAGGGGCACTGTTCCTTATTTTACCTCAATAAAACTGTGTTTTATTTCTAAGCTTGGTCTGAGTGTCGTAAAACCATAACAGTACGAAAGGGCCATGACCTCAGATGGTAAGGGTGACGGTAATACACAGAACCTCCATTGGAGGATGGATGTCCATGAGCAACGCTTGGACCAGTTGGCACTGGCCATGCAGACATTACTGGAACGTATGGTACACCTCGATAAACCTAACCAAAATCCTGTGGTCCCCCCAGTTCCGACACCGGATAATCATGCTGGGCAATTTGCTGCACCTTCCAGAAGTCTAACGGCGGCGCCGGCGTTACCGTTAAGATACACTGTGCAGGGGGTTTGTCAACCAATTAGAGATATTCTTAGAACTGACACCTCATGCCTTCCCAAACGACAGTAGCAAGGTGGGGTTCATGATATCTCTATTAACGGGTAAAGCCCTGGCGTGGGCGAACCCCTTATGGGAGAACGCCAGTCCATGTACTCTGAACTTCAAAGAGTTTGTAAGAAAGTTTCGGAGAATACTTGAGATACCTGGGAGAGCCACCTCTGCTGCCAAAAGACTGATGGAAATACAAATGGGCGATTGTGCGGTAGGCAATTATGCCATAGAATTTCGGATACTGGCAGCAGAGGTAGGCTGGAATAATGAGGCTCTGGTGGCAGCCTTTGCTCAGGGGTTGTCTGATTCCATTAAAGATGAGATTGCGGCCAGAGATGTACCCAGTGACTTAGACGAGTTTATCGACTATGTCATGCTCATTGACTCTCGCATTCGCGAGAGGCGCCTGGCAAAAAGGGCAAAATCCAGAAACTATTGGCACGGTAGTCCTTTAAACCCACCCTCGCCTCCCAATCCTCCTGATCGAGTATCCGAACCAAGTGAGCCTATGCAACTCGGGTTCACTAGACTTTCAAAGGAGGAGCGGGCACACCTTAAAAGGCAGGGATTATGTTTATATTGTGGAAAAGATGGGCACATACTACGCACTTGCCCGGTAAGGCCGGGAAACGCACGCACCTAGGGTACCTTGGGGGACAGGCCCTAGGTGGCGTACAATCGTCCCCAGACTCCTGTACACGAAAACCCACCATCCAGGTGAGTTTTCTCCTGTGTGACCAAGCTGTGGAGGTACTGGCTCTGGTAGATTCTGGCGCAGCAGGTTATTTCATGGACCAGTCCTTTGCTGAACGGCACAATATTCCATTGTCTAAAAGAGATACTCCACTAGCCATTGAGGCCATTGACGGTAGACCTTTAGAACCAGCTTTCATCACTATGGAAACAACTCCTATCACTATGTCAATTGGGGCTCTCCACAGAGAGGAGGTGTGTTTACAAATTATACACTCACCCCATCATGCGGTCATTCTGGGGTTCCCATGGTTATTGCTGCACAACCCCCAGTTTGATTGGCAAAGATGTGAAGTTAAGCCATGGTCTGAGTATTGCACTAGTCACTGTTTGTCACATCCGGTCAAGATTATGTGTACCTCTCCTTCCGTGCCAACTGAATATAGCAAGTTCAGTGACGTATTCAGTAAAGGAGAGGCTAGCGCATTGCCGCAGCATAGGCCATATGATTGCGCTATTGATTTGCCCCTGGGGGTGGTGCCTCCTAGGGGCAGGACGTACCTTTTGTCCTGTGAGGAGAACAGGGCCATGGAGGAGTATATTGAGGATGCCCTCAAGAGGGGAATCATTCGCAAATCATTCTCTCTGGCAGGTGCAGGGATTTTTTTTTGTGAGTAAGAAAAATGGCGAATTACGACCATGTATTGATTACCGGGGACTGAATATGCTCATGTCCAAGAATGCGTATCCCATACCACTCATTACAGAGTTATTTGACAGGTTGAAGGGCTCTTCTATATTTACTAAACTCGATCTACGGGCCGCCTACAACCTGATAAGGATCAGGGCCGGAGATGAGTGGAAAACGGCATTCAATACTAGGTCAGGGCACTATGAATACTTAGTGATGCCTTTTGGATTATGTAATGCACCTGCCGTATTTCAAAAGTTGATCAATGATATCCTCCGTGATATGCTACAGTCCTGTGTGATCGTATACCTTGACGATATATTGATACACTCTGCCAACCTAACTCAGCACATCCAGGATGTTTCTGAAGTTTTGCTCCGTTTACGCAAGAACAAATTGTTCTGTAAATTAGAAAAATGTGAATTTCACAGATCCAAAGTACCCTTCCTGGGTTTTGTGATATCTAAGGATGGCATTGCCATGGACCAAGAGAAATTGGCAGCAGTCCTACAGTGGCCACGGCCCAAAGGGTTAAAAGCTATTCAACGGTTCTTGGGCGTTGCCAATTATTATAGAAAATTTATTCAGAATTTCTCTACCATTGTGAAACCTCTGTCTGACCTCACACACAAGGGCGCTAATCCCTCTCAATGGTCTGAGGCAGCTGAGATAGCCTTTGAGACACTTAAATCTGCTTTTGCCTCCGCTCCTATACTGTCCCACCCCAATCCCACCCTGCCGTTTACATTGGAGGTCGATGCCTCCGAAGTTGTGGTAGGGGCAGTTATTTCTCAACGCCCCAAAGAGGGTGGCAACCTGAGACCTTGTGGGTGCTTTTCCAAGAAGCTCTCTAGTGCCCAAAGCCATTACGAGATTGGTGATAGGGAATTGTTGGCTATCATCCTGGCACTGAAGGAATGGCGACATTTATTGGAAGGCACAAGAACCCCGGTGTTAATTCTTACTGACCATAAAAATTTGATTTATCTCTCAGAGGCTACAAGGCTGTCCTCCTGTTATCACAGTCCCCGTGACTTTCTGTCAATCTGGCCTGATTTGCCTGTGCATTGGTGGAGACTGATTGGTCCGCCCAGGATGTGCCGTTATATGCTGGAGCTTGGGCACTTGTCAGTTGCCCTTTCGTGGTGTTCCTGTTGCTGCGCCTTGTTGCTGTATTCCTGTGTCTCCTGTGTACCGACCCGGCTAGTCAGACTCTTCTTCTGCTTCTGCTCCGTGATTTGACCCGGTTCTGGCTGACGACCCTGCTCCGTGATTTGACCCGGTTCTGACTGATGACCCTGCTCCGTGATTTGACCCGGTTCTGGCTGACGACCCTGCTCAGTGATTCGTTCCGGTCCTGCTTGCTGTTCCAGTTGTCGTTCCGGCCCTGCCTGCTGTTCCGGTTGCTGTTCCAGTTACCGTTCCGGTCCTGCCTGCTGTTCCGGTTGCCGTTCCGGTCTGCCTGCTGTTCCAGTTACCGTTCCGGTCCTGCCTGCTGTTCCGGTGTTCCTGCATCATTCCGGTCGCTCCGGCGACATTCTGAACTGTTTAAGCGACTCACTGTTCCTCTCTTTAGTCAATAGCTGTAGCCTGAGGTTGCCTTGCCTTCTGCTGGTTGCCAAGGTGCTCGCTCCTGTGCAGAACCACTTAACCCTTGCAGTGCCTGTAGTCTCCGGTCTAGGGCCTCCGATATATCTTGCCAAGCATACGTTTACTGACTTGAGCCTTTACTCTGAGTGATTCTGTGTGTCTCTCATCCACCCTCAGAGCCTTGTCTGCTCCGTGCTCGTATTCTGGTAGCCTGTTCGCTCCCACTGTGATAATTTGGAACGGCACCAGAGGGGTGTTCGGGCCCCAGCCCACAAACGCTAGAAGTTACATTTCCCATTGCACTTCAGAGGGCGCCGGCTCTATTACAGCTTGTGCAGTAACCATCAGAAATAGCACCCAAGGGGTGTCAGGGCACAATCCAATTGGCACACGCAGGGTTACTACTTTCCCAGTTAAGGGTGATTTTGGTTCTGATCACTACAGCGTTGGCAATAGCATTTCTCTGTAGCCCACGGTGGTGGTATCGGCTCAGCTCTGGACATTGGGGCGCCTTCTATACCAACTTGAGAGTGTATTCAGTGCAGTCACTTATTTCTATCCAGCTATTGAGAGACTGTGTTCCAGAGACTGCTATTTATCCCGGGCATTGGCCAATCTTGTTTATATCTCTCCTATTGCACTTGTTAACCCTTTGGGAGAATATTCCCTATCCATACATTGCACCTGTTAAGCCTTTGGGGGAATATTCCCTATCCATACATAGCACCTGTCACTATCATTGTGTGCATTCACTTTGTCAGTATTGCCATTACTGCTATTCCTGTACTGGCCTTTAGGGGCATTGTTTTATTTTTAAAAAACTGTGTTTTTACTTCATACCCTGGTCTGAGTGTCAGAAAACCGTAACAGTACGAAAGGGCCATGACCTCAGACGGGAAAAGTGACAGTAATACACAGAACCTCCACTGGAGGATGGAGGTTCACGAGCAACGCCTAGACCAATTGGCACTGGCCATGCAAACCTTGCTTGAACGTATGTACACCTCGATAAACCGAATCAAAATCTGGTGGTCCCCTCAGTTATGACACCGGACAATAATACTGGGCAATTAGTGGCACCCTCTAGAAGTTTTACGGCGGTGGCGCCGTTACCGTTAAGATATGATGGTGAACCCACACTGTGCAGAGGTTTCCTTAATCAACTAGAGATATTCATAGAACTCACACTCCATGCTTTCCCGAATGATCGTAGCAAGGTGGGTTCATGATATCTCTATTAACTGGCAAAGCCCTGGCATGGGCTAATCCTTTATGGGAGCAGGCTAAACCCTGTACTCTAAGCTATAACGAATTTGTCAAACAGTTTCGCAGAGTATTTGAGTTACCTGGGCGAGCTATCTCTGCGGCAAAAAAATTGATGGCAATACAGATGGGCGACCGCACTGTGGCGGAGTATGCTATAGAATTTCGGATTCTAGCAGCAGAAGTAGCCTGGAATAATGAGGCACTCCTGGCAGCCTTTGCACAGGGCCTATCCGACTCCATTAAGGATGAGATTGCTGCCAGGGAGGTACCTACTGATCTAGAGGAGTATATAGACTATGTAATACTCATTGACACCCGCATGCATGAGAGGCGCTTGACTAAAAGGGCTAGCTCCAAGACCTATGGGCACAAGAGGTCTTTTAACCCACCCTCTCCTCCCATTCCTCCCGACCGGGCACTTGAAACAGGGGAGCCTATGCAGATTGGCTTCACCAGGCTGTCTATGGAGGAGAGGGCCCACCGCAAAAGACAAGGGTTATGCCTATATTGTGGTAAAAAGGGGCATTTATTAAATACTTGCCCGGTATGTCCGGGAAACGCACGCACCTAGGGTACCTTGGGGGACAGGCCCTCGGTGGTGTACAATCGTCCCCAGATCCTGATTACAAGAAACCCACCATTCCGGTGAGTTTTCTCCTAGGCGACCAAGCTGTGGAGGTACTAGCCCTGGTAGATTCTGGCGCAGCAGGCTATTTCATGGACCGGGCATTTGCGGAAAGACACAATATTCCTTTGTCTAAAAGAGATACTCCGCTAGCCATTGAGGCTATTGATGGCAGACCTCTCGAACCAGCTCTTGTCACCATGGAGACTACTCTCCTCGTTATGTCTGTTGGGGTCCTCCATAAGGAGGAGGTTCGTTTTCAGATTATTCATTCAACCCATCATGCGGTCATTCTGGGGTTCCCTTGGTTAATGCTGCATAATCCCCAGTTTGACTGGCAAACATGTGAGATTAAAGGGATAGTAATACTTAAAATGTAAAAAAAATATGTTGTAGGGTTTATCCCCCTGAGTAAAACAAGAGTACTCCCACTGCTGAAAGGTGTTTCATTCAAAAGTTATTAATTTTCGAAGTTGAATTTTTTAGGTGCAATATCACAGTGGCCTGAAATTGTACAGTGGCGCTGTTGCTACACCGTCCTATGGAGATTTATGGTCCCGGGACCAGAGCTGTCCATAGGATCATGTAGCAACAGCACCACTGTACAATTTCAGGCCACTGTGATATTGCACCTAAAAAATTCAACTTTGAAAATTAATAACTTTTGAATGAAACACCTTTCAGCAGTGGGAGTACTCTTGTTTTACTCAGGGGGATAAACCCTACAACATATATTTTTTTACATTTTAAGTATTACTATCCCTTTAAGTCATGGTCCAACCATTGCTCTGGTAATTGTCTATCTCGTCCTGTCAAGATTATGTGTACCTCTCCTTCTGTGCCAGCAGAATACAGCAAGTTCTGTGACGTATTCAGTAAGGGTGAGGCCAGCGCATTGCCACAGCATCAGGCATATGATTGCGCTATTGATCTGCCCCCGGGAGTGGTGCCACCGAGGGGTAGGACATACCCATTGTCCTGTGAGGAGACTAGGGCTATGGAGGAGTACGTTGAGGATGCCCTCAGACGAGGGATTATTCGTAAATCATCCTCGCCGGCAGGTGCAGGGTTCTTTTTCGTGAAAAAGAAGAGTGGCGAGTTACGACCGTGTATTGACTACCGTGGACTCAATAAGTTAATGTCCAAAAATGCTTATCCCATTCTGCTCATCACAGAGTTATTTGACAGGTTGAAAGGCTCCTCTATCTTTACGAAACTCGATCTACATGCCGCCTACAACCTAATAAGAATCAGGGCCGGTGATGAGTGGAAGACGGCATTCAATACTAGGTCAGGCCACTACGAATATCTAGTTATGCCATTTGGGTTATGTAATGCACCTGCCGTATTTCAGGAGTTCATTAACGATATCCTCCGCGACATGTTACAGTCTTGTGTGGTTGTGTACCTGGACGATATATTGATCCATTCTGCTAGTTTAACCCAGCACATCCAGGATGTTTCGGAGATATTACTCAGATTACGCAAGAACAAATTGTTCTGCAAACTAGAGAAATGTGAATTTCACTGTTCCCAAGTACCCTTCTTGGATTTTGTCATATCTAAGGATGGCATAGCCATGGACCAAGAGAAGTTGGCTGCAGTCCTACATTGGCCACGACCCAAGGGGTTAAAAGCTATTCAAAGGTTTCTGGGCTTTGCCAGCTATTACAGAAAATGTATTCAGAACTTTTCCACCATTACTAAACCTCTGTCCGACCTGGCGCATAAGGGTGCGAATCCCTCTCAATGGTCTGAGGCAGCTGAGATGGCCTTTGAAACCCTCAAGAAGGCGTTTGCATCTGCCCCTATATTATCCCACCCTAACCCCACCCTGCCGTTCACACTAGAGGTTGATGCCTCCGAGTTTGGGGTAGGGGCAGTTCTCTCCCAACGCCCTAAGGAAGGGGGTAACCTGAGGCCGTGTGGATTCTTTTCCAAGAAACTGTCTAGTGCCCAGAGCCATTACGAAATTGGTGATAGGGAGTTGTTGGCTATCATCTTGGCATTAAAAGAATGGCGACATCTTCTGGAAGGCACAAGGACCGCAGTGTTAATCCTCACGGACCATAAGAACTTGATTTACCTATCCGAGGCCAAAAGGCTGTCATCTCGCCAGGCTCGATGGGCTCTATTTCTGTCCAGATTTAATTTCATAGTGTCATACCTGCCTGGGACCAAGAATATTAAGGCAGATGCCCTGTCGAGACAATTCTGCACAGACATTGAGAGGGATGAGGCCCCGGTCCCCATTATTCAGCCAGATAGGATCCTGGCCACTATTCGTACCAGCATCACTTCGCCACTAGGAGAGCAAATCTTGGCATCACAAGGGCGTGCACCACCGGAAACCCCAGTTGGCAAGTGTTTTGTGGACGAGCCTTTCCGTACCAGATTACTTGAGACCTATCACTCATCTAAGGCAGCTGGGCACATTGGCAGAGATCAGTTGGCATGGTCATTATCATGAACATTCTGGTGGCCTTCACTGAAGGCCGACTGCTCTGCATTTACTGCTGCTTGTACCACCTGTGCCCGTGCCAAAACTCCCAGACATCTCCCAGTGGGACTGCTCCAACCGGTGCCTAATGGTGATCGTCCTTGGTCCCACATTTCTATAGATTTCTTGGGAGAGCTGCCTAGTTCTAAGGGCTATACATTTATCCTAATGGTGGTGGATAGGTTCTCTAAAATGGCTCACTTCGTGCCCCTCTCTGGCCTTCCCTCGGCCGAGGAATTGGCATTAATTTTTGCCAGAGAAGTATTCCACCTGCACGGGGTTCCTAGAGTGATAGTGTCTGACCGGGGGAGTCAATTTGTGTCGGGATTCTGGAGGGCATTCTGTGGCCAGATGGGCATTCAATTGTCCTTTTCCTCCACCTACCATCCCCAGACCAACGGAGCCACCGAGCGTGCCAATCAAGGACTGGAGCAGTTTTTACGCTGCTTTGTGACTGATCATCATGATAACTGGGCCGACCTGTTGCCGTGGGCAGAGTTAGCCAGGAACTGTGCGGTTAATTCATCGTCTGGGGGCTCTCCGTTCCTTGTTAATTATGGGTTCCAACCCTGTCTACTCCCAGACTCATTTCCGTCCCAACAGATTCCGGCTCTGGATGAGCACATGGAGCAGCTCCGCTCCACTTGGGCACAGGTACAAAGGTTCCTCAGTCAGTCCTTCCACAGACATCAGCGGCATGCCAATCGCAGACGGCTGCCAGTAGTTTCCTTCCAGGTTGGGGACAGGGTATGGCTTTCCTCCAGGAATCTCAACTTGCAAGTGCCCTCGAACAAACTGGCCCCCCGGTTCATTGGGCCATTTAAGATTATTCACAAAGTCAATCCTGTGGCATATACGCATTGGAACTTCCTAACACTATGCGTATTCACAATGTGTTCCATGTGTCATTATTAAAGCCCTTTGTTTGCAACCGCTATACTACCACTCCGGTGGTTCCTGGGCCGGTGGAGGTGCAGGGCCAAGAGGAATACGAAGTTCAGAGCATCATTGACTCAAGGAGATTTAGAGGCAAGTTGCAATATTTGGTCCACTGGAAAGGGTATGGGCCTGAGGAGCGCTCTTGGGTTGACCACAGGGACCTCCATGCTCCACGATTGTTGCGCAACTTTCACTCTACATTTCTGCAGAAACCCAGACCCCCCAGCAGGGGAGGGGGTCTTTCAGAGGGGGGTACTATCACGGTCCCCGTGACTTTCTGTCAATCTGGCCTGATTTGCCTGTGCATTGGTGGAGACTGATTGGTCCGCCCAGGATGTGCCGTTATATGCTGGAGCTTGGGCACTTGTCAGTTGCCCTTTCGTGGTGTTCCTGTTGCTGCGCCTTGTTGCTGTATTCCTGTGTCTCCTGTGTACCGACCCGGCTAGTCAGACTCTTCTCCTGCTTCTGCTCCGTGATTTGACCCGGTTCTGGCTGACGACCCTGCTCTGTGATTTGACCCCGTTCTGGCTGATGACCCTGCTCAGTGATTTGACCCAGTTCTGGCTGACGACCCTGCTCAGTGATTCGTTCCTGTCCTGCTTGCTGTTCCAGTTGTCGTTCCGGCCCTGCCTGCTGTTCCGGTTGCCGTTCCGGTCTGCCTGCTGTTCCAGTTACCGTTCCGGTCCTGCCTGCTCTTCCGGTTGCCATTCCGGTCTGCCTGCTGTTCCAATTACTGTTCCGGTCCTGCCTGCTGTTCCGGTGTTCCTACATCATTCCGGTCGCTCCGGCGACATTCTGAACTGTTTAAGCGACTCACTGTTCCTCTCTTTAGTCAATAGCTGTAGCCTGAGGTTGCTTTGCCTTCTGCTGGTTGCCAAGGTGCTCGCTCCTGTGCAGAACCACTTAACCCTTGCAGTGCCTGTAGTCTCCGGTCTAGGGCCTCCGATATATCTTGCCAAGCATACGTTTACTGACGTGAGCCTTTACTCTGAGTGCTTCTGTGTGTGTCTCATCCACCCTCAGAGCCTTGTCTGCTCCGTGCTCGTATTCTGGTAGCCTGTTCTCTCCCACTGTGATCATTTGGAACGGCACCAGAGGGGTGTTCGGGCCCCGGCCCACAAACGCTAGAAGTTACATTTCCCATTGCACTTCAGAGGGCGCTGGTCTATTACAGCTTGTGCAGTAACCATCAGAAATAGCACCCAAGGGGTGTCAGGGCACAATCCAATTGGCACACGCAGGGTTACTACTTTCCCAGTTAAGGGCGATTTTGGTTCTGATCACTACAGCGTTGGCAATAGCATTCCTCTGTAGCCCACAGTGGTGGTATCGGCTCAGCTCTGGACATTGGGGCGCCTTCTATACCAACTTGAGAGTGTATTCAGTGCAGTCACTTATTTCTATCCAGCTATTGAGAGACTGTGTTCCAGAGACTGCTATTTATCCCGGGCGTTGGCCAATCTTGTTTATATCTCTCCTATTGCACTTGTTAACCCTTTGGGAGAATATTCCCTATCCATACATTGCACCTGTTAACCCTTTGGGGGAATATTCCCTATCCATACATAGCACCTGTCACTATCATTGTGTGCATTCACTTTGTCAGTATTGCCATTACTGCTATTCCTGTACTGGCCCTTAGGGGCATTGTTTTATTTTCAATAAAACTGTGTCTTTACTTCATACCCTGGTCTGAGTGTCAGAAAACCGTAACACCCGTCAGGCTAGGTGGGCACTATTCCTGTCTCGGTTTAATTTTATAGTGTCTACTTGCCAGGTTCTAAGAACGTTAGGGCAGACGCCCTATCCAGACAGTTTAGCCCTGACATTGAGAGGGATGAAGCCCCGGTACCTATTATTCAGCCAGATCGGATTCTGGCAACAGTACGCACCAGTATCACTTCGCCACTGGGGGACCAAATTTTGGCATCTCAGGCACGGGCACCTCCAGAAACCCCAGTTGGCAAGTGCTTTTTGGATGAGCCTTTCCATACGCGTTTGCTCGAGACTTACCACTCATCTAAGGTAGCTGGGCACATTGGGAAGGATCAGTTGATATGGTCTCTCTCACAGGTGTTTTGGTGGCCCTCCCTTAAGGCTGATTGCTCCGCATTTACTGCAGCCTGTGCAACCTGTGCCCGCGCTAAGACCCCCAGACATCTCCCAGTGGGCCTACTCCAACCAGTGCCTAACGGTGAACGCCCATGGTCCCACATATCTATTGATTTTTTGGGAGAATTGCCGGTATCTAAGGGCTATACATTTATCCTAATGGTGGTAGACAGGTTCTTGAAGATGGCTCACTTCGTGCCCCTCTTTGGTCTTCCTTCGGCCCAGGAGCTGGCAGTAGCTTTTGCCAGAGAGGTGTTCCGCTTGCATGGGGTTCCCAGAGTGATAGTGTCGGACCGAGGGAGTCAGTTCGTGTCGAGATTCTGGAGGGCATTCTCTAGCCAAATGGGCATACAACTGTCCTTCTCCTCCGCCTACCATCCCCAGATGAACAGGGCCGCTGAGCATGCCAATCAGGGACTGGAGCAGTTTCTGCACTGCTTTGTGACTGATCATCATGACAATTGGGCCGACCTGTTGCCGTGGGCAGAGTTTGCCAGGAACTGTGCAGTTAATTCATCGTCTGGGAGCTCCCCATTTCTCATCAATTATGGGTTCCAGCCGTGTCTGCTCCCGTACTCATTTGAGTCACAGCAGATTCCAGCTCTGGACGAGCATACTGAGCAGCTCCGCTCCACTTGGGCACAGGTGCAGAGGTCCCTCAGCTAGTCCTTCCAGCGACATCAGCGGCATGTCAATCGTAGGAGGCTGCCAGCGGTCTCCTTCCAGGTTGGGGACAGGGTATGGCTCTCCTCCAGAAATCTCAATCTGCAAGTGCCATCCAACAAATTGGCTCCCTGGTTCATTGGTCCGTTCAAAGTTATCCGCAAGGTTAACCCCGTGGCTTACGCACTAGAACTCCTGGCATCTATGAGCATTCACAATGTGTTCCATGTGTCACTATTGAAGCCCTTGGTATGCAACCGCTATACTACCACTCCGGTGGTTCCCTGGAGCGGTGGATGTTCAGGGTCAAGAGGAGTATGAAGTACAGAGCATTATTGATTCTAGGAAGTTTAGAGGTAAATTGCAGTATTTGGTCCACTGGAAGGGTTACAGGCCCGAAGAGCGTTCTTGGGTCGACCAGAGGGACCTTCATGCTCCAAGATTACTGCGCAATTTTCACCCTAAATATCCTTAGAAACCCAGACCCTTGGCCAGGGGAGGGGGTCTTTGAGAGGGTGGTACTATCACGGTCCCAGTGATTCCTTGTCACTCTCTGTGGTGGTGCTCTTTCATTGGCGGAGCTTGATTGGCCCGCCCAGGTTGTCCCTTTATATACTGGGCCTATGGCACCTGTCAGGTGCCCTTTCGTGGTGTTCCTGTTCCTGCGCCTTTGTTGCTGTGTTCCTGCGTTCCTGTGTACCAACTCGGCTCGTCTGACTACTCTGCTGTTCCTGCTCCGTGATTGACCCGATTCTGGCTGACATTCCTGCTCCGTGATTGACCCGGCTCTGGCTGACTTCCTGCTCTGTGATTGACCCGGCTCTGGCTGACGTTCCTGCTCCGTGATTGACCCGGTTCTGGCTGACGTTCCTGCTCCGTGATTGACCCGGCTCTGTCTATTGTTCCGGCTCCGTGCTGCTTCCAGTATTCCTGCAAACTTTGGCCTCTTGCCTGGCGACATTCTGAGCTTGCTCGCAGCTTGCACTGACTGATCACGCCTCCTGTGTTTACTGTGGCCTCTGTTATTGAGCCTGTCTGTTGCCTCCGTTACCGAGCCTGTCAGAGAGTACTTGCCGAGCGGTTGCCTCTGTTACCGATCCTGAGCCGTTTTACACTTGCCGAGCTTGCTGCCTCCGATCCTGAGCAGATTAACACTTGTTGAGCTTGTTGCCTCCATCACCGAGCCTATCCGTTTACACTGCAGAGCAGTACCTCTATCTAGGTGCTCGTTTCCTAAGAGTTGTCGCACCACGTGGTGCTATTGGGCATTCCGTTACCTTGGCAGTGTGTTGCTCCGTTCTGGCACCGGAAGGGTGCCTTGGCTCTGGTCTCCTATTGCTCACAGTGTTGTTCCATCAGATCGCACCTGGAAGTGCATTTGCCTCACGGTATATTAGCTTGTGCAGTTTCTCCTCCGGTACTGCACCTAAGGGGTGCTCTTGGCTCCGGTTCCATTTGCATATGCAGTGTCTCCTCTGTTACCGCACCTAGGGGTGCTCCTGGCTCTGGCTCCATTGGCTCTAGCAGTGTCTCTCCTCCGTTATCGCACCCAAGTGGGGGTATTGGCTCCAGCTCCAGTTGGTCCTTGCTATACTATTGGGCATTACGATACAGCTATCTGGTTGTGATTCAGTTCAGTCGCACTGCTTGAGCTTGCTTTCTTCACTACTACTGGGATTGTTTATAGCACCAGGCGTTGGCTTAATCACCACCACAGAGACTGAATACTTGTATTGTGTATTAACCCTTTATCTTGTCATTCTGCTGTATGCTACCTGCTCCTGCTATATTGGGCCTGTATTTTATCCATTATTTGCCTTACTATTATTACCTATTCTGGCCCCCAGGGGCACTGTTCCTTATTTTACCTCAATAAAACTGTGTTTTATTTCTAACCTTGGTCTGAGTGTCGTAAAACCGTAACACTCATGTTTGAACAATGGCCCATTGGTCCAAAGTAGGGGGAAAAATAACTAAATGACAGTAATGGTGATGAATAGAGAATTGCAGACAACCATGGTGCCAAGCAGTAGTATTATGTTATGAGAGAATCTTCAAGTTTTAAACAGAGAAAGCCTCCTCTCTGGAAAATGACATCTTTATATGACGTAAGGTCAAAGTTTAAATTCGTAAGTTTTGAGAATTAACATACCAGATATCATTTTAGGTGTGAATTTTAATGTGGAGTAAGAGTGCCCTCTATAGTTTTGATAGCATCATGACTGGCTACTAAAATTCCTTGTATAATTAGGGATAATATAAGTATCCAATCAGGGCATACTGGTGATGTCACGGTATAATGAGATGGATCTCTATCCAATCATTGGGAATGGGTGGAGATTACTGATAAGGTAAAATCTTCCTAATATAATGCTAAGGGGAAGTTAATTTCATGCTCTTAGTTCCTGGTTCCATCTCTGATAATATACAAAGAACCCACACTGATTGACCTGGTAACTATATTTGTATTTATTTTAATTCTGCAGAATTTCAAAATAAATATATTTCCTTGATTTTTGAGGAAAGTTATTTCTTTATTTGCTAATAGAAGCCTGGCCAGTTTTAGTAGCAAATATTATGATCAGCTATATTTAGTATAGTAATTGTGAAATTACGCAGAATTAATTAATTGATTGTTATAAATTGCCAGAGAGATCATAAAATAGTGATAGCAGTGAGATATATTTATCCTTGTGTATATTGGTTAACAGAATTTCTGTTATTTCTAGAATATTGTGTTTCTGGAGAGAGTATAATAGCTAATATTTAATCAAAGGAATTCTTGGAATTCATTTATTAACTCTTTAACTGCTATTTGTCTATTTATTTGTGGTGATCATTCTAAAATTCTCAGTGCATGTGCTAGGCTTATCTTTTGTAAATTGGAAGTTTTCACTTTCACTAGACAAAAGAAACAGCCTTCTGGGTGTGATTAATCTGGGATTCTATTCCAGTTATTCTCTAAATTTGATTATTATTATATATATGGTACAAGGATAATCATAGGACCTGGCTTATTTTTAAGGTCGATTCAAATGAAGAGAGACCTTAACCCATAATTAGCATAGTCTATACAGTTTCTGGGGCAGAGGGTATTCATATACACTGCTGCCAACTGTATTTTATTAATTGTAAGGATCAGTTAACCTTTTCTATGCTGCTGAGGGCAATTATTGTTATTTAATACCTCTGAATATACCTATGTGTGGTTAACCCTTTCATTGCTAGTAATCCTCAGAGTAGTAATTGTGGTTTGGTTTACTATGTATCTATTGCAATTGCAGATCACTCATTTATCTCATTGTTGCTGATCCTTTTTATATATACAGTATATTGTATTTAATAAATTATATATATTTTTGCACAAATATGCGGGATTGATTATTTCTATCAATTCTTTACTGTGAAGTAACATGTCAATACCTAATAAAGTATAAAGGTCTCAAATTGTTTTATATTGTCATTTACCTATTTAAGTGAAGATATCCAACCTGACTGGTTCTCTTGTTTTAACCCTCTGGATACCTTCATAATAAATAGTCCGACAATAAGGAATTTCATTTTATTTCAAGTTATTGATCCTAAAATATCCACTCTGTATCTCCTTTCCAAAATTCACAAAAATAGGGTTAAACCCAGCTGCAGAACTATTATATCTGGGATGGAAAGCCTAACAGAAAAAGCAAGTCAGTACTTTCATATATATCTAAGAGATTTTGTAACAACCTTACCCTCTTATGTCAAAGACACTATGGATGCCCTTCAGAAATACGGTGCTGAATCATTATACACCAGTATCAATCATGAGTGAGGTTGCAAAGCAGTAGAATACTTTTTAAATACTCAATCACGTGATTTAAGAGAGACAAATGTTTTTCTTGTGAAAATGTTAAAATTCATCTTGACACACATTTCACATGTAATGATAGGTTCTACTTGCAAATAAGAGGGATTACAATGGGAAGGTTTTGTGCTCCTACCTACTCAAATTTATATTTGGGGAGGTGGGAGCATGAGTATGTTTTCAGTGAAGCAAATTAAATCTTTTTTTTTTTTTCAAAATTATTTTTATTGAGTTTCAGTATTTTCAGGTACAACAGAACAGACAAACAGACTTACAATAACAGTATATTACATCAGTCTTTAGTTAAAGCTCAGCTGTGGTAACATACAATAGAAAAGGTACACTCAAAAGTTGGTGGCCAGATTAGCCATGTAAGTCACACATAGAGAGACTTCAACAAACAAACAAACAAACAAAAAAAAGGTGGATAATTGTGGGTATTGAGTTGTGATTCTGCAATATAGGACACATTTGCATCAAACGCTTTGAAAGGTAGTCAAGGTCCAGAGTCACCCCATACAGGGGTACTACAGGTTAAAAATCAGATAGAGCAGATGAATCCAATGTCAAAATCCCAGATGCTCCAAATTGACAGGTATTTATCTAGGGAACCTCTGAGTTTACCAGTCAGATGTTCCATTGATGTAATGTGTGATACACGGACCAAAAGTTGTAATAGGGATGGAAGGGTTGCAGTCTTCCAAGCCTGTGCAATCAAGTATCTGGTGGCAGTGAGGATATGAGATATCAACACAGAAGTAGGTTGGGACAGGCCAGGGGGAGAGGCTCCCAATATGAACACAATCGGATCAAGGGGTAGCATAACTGAAAGCAGTTGGTGGATAAGTTGTATAATCTGGTTCCAGCGCACCAATGACACATATAGGACAAAGAATCAAAAAAGAGAAAATGTAATACTCATAAAATATACATACAAAAACAACTTCTCCCAAATTTCCAAATGGGTATAAGCACATCAGTCAACTCCAGTCTACGGTCCGTAGTACCGGAACACCAGAACACCCGTATGTTAGAACCCGCCCCGTGAATCGGAATAATCAGATTCCCGTTTAACAGGATCCTCCAATTTCAGGTGTACTGGTCAGATACCGGCACCACACCCGTCCCTGTGTGGACAGACACGCCCACTACCCACAAAGAGTAACAAAAAGCAACACCTCCTCACATATATAATAAAAAATGGTCTCACAATATACCACAATGTTACTCTATGCTAGCCCTCACTGATAATATTGTGTTTTGTATATTTTCTTAATTTTTGAGTGTTTGCAAACATATTTTTGTACCGGATAATCCTGTATCAGACGTGTGATCTAGATTAGGGTTATCAGTCATAGCGTAGTAGGGGTGTGTATTGGTGAACAGCCTGTATATAGGTGAACTGTCTGATCACCAATTATTGGTTTTATTCTTTTATTATTGTAACATTGTGGTATATTGTGAGACCATTTTTTATTATATATGTGAGGAGGTGTTGCTTTTTGTTACTCTTTGTGGGTAGTGGGCGTGTCTGTCCACACAGGGACGGGTGTGGTGCCGGTATCTGACCAGTACACCTGAAATTGGAGGATCCTGTTAAACGGGAATCTGATTATTCCGATTCACGGGGCGGGTTCTAACATACGGGTGTTCTGGTGTTCCGGTACTACGGACCGTAGACTGGAGTTGACTGATGTGCTTATACCCATTTGGAAATTTGGGAGAAGTTGTTTTTGTATGTATATTTTATGAGTATTACATTTTCTCTTTTTTGATTCTTTGTCCTATATGTGTCATTGGTGCGCTTAACTGATTGAGCTTGAGTATTTATATGTTTATTCCTCCTAGGGGAGTAGGAGGTTGGTTATAGCTGCTCAGGACATATAGGTTGGGTATTCCAGAGTGTCTTAGCACCACTTTATTATATAATCTGGTTCCAAAAGGTCTAAATCAGTGGGCAGGACCACCAAATGTGGTGAATATCTCCCCTGTTACCACAGCCCCTCCAACAAAGTTCTGAGCAAGTAGGATTAATGGATTGTAGCCAAGCAGGATTGTAGTACCAACAAAGCAAGATTTTGTAAGCATTTTCCTTAATTACTGTACAGATGAAGGATTTGGAAGCATTTCACCAAATCTCCAGGTCCAGGTCTCGTTCCCAGTCCAGCATGTATTTATGTTTAAGGGATGAAGCAGAGGAGTCCATCAATTTATAGAGAGTCAAGATACACGGTCTGTGGGTGGCATGGCTGATGCAATATTTTTCAAAAAAGGTTAGGGATGGAAAGGTAAGAGTGGGGGACAGAGTAGTGGAATAATGTCTTATTTGTAGATATTGGTAAAATGCTGACTGTGGTATTAAGTATGTCTTGCTAAGGCGAGCAAAGGAGCTAAAATGTGTTCTGTCCCAATAATCGTTTAGCAAGTGGAGGCCTGCAGTCCTCAGATACACCAGACGACCCACAGTGCATACATGTAGGGAAGGCTGGGTTACCAAGAACCGGTATAAGTCTCAATGGGGAAGCAGGATGTGAAGGATTAAGTGTCTTTGCCATCAGCAGGATCTCCAACTGGAAGGAGATCACTGGGTGCAATGGGGAGGATAGTGAACTGGAGCTTCTGGAGCACCATAGCATGCCAGGGAGTGCCATTGGAGCCACAGAGTCACTTTCAATAATAGACCACTGGGAGACAATTGTGTCCTTGAATCAGAAAGGTAGCTGTTTAAGGTGAGTGGCAATATTGTATCTATAAAGATCCAGGACTGCCATCCCCAGGCACGTGCACACATAGACCCCAAGGGGGGCTTGAGCACCTGCCCTTTTTGTACAAGTGCCTTCGTGCCAAAAATAATAATAAAAAAAAATGAATCAGTCTATTTTATTTTAGGTATGTATGTATGATGTGAGTGAGGGCCAGGGACTGGGGAAGTTGCCCGCCTGCGGCTAGCTACCTGTATGGACCGCCGCAGCCGCCTATTAAATCGTGCCGCGGCCCACACTGCAGTGCCGCCCGTGACCCATCTGATCAGTGTCACTGTCTGTCAAGTGTCTCAGCTGTCACTCAGTCACTGTCAGTGTCACTCACTGTGGCACTGTGCCTCTTCCTCCTCATTTGCACAGCAGCGTGTGTGATGTCATCACTGCCAACAGGGGCGCGCGGGGGGGGGCAGAATGAGAGTCTGTAAGACATCACCAGATCAGGTGACAGACCCCAGTCACCCCACCGGCGCCAAGAGGAGTTGGACACGCGACCAGGCCAGCAGAGGGGGCGTCAGGAGCCAAGGGAGCCAGTCAGGACTATTACCAGTCCAGTCCAGTCGTCTCTGTGAGACTGCAACCTGTCACAGAGCTGAAGACTCACCAGGAGGACCCAGAAAGCAAGAAATCCAAGTGATAGTGACAGACTGTCTGAAGAACTGAAGAAGACCCACCACAGTCCACTCCACACACAGTACAGGTAAGCCAGTAGTGGCTTGGAGCTTGGGGTGTACTGTATGGCTTGAGGCTGGGGGAGGGTTGAGGGGGCTACTAGTGGCCTGGGAGGTACTGAATGACCTGGAGGGGGTTACTGGATGACCTGGGTGGGGAAGGATGGCTTTGGGGTAATGGATGGCCTAGGGGAGCACTGGATGGCCTTGGGGGAATGGATGGCCTAGGGGGGTACTGGATGTCCTGGGGTGGTACTGGGTTGCCTTGGGGGGGATGAATGGCTTTGGGGGAAATGGATGGCCTTGGGGAGAATGGATGGCCTAGGGGGGATACTGGATGGCCTGGGGGGGAATGGATGGCCTTGGGGGTAATTAATGACCTTGGGGGTAATGGATAACCTAGGGGGGACTGGATGGCCTGGGGGAGGGTACAGGATTGCCTGGCGATAGATATATATTTTGAATAAATAATTATGAGAAGTGCCCTTTTTTTCATTTGGGCCCCTGCCCCCCAAAATGTCTGTGCACGTCCCTGGCCATCCCACCTCCCAACTCCTGCTATCTGGTCATCTCACTGCAAAGGAGACAGAATAAGGCCGGATAGTTTGCAGCAAAGAAGGAGGCATACCTTAACACCAAGGTATCATAAATAAGAGGGTTGCCAAGCGAATAGGAAGTGGTCCTGTATTCGCTCAAGGTCTCCTGCTGATAGCCCAAAGGACAACGCTTCTGATTTACCAGCTTAATCTTATAAACTGAAAGTTGCTGGGATCTTTGAAGCAAGGCAAATAGATTAGGGATAGAGAGCTGGGGTTTGGATAGGGTTAGGATGATATCGTCTACACAAAGCGAGAGCTTACAATGTCCGCAAGGAAGTTCAGTGCCTGTTATGTCCTGGAATGTCCTAATCATTTGGGCAAGCGGTTTTACAGCCAGAACAAAGAGCAACAGTGGCAAAGGGCAGCCCTGACGAGTGCCATTGTGAATTGACAAGGAATGTCTTGATTCAGCCGGAAGTTGTATTGTCATGGTAGGGCAAGATTATAGAGACTGAACAGCATGAAGGAAGGCACCTCGTATTCCAAAACTGCGAAGGACCTCATATAGATACAGCCAATGAATCCGATCAAACACTTTCTCAGCGTTGAGACTGAGAAAGATTCAGAGTGTTTTTCTTACCAATGATGTGTATGACATTTATCATTTTTCTCAGAATTGAATCACAAAAGGATTTACAGAAGGCATTAGAAAAGCCATATGGGCCAGGAGCTTTATCAGATTTCAACATTTTGTTTGCCAGAGTCAATTCCTCCAATGATATAGGGACAAACAACAAGGCTGCGGTTTGTTTTGAGACTTTAGGCAAGGCAGAGGATTGAAGGAATGTTTTAATATTGTTGAGTGTGGGGGAGGATTCCATGGGTTGCTCTGACAAGTTATATAAGTAAGTAAGGAATCAGTCATATATTTCCTGGGGCCTATATAACTGACATCCCGCTGTGCCATTAAGAGTGAGTATTTGTGATTGGTGTCTGTCCCTGCATAATTTATTAGCCAGTATCCTGTGAGGTTTATTAGCTCTTTCATAAAACAAGTAATTTGAGTTGCAATTTGATCTGTGGTATGCTTGTTAACTGAGTCCTTAGCCTGTAGAAGGGAGTGATAGTTACGTATGGTAGAATGTTGTTTATGTAACTTATCCCAAGTATGCACATCATTACAAAGTCTTTGCAATGTGGCGAAGTGAGATTTGCTCTTTTTTAGCAGCGAATGCAATTATAATACCTCGGATATATGCTTTACAGGCATCCCATAACACCACAGGGTCAGATACGGAGTGTAAGATAGTCTCAAAATAAAAATCCAGTAGGGATTGGACATTAATGGTAAACAGCCTGTCATAAAGAAGTCCGGCGTCTAAACTCCAGGTTATACTACTGGTAGGTGATTTCTTTAAATCCACAGTAACCCCAATAAGGGCATGGTCAGACCATATAATGGGTAGTATACGTATATCTAGGGAGGTGCTTAACAGGGTAGGAGTAGTAAATAAAAGATCAATGCGTGAGTAGTTGTGGTGCACTGGTGAAAAGTACTTGTAGTCATGGGATGTAGGGTTAGTCAGTCACCAAACATCCTTCAGAGCTGCCTGGGAGATCAGGATACAAAATTGTGCTGCCTGAGAACATAAGTGGGTAACAGCAGATGCGGAAGGTAGGTGAGATTTGTCCAGATCAGGGTCTAGAACTGCATTAAAATCACCGCCCAGGATGACCCGATGTAAAGGGAAGGAAGCATATTTGTTTATCATTCGGAATGTAAACAGGGGCCAAGACTATATGCACAAAATGAATTGTACCTGAAGGGATTAAAAATCTGCCCCTTGGATCTGCATAGTGGTCCAGGACCTGAAAGTGAAAGTCATGCCTGAGAAGAATAGCAACACCAGCCTTTTTCTTGGAGGAGGAGGCAGAAAATGATATAGTATATTGCCGATTAGAGAGGTTCAGAGACCGGAGCCTGGAGAAGCAGGGACGTGCACAGACATTTTGGGGGGCAGGGGCCCAAATGAAAAAAAGGGCACTTCTCATAATTATTTATTCAAAATATATATCTATTGCCAAGCAATCCTGTACCCCCCTCCAGGCCATCCAGTCCCCCTAGGTCATCCATTACCCCCAAGGTCATTAATTACCCCCAAGGCCATCCATTCCCCCCCAGGCCGTCTAGTATCCCCCCTAGGCCATCCATTCTCCCCAAGGCCATCCATTTCCCCCAAAGCCATTCATTCCCCCCAAGGCAACCCAGTACCACCTGTCAGAGACTTTGCCCTGGGGGAGCATACAGGGTTAATTCTAATAGTAAGAAATTAACTGAAATTCTGTTTAAAATGTGTTCAAATTATCTCCTGTTAAAATATTCAGGGGCCTCTATGAGGGAGAAATAACTAACTGACAGTTATGGTGATGAATTGAGTATGCTAGACAGCCATAGTGTCTGACCAGTGATTTTATCTTATGAGAAAAACACTCCCCTATGAGAACGTCTGGAAAAGATGGCAGATTTATATGACGTTTAATGTCCTCTTACATACATCATTGATGACATAAAAACTGATTATATGTAAGATGTTAAGTAGAGTAAGAGTGCCATCTAGAGTCTTGAGAGCATCATGACTGGTATTATCCACATTCCTTGAATAATTAGGTATATATTAATATCCAATCAGGGCAGACTGGTGATGTCACGGTATAATGAGATGGATCTTTGTCCAATCATTAGAAAAAGGTGGGGATTACTGATAAGGCAAAAATTGCCAATATAATGCCAAGATACTCTTAGTTCAGGGTCCTTCACTTCCTGAAAAAGAAAAGGCTTGACTTCCTGAAAAAGAAAACTCTGAGTTCCTGGGCTCTCTTGGCTGATGATCAAATTCCTGACCACACCTTATAACTTCAAGAATCCACACTGATTGACATGGTAATTATATCTTATTTATTCTAATTCTGCTTAATTTCAAAATAAGTATATTTCCTCGATAATTGAGGAAAATTATATATATATATATTTGTCCATAGAAGCCTGGCCAGTTTTCTGGAAAATATTAAAATCTGCTATATTTAGCATAGTCATTAAGAAATTACGCAGAATTAATTAATTAATTTATTGTTATAAATTACCAGAGAGATCATAAACTAGAGATAGCAGTGAGATATATTTATCCTTGTTTATATTGGTTAATATAATTTTGAGTATATCTAGAATATTCTGTTTCTGGTAAAATTATAATAGCTGATATTTAATCAAGGGAATTCTTGGAATTCATTTATTAACTCTCTAACTGATGTTTGTCTATTTAATTGTGGTGTGCATTCTAAAGTTCTTTGTGAGGGTACTAGACTTATATTTTGTAATTTGAAGGTATTGACTTGGAGTACCTATAGGTTTTATATATGTTGCTATAGTCATAATTATGGTATATGTTGCATGAAGTTGGTTACTTTATAAACATATGTTACTGGATTAATTCTGGTAGATTATTTGTATAATCTTTGATTGACTTTAGTAATTGCAATTTATATATTTTATTCAGAGGTAAGCAATATTGAATTCAGTATATAATTAAATTATAGTGATTTAAATCTGGGTTTCTATTCCAGTTATTCCCTAAATTTGATTATTATTGATATATGATACACGGAATTGTTAGAGGAATTATTTAATTCATCTCACAATACCCCTTACTTCATAATTGGCATAGTCTATACAGTTTCTGGGGCAGAGGTATTAAGAGACACTGCGGCCAACTGTATTATATTAATTGTAGAATCAATTAACCTGTTCTATGCTACTGAATGCAATTATTGTTATTATACCTCTGAATATACCTATGTGTTGTTAACCCTTGTACCACTGGTGATCCTTATGGTAATAAGTGTGGTTTGATTTTCCATGTACCTATATAATTGCTAGTCACTTATATATTTCATTGATGCTGATACTTGTTATATATATATAATATATTGTATTTTAATAAAATATATATTTTTGCACAAATATGAAGGATTGATTCTTGTGATCAATTCGTTACTGTGAAGTAGCGTGTCAATACATATTAAAGATAAAGTTCTCTAATTATTTTATATTGTCATTTGCCTATTTAAGTGAAGAAATCCAACCTGAGTGGTTCTCTGTTTAACCCTTTGGATACCTTCATATAAATAGCCCGACAGATTTTGGAGGTCCCACCGAGATCTTTATATAGGATTGACACATTTGTCAAATAATTTTATTTGCATATATATATTACACAGTAACATATTTGTGCTTAAACATGTCTCAGGCAACTTCTTCCGTGTCTGTTCCAATGGAAAAGAGACCAGAAGAAGACATGAAATGGGCTGTAGAAGGGAGGTTCATTTATGCCATCCATTCTCGCCTTAAAATTAAAAGTGATGCACAGCAATGGTGTAATGATATAGAGCTAAGGGTAGTATCCGAATTTGATAAAATGTGGCAGCCTGATAGCTTCTATTATCGAGCATTGAATAGGTGTATAGCTCAAACTAAGGCAAGGGATTTGGACATCCAGATTTTATTAATTGTGCCCGAATTGTTAACTATTATAGGCTTCCAGAGAAACAAATTGGAGGCTAAGCAAAAGGGTATAGAGACACTAAAACAAGCACTAAAGGCTCAGACTGAAAAGATCTCTGAGTTAGAGGAAGAGGTGCATAAATATGTTCAACTTGCAAATGCACAGGAAGAGCAAATTAAGTCTCTCCAGCACCAGGTAAATGGGCTACAGAGCAGGCATAAAGCAGCTCTTGAGGAAATGTGGTCTACAAAAGCACAGAATACTGCCATTAGTGCTAAGATGTATGATCTACAAGGTGAGATATACATTTTGCAAGAACACATTAGGCAACTCCAATCCCATTTAGACAAGCGGATTCAGGACAATATAGAATTGCGAGAGCAAGTGTTGGTATATCAGGCCAGTGATAATGCCCCTAAAGGGGATAAATCAGTGGATCTAGATATGTTTAATGTCTTGTCCAGCCAGATACAGGAATTGTCAGAAAGAATGCAGGCCCTTACTGCTTCTGTTTCTGACCATGCCCCCTCTGAGATGGGACAGGATATTAGTCCTGACAAGGTAGTTCAGGCCCAACCAGCTATACCTAGCAGTCACCAGGATTACTCACCTGGGGAGGTGGGAGCTGTCAGTCCTCAGAAGTCACACTTCTTGCTGAAGTGTGATGATGTGGGTAACATCCCAGAGCAAGTCACACACCCTGCACCACGGAGCCTTTTAACAGGGCACAGATTACCCTCTAACAGGGAGTCAATGATCAAACCTAACAGGAGGACAATGCCCACACTGAGTAGGTTTGAACAGGAGGAACAGTCACTTTTAGTTGAAGGAACTAAAATAATAAGATTTCTTAGGGATACCGTGCCAGTTTTCCACAGAAAATCTAAAATATCCATTGTGAATCATTTAGACCGTTATACTGAAACACTTGCATCTCTAGGCCTTCATTCTGACCGTTATAAAATGTATTACGTGCCTTGGGTTTTTGATGTTGCAGAGAATTTCTTTTTCAGTTCTTTAGCTGAGATGGATATCACTACCTGGGATGAAACAGTGGAACAGATAATCCAAGCGTTTGGTCCTTATAAAACTCGCCATGAGGCTAAATGTGCTATATATGCACTAAAATGTAGGCCAGACCAGGACCCCAGGCAATTCTTGTCAGAGCTCAAATGTGCCTATATCCTTGCAGATAAGGATGCAGATTTTCACTCACATGAGTTTAGGGAGCTATTCTTTTATGCGCTGCCTAGGTACATGAAAACTAATCTAGCTAGGGATTATTCACCCCTGTTATCACTAGATTGGTTACTCACTCAAGCTATTAAGCTGTATAATGCCCAGCAGAGTGAGAATACCCCAGCTAGGGACAAGAAGCCTGCCTCCCAGTGTGTAGCAGAAACATTGGTTGAGGAAAGTTTGCCCTTTGAATCTGGTAAGAGAACCTATGCAGAGGTGTTAAAACCTCCACAGGTTCATAAACAGGCACCAGTACAGAAGAGACCTGCCTCTGTTAGTTCCCAGGGGTCTAATAACTCAAATGGTCAGAAACCATTTTTCAAGAGATCCCAGGGATACAACAAAAACCAAAATAGATCCAAGTTTCCCAGGAGGTTCAAAAAGAGTAAAAAGTTTAATAATCAGGGTGCCCAGCAAAATCAGCAAAATAATAAGTCTGATTCTGGGAACCAAGGTCAGAAGCAGGTAAGTCTTAAGGTCCAGGTTAACAACCTAACAGATATGATGGCAAAAATGATGACTACTATGGCACAGCTAGGCCAAAGTCCCAGTTCTGATACCCAGAAAGGATCTAACCCTTTTTTAGGGACAGCCCCAGGAGTGGTGACTGCCACTCAATAACAGAACAGGGTAATGGTAACCAGGCCTTAGGGGAAAAGAATAACATTGCTTTACCCTCTGTAAGTCCTATAATAACCGATGATGTCTTAGCCAACAAGAATGCTAACCCATTTTCTTTACAGGATGTAAATGCTTTGTGTGACTCTAACATTGCTTCCTTATCTCACCCACAGCCAGGTACACATAAGTCCATCCCTGATGATGTCACTTCTTTTCCCTGCATTTCTCCAGAACAGGTTGAAGGAGGAGGAGGAGTGAAGGGGGGTGCTGCAGCTGTACAACATGACCCAGTGGTCAGCAAGTCTGCTCCTGTAAATTCAGGAATTAACCCTTGCAGGCAGTGGAGGGATTATAAGACGATTTTACATCAAAATTATTTATTTAAAATGCATGAATATGAAGGAAGATACTTTATTGATGTTACATTGCAGGGGCTTGATGACCTAATCATTTCCAGTCTCCTGGATACAGGGTCACAAGATACCATCTTATCTAGCTCCCATTTCCATCAAATTATGGAGGAAGCTTCTGTAAAGCCAGTGTTAAAGGCATTTGATGGATCCCTAATAAGCGTAGGAGGTAACCCCTTAAACGTATTGGGAACCACATGGTTAAATTTTAAAATCGGTAACAAATCATTCACACATAAGGTCATAGTAGTTGAAGTTCCCTATAACAGGTTAATTATAGGTGCCGATCTACTACGTCAATTAAGTCTCGTCATAGACTGTGTGAATAATGTCATATGGTTGCAGGTTAAAACCCCAATTAATTATGAACGGGCATTGCAACGCCCCCATAGAAATGATCACGTGGTAGAGGAAAATAGGTATACTATTGAAATTCACTTTGTCAATAGCCAGAACCCTAACCTCACTGTTTTACAGATACCTAATACCGATGCTGAATATATGGAAGGTGATATTTCCATCAAGGCGTTACCAGAACAGATTCAGAACGTGAAGCTAGAAGGTGATGTCTTAACCATCTCTCTTCACAGATCGCCCTCTGAACCGGCAGATCCAGAGAATTATTCTCAATATCTGACGTCTATTGACAATACAGGGGGTGAGTTTTTTGTTTCCTTACAGGTTAAAGACTTGGGGAGGATCAAACAGGCCAAACTGAATCTGAAATTGGAAAACAGTTACATTAGTAACAGCCTACTGATGGAGGTAAGAGATCCTATCCATATTAAGTATCTGGCGCCATATGATAATTTGGTACATGACCTATATGAGAATCCTGATGCATTAATATGCCTCTCAAATAGGATTCAACAAATAGGAATTTCTGTATCACACAAACCCTTATGGTGAGTATTCGTAGAACACCAGTCCACATAGGGGTAAATAACATAACCCCACACAGTATTACCTTAGAGAAAGGAACTGTAATAGGTTATGCTCTGGATTCAGAATACTATACATTTGGGTTTCAGAACCAAGTAATAGACCTACTACCTGATAATTATCTGTCTGAGGAGCAACTTGTTGAGCAACTATTTTACTCCCTTCCAGAGGGACTGTTTTCCGTTCAATCTGTGTATCCATATAGCCCTGATACAGGTACATGCCGGATTGAAGAATCCTCTCTGGTATTTGAACACCAGATGGAGGAACCAGAGGCCCAAGAGTATCAGGAGGCTGTGGATAAGGTAAGAGTCAATGCTCATGATTTATCTACACAGCTGGAGGAAACCTATGAGTTAGGTAAGCCTGAAGCATTTCCAGGTTTTAATGAGCTAGTAGAAGAGCAAATCTCTCTAGCCGATGCGTGCTCTGATGATTCTGAACGCCAACAGCTAAGGGAAATACTTATGGAATTCCAAGAGCTGTTTGCCAAGGATTCTTATGATTGTGGTTTAACAAACATACACATCGCCCGCATACAAACTGACCCTAAGTTACCTTCTGTATACGTCAAACGGTACCGTCTTCCACTTGCGTCCTATGACTCATTGGCAGAAATCATAAGGAACCTCAAAGAGAGGGGTATTATACGGCCAGTGCACAGCTCATATAATAACCCCATCTTGGGAATATTTAAACCCAATGGTCAATGGCGTTTGTGTGCTGACTTAAGGCAAGTGGCGAGTGGAAATTTTGAGCCCTGATTATGGTATATGTTGCATGAAGTTGGTTGCTTTATAAACATATGTTACTGGATTAATTCTGGTAGATTATTTGTATAATCTTTGATTGACTTTAGTAATTGCAATTTATACATTTTATTCAGAGGTAAGCAATATTAAATTCAGTATATAATTAAATTATAGTGATTTAAATCTGGGATTCTATTCCAGTTATTCCCTAAATTTGATTATTATTGATATATGATACAAGGAATTGTTAAAGGAATTATTTAATTCATCTCACAATACACCTTACATCATAATTGGCATAGTCTATACAGTTTCTGGGGCAGAGGTATTAAGAGACACTGCGGCCAACTGTATTATATTAATTGTAGAATCAATTAACCTGTTCTATTCTACTGAATGCAATTATTGTTGTTATACCTCTGAATATACCTATGTGTGGTTAACCCTTGTACCGCTGGTGATCCTTATGGTAATAAGTGTGGTTTGATTTTCCATGTACCTATATAATTGCTAGTCACTTATATATTTCATTGATGCTGATACTTGTTATATATATATAGTATATTGTATTTTAATAAAATATATATTTTTGCACAAATATGAAGGATTGATTCTTGTGATCAATTCGTTACTGTGAAGTAGCGTGTCAATACATATTAAAGATAAAGTTGTCAAATTATTTTATATTGTCATTTGCTTATTTAAGTGAAGAAATCCAACCTGAGTGGTTCTCTGTTTAACCCTTTGGATACCTTCATATAAATAGCCCGACAGACCCCAGGACATCCAGTACCCCCCTAGGCCATCCATTCCCCCCAAAGCCATCCATCCCCACCCAGGCCATCCAGTAACCCCCTCCATCCCCTCCCAGGCCACTAGTAGCCCCCTCAACCCTCCCCCAGCCTCAAGTTATACAGTACACCCCAAGCTCCAAGCCACTACTGGCTTACCTGTACTGTGTGTGGAGTGGACTGTGGTGGGTCTTCTTCAGTTCTTCAGACAGTCTGTCACTGTCACTTGGATTTCTTGCTCTCTGGCTCCTCCTGGTGAGTCTTCAGCTCTGTGACAGGTTGCAGTCTCACAGAGACGACTGGACTGGACTGGTAATAGTCCTGACTGGCTCCCTTGGCTCCTGACTCCTCATCTGCTGGCCTGGTCGCGTGTCCACCTCCTCTTGGCGCCGGTGGGGTGACCGGGGTCTGTCACCTGATCTGGTGATGTCTTACAGACTCTCATTCTGCCCCCCGTATGATCATCACGCGCCCCTGTGGGCCGTGATGACATCACACACGCTGCTGCGCAAATGAGGAGGAAGAGGCACAGTGCCACAGTGAGTGACAGTGACAGTCTTCGCTTGCTGCCAGGCCAGCCCGAGTGAGTCTCTCCGGACTGAGTGGGCTGGCAGCAAGCAAGCAGAGCATGATCTGACTTGGCTGGCTCAGTGATGAAGTGCCTCTCAGTCACTCACACCACTGTCAGACTTCACAGCCGCAGCAAGAGAGTGACTGAGTGACAGCTGAGACACTTGACAGACAGTGACACTGATCAGATGGGTCATGGGCGGCACTGCAGTGTGGGTCGCGGCACGATTTAATAGGCGGCCGCGGCGGTCCATACAGGTAGCTAGCCGCAGGCGGGCAACTTCCCCAGTCCCTGGCCCTCACTCACATCATACATACATACCTAAAATAAAATGGCTGATTCATTTTTTTTTTTATTATATTATTTTTGGCACGAGGGCACTTGGACAAAAAGGGCAGGTGCTCAAGCCCCCCTTGGGGTCTATGTGTGCACGTGCCTGTGGAGAAGTGGGTTTCCTGCAAAAAGGCAACATGCTCTTTATGTACATTCTATAAAAATAAGGAGTGCAAAAGAACATCTAAAAGTACCATCTATTCCAAATTAGATATGCAAGAAGTACAATTTCTCACACACCAGACCATCACTGTATTCTCTCATATATATTCCCAGTCCTTGTAACTGCTCTCTGTCTGGCCAGATAGTGTCCTTTCTGTAAATCAATCTGTGGAGTAAGCTACAAGAGTTCTTTTCCTGCCGGAGTTAGTCTTATTCAACCCTTCATAGATCTCTGTGCTCCTGATATTGCGGCAGGTTATAAGATAGAAAATGTACAACAGATGCAGTCCAGGAGCACCTTAACAGTGCTACAGCATTCCAGAGACCTGAGCGTGGCAAACCACAGGTAGCGTGACTGGGAACTTAAAACAATGAGAGATTTGGATGATCGTTTCTACAACCAACGTGTTGCTACTCACTTGCCACTTCTTTAGGGGTTACAGTCTCTATCATCTGGCTCTCTTATTTATACTTTAGTGTTCCTAAGTGCTCAGATGTGTAATTACTCAAGCTTAATAAATAATTATGTACAATAACATAAAATAAACTTATCCTAATACCCAAAATAAATATTATTCTAAAACAACGTTATTGTAAAACTGGTTAAAAAGTACATGCGAGTGTGTTTGGTGTTTATTAAGGGTTAAAAAGGTATATTCATTTTATGGGGTATTTCAATGGTTAAAAATACAATTATTGTATGTATACTGTGGTTTTCCCTGCTCCTGAGTGATTAAGGGTGATTGCTAAGGAGAGTCACATGGTTGTAGTCCTACTTTAAATAGAGCCCTTAGGCTCATTATGTGCCTGCTCTTTGTGGCTGCATTAAAGTGGACTGCAAACAAGTGGGAGCTGAAAATCAGCAGAGCTCTGTGGTGAAGGTAGTTTCAAGAGATTTACTACATTCACATTTAATTTGGTTTATTTACCTTAGAGTGAGCATTAGAGGACAGTATACATCTACTTAAAGGGATAGTAATACTTAAGTATTATTAATCCCTAGATTAAAGTCCTATTAAAAATAAATGTATTGCCCCCAGTGTCATCGCTCAAACCTTTATGGTTTGAGAGATGATCGCTCCTAAAGTTGCCCTCTCTCTCCCCCTTCCCCGTAGTCAGCGTTCTAGCTGACTGCAGGGAAGCCAGTCGTACGACTTTCAGGCAGCTCTGCAGCAGTCGCAATAGCGTTAATAAAAAGAAAACTTTCACCGAAATGGTCTTCTACGTGTGCTTGGTTTGCAGAGCCGCCTGATGATCTATGACCGGATTTCCCTTCAGTCAGCTACAACGCTGACTGTGGGGAAGGGGGAGGGAGAGGGCAACTTTAGGAGTGATCATCTCTCAAACCATAAAGGTTTGAGAGATGATACTGGGGGCAATACATTTATTTTTAATAGGACTTTACTATAGGGATTAGTAATACTTAAGTATTACTATCCCTTTAAATTGTAAAACCAAGCATGAGTGATAGCAGGTTAGACAATCTCAAGCAGTGCACATGTTTGAACACATAGAGCAATCGTCCAGGGGTCGAACTGCTGTGTCATGTGTGAGCATATTTTCTTTTTAGAATCTAAGTTATTGAATTTGGAAAGAAATATTGCAACATTGCGTGACATTGGAACTTGGAAAGGAGTTTAGAACTCACAGAGCAGGTAGTATTTGGAGTTAGTGGTGAAGAAGGTGGAGCAGTAGATGAGGAGTGACAGGTAGGCATTTGGGTAACAGTAAGAAGGCGGGGTAGTGGGAAGCTGAAGAGAAAGGCCAGTTCTGAGTTGACTCAGTCCAACAGATTTGCAATATTGTGTGAAGATGTTGATGTTGACAGCTCAGAATTGGCAATACTGGAGAGAACTGATTCCCCTAGCAACCAGGGGAACGGTTTAGATGGGATGCAGAGTTGGCAGAAACCAAGGCATGTGGTGGTAATTGGGGACTCTATTACACTGTGTGCACAATTATTAGGCAAGTTGTATTTTTGAGGATTAAATTTATTTTTAAACAACTACAGTGCACTCCGTCAATCCAAAATGTTGAGAAACCTTAAACCAGGGGCATTGCTTGGACTGCCGAGCGGATGGCTGCTTAATGCCTTAGCTCTTGGGCTCCCGGGCAGGTTTTACTGGCTATTGATTGCGTACACACAGATCACTGGTTCTATTGTGGTGGTGAGACCACTTTACTACTAGGAGACCTGTTTATGGCGAGACACAAGCAGAATAAGCGAGATTCTGGTCTACTATCTTTTTTCCCGCCTCGGCCTGTGGGAAACAAGTCTTCTCTACCTAACAAAATGACCAACGGAGACACTCAGGTGGCGGACTCTGCCTCCAGATCTAGATCCCGCTCTCCTGTGCATCGATCTACAGATACGCATGGGGATCATGACATCTCTGCTAGATCCCCGTCTACAAAGCAAGACATACAGAATCTTCTCCAGGAGCTTAAAGCCTCTCTCCGAGAGGAAATAAAAGAAGTATTGGCAGATATCTGACACCTGGGGGATCATGCCTCTGTTATAGAAGATGACTTTGAGGATTGGAAAGCCTTTAAATATGATGTGATGCGAAAACCGGATTATCTGCACACCCAGAATATGGAGTTGATGGTCAAGCTCGACGATGCTGAGAATAGGTCTAGACGCAATAACGAAACGAAAATATCCTCCCTGACTCGCTGGGGCCTTACCTCGGGGACCTCTTCACTCACATCCTACAGCCTAATGCCCCGCTGGATCTACCCCTTCATAGGGCGCATCGCCTGGCTAAGTCTAAATTAGATCCTAAAGATGCTCCCAGGGACGTTATAGTACGGTTTCAAAGATACCCAGACAGAGAAGCGATCTTTCAGGCTGCCCGAGGCAACACTGCCTTCTCGTTCCGGGGTGCATCGATCACTGTCTTTGGTGACATATCTCCACTTACTTCATCTTGGAGACGGGAGCTTCACCCCCTCACTGTCTCCTTATGGCAACATGGCATCCAGTATAAGTGGGGATTCCCATTGCGCCTGATAGTTATTAGAGATGGGATTCATCATGTACTGCGGTACAAAGGCAATACTAAAGCATTTGCTGAAGCATTGCAGATCCCGCTTACTGAGCTGACTCCTGAGGCAACCACCTGGGGAGATGCAGTGGTCCTCTGCTGTACCTCCGCGGTCCCAATGGCATCCGGTACCGCGGAAAAGGAGAACCCGAGCCTCGCCTACTACCGAGGAGGACTCTTCGTCTCCAGCACGACAGGAGCAGGGATGAGACCTTTGCTGTGTGTCTACTCTCGGACTGGTTCATGTTCTCCCCGGCTCCGGTCGGGTGTTCTTCATTCCCGCCTACGGCTGTTCCGCAAACATGGAACTTTACAGTGTTTGTTGGGTGATAGTCGATGAATCTCCTCTGATGCCCAGTTTCATGAGTGTTACTGTTTCTGAACGTTTCCCCGGTGCCGAGGATCCTTGGGACTTGTTAGCGGGGGAATACTGTTTTGGTGTAGGGGGCCTTCGGCTTACGGCTGGGCCCACAGGGATGTGTGGAACCTGTTGTGAGCCGACTGGTTGCCCGGTTACTTATATATGTCAACATGTGGTTTTTGTTGGTGGGGTTTTGTTGGCGGGGGCCCTTGTCCGTTGTGGGCCGACTGGTTACCCGGTTGCTGATTCATGATACATGTGTTTCTACATGGGGTTCTCCATGTGGTTTTTTGTTGGTAGGGGTGGGGTGGCGGGCTTGGGGTGAGGGGGCGGCCTGACATGGTTGGGGGTGCTGCCTTGCCCTGAGTGCCATAGCTGGATATCCCATTACCGGGTGGTTAGGCATACGATTCATTTAATCGCCTTACTGGATTGTTATATGTGATTATGTCGCATTTTACTTATTTTACTTTTGGTGGGAGCTGTTACTTTTCTTTTGCTTGGCCTTTGGCATGTGAACCAGCCTTTGGTTTCCAGCCGGCAGCTAATTATGGCCCTAGTGTTGGCTTCTTGATCCCCCGACCCTTACTACGGTCCCCACTTTTTTTAGTTCTAGCCTCACTTTTTTTGAGGGAGGAGGGGTTTTGGCTGGCTTGTGCTTGTCCTTTGGCTTTGGATCGCATGTTGATGGCTCATAATTTTATGTGTATCAGGTCCTGCTAGCGGGTTTCTGGGGGGGGGCAGTGGGAGTTACTGGTTAGGTGAGTGAGGGATGTGTACTCTCGGCCCATGATCGGGTCTGCGCATTTCTGCGGACTCGGTCCTGGGCCGATGGACTTTGCTAAGTTCCTGGGGAGGACGTGTTACTTTGTTGTTTGTTATCGAGGTGAGGGATGGGGGAGTGATGGGTGATCATGGAGGAGTATGGGAGGCGGCGGGGTTTGGGCCGTGGTGGCGCTGGGATTTATTTGCGGTGTTGGCACGGTCTGGATCCCAAGAGCCGGGTTGTGTGCTTGTTACGGTTCAGTACACTCAGACACGGTAGATGTTGGTAAAAACACAAGGAATGAAGTAACCCTCACGGGTCCAGTAACAACAGTAGAAACTGACACAGAACAGGTTACAAGCAAATTAACCCACACGGGTCCAGTATGTAATATACACACAATACTGACACAGGTCAGGTTAAAGAGTTTGATACAGTGTATGAATGTCCAATGTAACCAGTGCAACCACTGGCAGTTATGCGTAACGAAGGCCCAATGTCGCCTATAGGCAAGGCGAGGCGACAATGACAGGACTGCAACAACAGGCACTGGACGCCTGTAAGAGGAGGCAATAGTGGACGTCCACCAACGATACACAGGCTGGTCAGAGCTCGTGCCTAAACGAGGCCCTTCCCCCGAAGGGGTTAATAGCGCTATGGTCTGGATAACGGCAACCACTGGATGCGCTCAACTGAACCACAACAGACCAAGTGAATGCAACACGGTGTGGAGGCACAATGAGACTCTTGACCACTGGCAGAGTACACTGGCAACCGGAATAACGGAATACAAGGAGGCCCAGTAAAGCTGTAATGGTGCCAGGCAGGCAGCAGCAGGAACAGTTAGGAGGACCCCAACCGGGCACAGCAGAATCAGGAACGACCGCCAAGTCGATTCGGTACACAGCGCAGGAACGTCAGCCAAGCCGGGTCGGTACACGGAGCAGGATCCTCAGACGCACCGGGTCAGTACACAGAGCAGGATCAACGGTCTCGCCGGGTCGGTACACTGAGGAGGAACGTCAGCCAGGCCGGGTCAGAACAGGAAGCAGGAACGTCAGCCAATCCGAATTGGTACACAGTATCAGGAACAAGACAATGGCGTGGTCAGGCAGTCCGGGGTCATACACTGGATCAGAACAGCAAAAACTAGCGCCAGGCATCAGGTACACCACGAAAGGGCACCAGCAGAGTGACAGCCCAGGGTATAAAAAGGCTGTCACTAGGAGGAGCAGTACAGAGCAGCCAATAGGAGAGCAGTAGCAGCGAGATGGACAGAATGTCGCCCAGATCACGGGTGCCGTGATAGTACCCTCCTCTCAAAGACCCCCCTCCGAGAAGAGGGACCAGGCTTCTGAGGATACTTGGCATGGAAAATGCGCTGTAATCTGGGAGCATGAAGGTCCTTGGAATCCACCCATGAACGCTCCTCTGGGCCATAACCTTTCCAATGGACCAAATACTGCAATTTGCCTCTGAATCTGTGTGAGTCAATAATATTTTGCACCTCATACTCTTCCTGGCCTTGGATCTGAATAGGCCCTGGTGCCACGGGGGTGGTAACGATTACAGACCAGAGGTTTCAGCAGTGATATGTGGAACACATTATGAATACGCATGGATGCTGGGAGGTCCAGAGCATAAGACACAGGATTAATTTTGCGAATAACTTTGAACGGACAAATGAACCAGGGAGCCAACTTATTGCAAGGAGTCTGAAGGTTGAGATTCTTAGAGGAGAGCCAGACCCTGTCCCCAACCTGGAATGAGACCACCGGCAGCTGTCTGCGATTAGCTTGGCGCTGATACCGTTGGAACGAGGCATTAAGGGTCCTCTGCACCTGTACCCAAGTGGAACAGAGTTGCTCCATATGCTCATCCAGAGCTGGAATCTGCTGTGTCTGAAATGAGTCCGGAAGCAGACAAGGTTGAAACCCATAATTGATGAGAAACGGGGAGCTTCCAGACGATGAATTAACCGCACAATTCCTGGCAAACTCCGCCCAAGGCAACAGGTCGGCCCAATTATCATGATGGTCAGACAGAAAACAGAGCAGAAATTGTTCCAAGCCCTGATTGGCACGCTCAGCGGCTCTGATGGTCTGTGGATGATATGCAGATGAAAATGATAACTGTATGCCAATCTGAGCACAGAAAGCCTTCCAGAACCTTGACACAAATTGGCTCCCACGGTCTGATACCAATACTCTGGGTACCCTGTGTAATCGAAACACCTCCCTGGCAAATACCCTTGCCAACTCCTGGGCAGAGGGAAGACCGGGCAAAGGTACGAATTGTGCCATTTTCGAAAATCTATCAACTATCACAAGAAAAAAAGAATATCCCCTAGACACCGGTAACTCCCCCAAGAAGTCGATAGAAACATGAGACCTTGTCTGCAACGATGCACCCTCTCCTTCTTAGATAGTCTAGTGAATCCCAGTTGCATAGGTTCACTACTTTCGCCAGCTGGAGTCGGAGGTAAGGGAGGTGAGGGAGGTATGGATGGGAAACTTAAAGGAGGGTCTCTCCCTGATACGGGTGTCAATTAGTATGGTAAATGAGATCAATTGATCTAGGTCCGAGGGTAATTCTCTGGCCGCAATCTCATCCTTGATGATATCGCTCAAGCCCTGTGAGAAGGAGGCTACCAGTGCCTCATTGTTCCACCCTACCTCTGCTGCCAATGTGCGAAACTCAATTGCATACTCGGCCACTGTACGACTGCCCTGGTGGATAGTCATGAGATTTTTAGCAGCAGAGGCAGAGCGGGCAGGTACATCAAACACTCGTTTGAATGCCGACACAAACTCAGTAAAATCGTGAATAATGGGATTATCGTTCTCCCACAGAGGATTAGCCCATGCCGAAGCCTTGCCCGACAACAGTGAGACCAATAATCTGACTTTACTGCGCTCATTAGGGAACGCTTGCGGTACCATCTCCATATAGATGCCCAACTGATTTAGGAACCCGCGACACAGCGCTGGGTCTCCTCCATACCGTTCCGGAAGCGGTGCTCGACAGGAAAAGCCCCTGATCCCGCCTGCATCAGAGGAAGCATGCACTGCCGGTGCCATACTAGCAGGGGAGGCCACCGGTTGTCCAACAGGACGGTCAAGATGAGCCGTGCGGTTCAACAGTGTTTGCAAAGCCATCGTGATCTGAGCCATACGCTGCTCCTGAGCCTCCACCCTGTTTGGTAGATGCTGAACAGAAGGGTTACCAGTACCGTCCTTAGACATGGTCCATTCGTACTGTCACGGATTCAATAATGAGAATGGACCAGTACTTAGGTAACACAATCTTTATTAGCGATAAGACAGGACAAGGAAATCAGTACAACATACAGGTCAAGAGAGGACTACAGGATGGATCAAGAGGTACTATGGTACTGATGGAATCAGCAGCAGAGGAAGGGCGACTCAGGTCCGCACCTGAGGCCACACTACAGGTATGCACCTGTACAGACAACGGATCCAGCGACCCAATGCAATGAAGGATAAGCAGGTTCGCACCTGGACAGACCATGTACCAGAAAGACCAGCTGCGCCACAGGTCCACACCTGGAGGCCGCAGAGGTGCAGGAGATGCCAGAGGGAGCAACGTGGAGGACGGTCGCCTGGATGGACGCCAGAGCGCACCGGTCCTCTTTCTCCGTGAGCCGCACACCCCGGCAGCTGCACGAGCGTCAGAAGGTAAGCGACGCTTACAGTACCTCCCCCTCAATGCCCCCTCCCCTGCGGGGGTGGTCCAGGTTTAGAAGGAAAACGAGAGTGAAATCTCCTTATGAGAAGAGGAGCATGCATATCAGTGGATGAGACCCACGAACGATCTTTGGGTCCATACCCTTTCCAGTGTACAAGATATTGTAATCGACCCCGTATCCAACGAGAGTCGAGAATGCTTTGTACTTCATATTCCTCGTGATCTGCAACTCTTATGGGGGCCGGACGTGCCCAGACAGAGGTATAGCTGTTGCAAACCAAGGGTTTCAATAGGGAGACATGAAATACATTATGAATTCTCCTATTGGCCGGTAGTTCCAGGGCATAAGCGACAGGATTAATTTGTCATAAGACACGGAAGGGGCCCACAAATCGAGGAGCCAATTTTCTACATGGTACTTGTAGATTCAGGTTTCGTGTGGATAACCAGACTCTCTCCCCCACCTGAAACACTGGTGCTGGAAGTCGTCTACGATCAGTCTGCCTCTTTTGCTGCTGAGTGGACCGTTGCAGGGTTCTCTGAACTTGTACCCATGTGGAATGGAGTTCCCTTAAATGCTCCTCTAGAGCTGGAATGTTCTGTGCCACAAATGACTCGGGAAGCATAAAAGGCTGGAAGCCATAGTTAATCATGAACGGAGATGTTTGCGTAGAGGAGTTCATGGCACAATTCCGGGCAAACTCCACCCAGGGTAACAGGCTCGCCCAGTCATCGTGATGGTCCGAAATATAGCAACGCAAAAACTGTTCCAAGGCCTGGTTGGCTCTCTCAGCCGCACCATTAGACTGGGAAACTCCGCCCAAGTGATAAGCGGAGGAGAAGGAGAGCTGGATACCCAATTGCGCACAAAATGCTCTCCAAAATCGAGACACAAACTGGCTACCTCTATCCGACGCAATGACTTTAGGCACCCCATGGAGTCGAGATACCTCCTTGGCAAATATCTTAGCCATTTGCTGAGCGGTTGGCAATTCTTTGAGGGGTACAAAGTGGGCTAATTTCGAAAACCGCCCTCGGACACAGGTAATTCCACCATAAAATCGATGGAAATGTGTGACCATGGACGTTCCCCATTAGGTACAGGAAGAAGGAGGCCCACAGGAAGGTGCCTAGGAGTCTTCTTGGTAGTAGCAAAAGTCTGACATGCTGCTACAAAAGCCGAGACATCAGTACAGATACTAGGCCACCAAAATATACTGGATACCGACCAGAGCAACTGATCTCTACCAATGTGTCCAGCAGCCTTTGAGGAGTGATAGGTCTCTAGTAATTTTGCCCTTAAGCCCTCAGGCACAAAGCATCTCCCCTGTGGTCTCCTGACTGGGGCAGTCCCTTGAGCAGCCAATATCTCCGTCCCCAACGGGGATGTAATGCTGGTACGAATCGTAGAAAGGATGCGGTCCGGATGAATCACGGGTGTAGGATCGCAATCCTCTTTCTATAAGGCCCCAAACTGACAGGACAAATCATCGGCCCTCACATTCTTAGTACCAGGCAGATAAGAAACTATGAAATTAAAGCGGGATAAAAACAAAGCCCACCTAGCCTGTCTCGGAGACAGGTGTTTAGCCTCGGAAAGGTACGTCAAGTTCTTGTGGTCGGTGAGAATAAGAATAGGTACCGAAGTACCCTCGAGTAGATGCCGCCATTCACGCAGGGCCAAGATAATGGCTAGTAGCTCTCGATCCCCAATGTCGTACGAAATCTCAGCCTTAGATAGTTTGCGGGAAAAGAAGCCACAAGGCATAAGTGGAGCTTCTGGGGAAGACCGCTGAGACAGGAGGGCGCCTACTCCCGACTCAGACACGTCAACCTCCAAAGTAAATGGCAATTTCGGATTCGGATGCTGCAGCACAGGTGCAGCGGCAAAAGCAGCCTTAATCTGTTCAAAAGCTTGTAAAGCCTTTGGGGACCATACGGAAACGTTAGCACCCTTGTGCATCATGTCAGTAAGGGGTTTGACAATCGTGGAGAACTGACTTATAAATTTCCTGTAGTAGTTGGCAAACCCCAGGAAATGCTGGATAGCCTTAAGTCCCGAAGGAAGGGGCCATTGTAGTACAGCCGAAAACTTTTCGGGATCCATAGCCAACCCAGACGAGGAGATCACATAGCCTAGAAAAGTTACTTATGACTGGTGAAATTGGCACTTTTCTAATTTACAGAAGAGATTATTGGCCCTCAAGAGAGACAACACCTTCGCAACATCCAGACGGTGTTGTTCCAAAGTAGCGGAGTGGATGAGGATATCATCCAAGTATACGACCACACAAGTCAACAATAAGTCCCTCAGAACATCATTAATGAACTCCTGGAAGACAGCAGGAGCACTGCATAGGCCAAAGGGCATTACCAAGTATTCATAATGGCCACTCCTGGTGTTAAATGCTGTCTTCCACTCATCGCCCTCACGGATACGCACCAAGTTATAGGATGCCCGCAGGTCTAGCTTAGTAAAGACCGTAAAGCCTCTTAATCGGTCAAACAGGTCCGTGATCCAAGGTATTGGGTACGCGTTCTTGACCATGAGCTTGTTAAGACCTCGAAAATCAATACATGGTCTCAATTCGCCATCCTTCTTTTTCACAAAGAAGAACCCTGCCCCCGCAGGGGATGAAGATCTCCGAATAATCCCTCTGGTGAGAGCGTCAGACACATACTCCTCCATAGCCTGGTTCTCTGCCATGGAGAGGGGGTATACACGACCCTTAGGAGGAACAGCCCCTGGCACCAGATCAATTGATCAATCGTACGGCCTATGAGGGGGCAAGGTGGTACCCTGTACCTTGTTGAATACATCACGGAATACATGGTACTCCTCGGGTAAGGCGGAGGGAGGAGAGGAGGAGGAGGTCATGCCCAAAACTTTAATAGGATGAGTCAAGCAAGACTCTGTACAATACGGAGACCAGGACAAAATGTCGCAACTGTGCCAGTCCATACTGGGATTATGTTTTTGAAGCCACGGGAAACCCAGGATGACTGCAAAATGAGGAGAGCTTATGACCTGGAATTGAAGTACCTCATGATGAAGGGCTCCAACCATCAGGTTTACCGGAACAGTCTCGTGAGTCACCTGAGGAGGTTGTAGAGGTCGCCCGTCAATAGTCTCAATGGACAATGGAGAAGCCCGAGGTACTAAAGGAATAACATGTTTTTCCGCAAAACCGGCATCAATGAAATGGCCCGCAGCTCCAGTATCTATTAGGGCTGGGGTAGAGACAGACTGATCAGCCCAGTAAAGAATAATTTCCAGAGTAGGCTTCTCCCGGAAATCTCCTGGGGACTGCGAAACTCCACCTAGACTCTGTCCCCTACGTGACTCTAGATGTGCCCGTTTCCTGGACGTGTGGGACAAGTACACAACAAATGTCCAGCTTTGCCGCAATAAAGGCAAAGTCCCTCCCTTCTACGATATGCTCTTTCTTGAGCGGATAGCCGGGTGAACCCCAACTGCATGGGTTCCCCCCCTCCTTGCTCTGACCCAGGAGGCATGGGAGGAAAGGGAGGAATGGGTGGGCAACTGAAATTCGGAGCCAAACTTGCCAGAGCCCTCCGTGTACGTTCCTTAAAGGAGGGTCTCTCACTGATACGGGTGTCAATTAGTATGGTAAATGAGATCAATTGATCTAGGTCCGAGGGTAATTCTCTGGCTGCAATCTCATCCTTGATGATATCGCTCAAGCCCTGTGAGAAGGAGGCTACCAGTGCCTCATTGTTCCACCCTACCTCTGCTGCCAATGTGCGAAACTCAATTGCATACTCGGCCACCGTACGAATGCCCTGGTGGATAGTCATGAGATTTTTAGCAGCAGAGGCAGAGCGGGCAGGTACATCAAACACTCGTTTGAATGCCGACACAAACTCAGTAAAATCGTGAATAATGGGATTATAATTCTCCCAAAGAGGATTAGCCCATGCCAAAGCCTTGCCCGACAACAGTGAGACCAATAATCCGACTTTACTGCGCTCATTAGGGAACGCTTGCGGTACCATCTCCATATAGATGCCCAACTGATTTAGGAACCCGCGACACAGCGCTGGGTCTCCTCCATACCGATCCGGAAGCGGTGCTCAACAGGAAAAGCCCCTGATCCCGCCTGCATCAGAGGAAGCATGCACTGCCGGTGCCATACTAGCAGGGGAGGCCACCGGTTGTCCAACAGGACTGTCAAGATGAGCCGTGCGGTTCAACAGTGTTTGCAAAGCCATCGTGATCTGATCCATACGCTGCTCCTGGACCTCCACCCTGTTTGGTATGTGCTGAACAGAAGGGTTACCAGTACCGTCCGTAGACATGGCCCGTTCGTACTGTCACGGATTCAATAATGAGAATGAACCAGTACTTAGGTAACACAATCTTTATTAGCGATAAGACAGGACAAGGAAATCAGTACAACATACAGGTCAAGAGAGGACTACAGGATGGATCAACAGGTACTATGGTACTGATGGAATCAGCAGCAGAGGAAGGGCGACTCAGGTCCGCACCTGAGGCCACACTACAGGTACGCACCTGTACAGACAATGGATCCAATGACCCAATGCAACAGAGGATAAGCAGGTTCGCACCTGGACAGACCATGTACCAGAATGACCAGCTGCGCCACAGGTCCGCACCTGGAGGGCTGCAGAGGTACAACTGCTAGAGGAAGTACGTCAAGCCACCAAAGACAATCCTAGGTTGTCCCTTGGAGCGTTTGTATGCTGGTTGCGCAGTTGACAATCCCAGGCTATGTCAAGGTGGTCAGACACAAGGAGCAAATACGCACCAGATTGGATGTCAGATAGGCCAAGGGGTCATACAGAGTGGGCAGTCGGACAGAGCCACAGGTCAACACCAGAACGGATAGTCAGCCAAACCCGGGGTCATACACCATAAGGTTCACCAACTAGAGCCGCAGGTTTGCACCAGATTGGATGTCAGACAGGCCAAAGGGTCATCCACAGAGCGGGTAGTCGGACAGAGCAACAGGTCAACACCAGAATGGATAGTCAGCCAAACCAAATCACACACAGAGCCCAAGAAGCAACTGCACTGGAACACCACGAACGGGCAACTGAAGTGGTGTCCAGGCAGTTTTTAAACATATTGCTCCACCCCTAGAGGTGGAGCATAATGTGTGCTGTCCCCTTAAGAACCAGGTTGCGACGTCATCAGGGATTCCCTGAGACGCGCGCCTGGTTCAGATGTGCAGGAGCCACCAGAGGGCGCAACGTGGAGGACGGTCGCCTGGATGGATGCCAGAGCGTACCGGTCCTCTTTCCCCGTGAGCCACACACCCCGGCAGCTGCACGAGCGTCGGAAGGTAAGTGGCGCTTACAACACGTTCGCCTCTATCTACGCCCCTGTCACGGTTTGTTACGACTCTCAGACAGAAGGTTAGGTAAAAACACAACTTTATTGAGAACATTTAAAATAATCCCATAGGATTTCATACACGTACATACAACACATAAATAGCAAGTAGAATGATAATATGGAATCAGACTCTACCGGTCCTTGCCAATATACCTGGCAGGGCAGCCTGAGAATGCAATGGAAAGATGGCTTTACCGGCCCTACCAATATACCGGGAAAGGCAGCCAGACAATAATGAGGGTGGTACAGGCTCTACCGGCCCTGCCAATATACCGGGCAAGGCAGTCTGAAGGAACACAACGGGCTAGGTTCTACCGGCCCTGCCAATACCGGGTAAGGCAACCATGAAATGGAAATGCAATAGGCTCTACCGGTCTTACCAACATACCGGGCAGGGCAACCTAAAGGAAGAGGTGTCAACCCAAATGGCCCTAATACTGTCAGAAGGTAATGACAGTTTAAGTTGTAAATAATTGTGAGCCCAATACTGCAAGTCAATATGACCCTAAGATAGGGTATGGGTGGAATAACAGCAGTCTAGACTGGAAGGCACTCCAAGTGCCAACAATATGCAAAGTAGTGGGCCACAAGGGCCAGGAGCAAACCAGCGTCCGCACGCTGGGAACCAACAGAGTTTTGTATAATACAGCCGCAAGGCTTTGGAGCGAACCAGCGTCCGCACGCTGGGAACCAACAGAGTTTTGTATAATACAGCCGCAAGGCTTTGGAGCGAACCAGCGTCCGCACGCTGGGAACCAACAGAGTTTTGTATAATACAGCCGCAAGGCTTTGGAGCGAACCAGAGTCCGCACTCTGGGAACCAACAGAGTTTTGTATAATACAGCCGCAAGGCTTTGGAGCGAACCAGCGTCCGCACGCTGGGAACCAACAGTGTTTTGTACAACCCAGCCGCAAGGCTTTGGAGTGAACCAGCATCCGCACGCTGGGAACCAACAGACTGCCAAAGGCTGGTGTCGTGAGACAGTGAAGCAAACCAGCGCCCGCGCGCTGGAACCAACTGACTGGAATGTCAACCGATGAACAATGTCGCCCCCGCTGAGGAAACAGACTCAGGAACAACAGGAACCAGCATCGACATCCAACCGGATCAGGAACGGTAACGGAGATCAGAAGCAGGAAGCAGCTCTACAGGAGACTCAGCCGGAACAGGACTGGAACCAGCACAGCAGACCACAACACTGGAACAGCACGAACTCAGGAACTCAGGAACACAGGTACTCAGGAGCAGCAGAATGACCAATGAAGCTTTCTGTAGCATGGTGGAAACGAAATACTCAGAGACACCACGAAAGGGCAACTAAAGGGTGCCCAGGCTAGGTTTAAATAGGCAATATGAGGCGGGCCAAAGGCAAACAGCCAATGGGAGCCCCCTATAGATGACAGATATAGCAAAGCAGCAATCACGGGCACCGTGATAGCCCCGTCGGATTCTCAATCTACCTTTTTACAAAAGGTGCTTGACATTCTTGATGATTTCAAAGAAGGCGTTGTTTTGGTGGGCGGCGACTTCAATTGTCATTTGAACCCTACTTTAGATTGTTCTACTGGCTGTTCATACCTTCCATATTCCTCTATTCGCCGGGTGAACGCCCGTCTTCACTCTTCATTCTTGGTCGACACTTGGCGGCTGCTCTATCCACATTCACATTTTACTCACACCCGCATGAATCCTACACTAGGATCGACTATATTCTTCTTGATCATCCTCACTTGCATCTTCTTCGCTCTGCTGATATCGCTGACCATGCACCAGTTTCCGTCAGTTTACTCCGTCAGGCTTGGACCTCCACTGATAAACTTTGGCATCTAGACGAATACTTACTTACCTCGGAAGATGTTAAATCTTCTGTTGGGAAGTCCATTCGAGAACAGGGAATTGTACATGATCACAAGGAATATAAGCTTTCTGTGTTCGCAGATGATATTCTGATCTCCTTGACACAGCCTATGTTTTCCATGCCAGCTCTGATGTCGGAATTTGAAATTTTCTTCTCCCTGTCAGATTTTAAAATTAATTTCCACAAATCGGAAGCCCTCCCCATTGCTATTCCATCTGGGATGCTCAAGGATCTCCAGTTTTCCTTCCCAAAAAATGGTCCAGATCTTCTATTCCTTATTTGGGGATTCGCCTTCCCTTCTCTTTTGATGAGTTATTTGCGTCAAACTACCCTCAACTTTTGACATCGATTCAAAAGGATCTCAAGAAATGGGACCATCTTTTTTTTATCCTGGATAGGTAGAATCGGGGTTTTGTAAATGTCGATTTTACCCCGGATATTGTACTTTTTCCAAACCCTACCTACCTCCCAAGTATCTTACGAAATTGACGAGTAGTATGAATTTTTTTCTGTGGCGATATCATAAGCCACGTATTAATCTTGATACATTACGCCGAGTGAGATCTAGGGGTGGATTGGGTGTACCAGATACGCCTTTATTATATGGTGTATCGTCTGTCGTCTATTCCTGACTGGTTGACGAATTTGAATTCCAAGAGTTGGGTTTCTCTTGAACGCTCTTTTCCATCTGGAGGGGATGTTGCTTTTGAGGCGTTCCTCCCTGCAAGTTCCAGACATCCTTTGTTGAAGACACATCCTCTCTTATCTAATGTTATAAATACCTGTTCCTGGAGGACAAGCTCACGTAGACTGGGGACCCTGCCCTCACCACTATCCAGCACATTCTACTCTAGAGATATCCCTTTTTTGCTTTCTTTGAGGGATTTCACTGCCTGGTCCTCCGGTCCTTCTCTTCAGTTTCGGGACTTTTTTGAAGGCCCTACTATCCGTGCTTTTTCCTTCTTTCAAACTCATCGGGACCTTTCCCCGTCAGAGATAAGGCATTACCTCCACCTTAAACATTTCTTTTCTGTCTCGGACATTAAAGTAGCAGCTTCTAGGGACCACACTCCTTTCGAATTGTTATGTACTCCTCAAGGCCCGAAAAAAAGATTTCTTGGCAGAATCTATTCTATTTTTCTGGATGAGTTATCTTTGAAGGATCCTCCGTATACGGCTGCTTGGAATTCTGAACTAGGAACTGCATTGCTTTCAGATGATTGGATTTGGGGCCTGCATACCACTGCATCTATATCATCTTGTATATTTGAATTTAACCCTTTGAGTGCCAGAGGGGTACGCAATACATTGAAAAGCAATGTGTTGGGCACCCTCTGGCACTCAAAAGGTTAAGGGAAGGCAGTGGTGGAAGAAAAGAAAAGGTTAGGGATACAGAGAATCCCTGCCTTAACCCTTTGAGTGCCAGAGGGGTACGCATCACATTGCTTTGCAATGCATTGCGTACCCCTCTGGCACTCACAGGGTTAGTTACAAATTCCTTTATCGTTGGTACTATACTCTGGTTAAATTAAATAAGATCTTTTCGGAGATCAGTCCTATGTGCTGGTGATGCTCAAGTCATCGAGGAACCCTTCTACACCTGTGGTGGTCATGTCCTTTGTTGCTTCCCTACTGGAAGGGATGTAGAGACATTATTAACAAGTTCTTTGATATCACAGTAGATCTTGATCCTCTTCCGCTCCTTTTCTTCTGCGGCCTCCCCCGTCTTCCTAAACAACATAGATCACTTATTATTTTAATGCTCTCTGTAGCGAAGTCCCTTATCCCTATTCATTGGAAGGATCCAGTTCTGCCTACGGTCAGTGAATGGCATTCAAGGACTAGAGAATCCCTCCTACTCCACCGGATGTCTATGCTCAAATGAGGTGGGGACTATGTTGCATGGACCTCTGTCCTCCAGACTTGGGATTTGGTGCAGGTTGTCTAGGTGTCTGCTTTGGAGGTGCATCCCTAGCTTGGGTGATCCTACATGGGGTGCTAATCGCCTGCTCACCAGAGTGCTCGACCTGCTTCTGCTCGATCTGCTTCTGTTTCTCAATCTTCCTCTAATTCTGTATCTACCTTATTCTTTCCCCCCTCTTGGGCCTTTCTCTCCTTTTTTCTCCTTTTCTCTCCCTTTGTTTCTCCTCTTCTTTCTCTATTTCTTTCTCTCTCTATTTTCTCCAGTCATAAAAATATGGAATAAGAATGCCAGGCTATCACATTTTTCTACAATAGATGCTTCTTTGTTCGATGGGTTTATTCATTGTACTCAGGTGATGTGTATGTCTTCCATGCATGGATGCTCTTTTTCTCTTGTCATTAATATGCTTTCTTCATTTGTCATTATTCTTATTCCAATAAAGAATTAATTATAAAAAAAAGAAATCTTAAACCTGAATATTTAAGAAAGTAAAAGTGAGGTTTTGGCTTTCTTAGGAGAATATCTATGTGTGCACAATTATTGGGCAACTATTAGTGTGCAGAAGTATTATGCAACTAAATGAAAAATGATAACTTTCCCATCTTACGTGTTTATTTTCATCTATTAAAGTGAGAATACTAAACAAACAACTTAGAATTTACAAATAAACATTTGTGACTTTCCAAAAAAAAAAAATCAATATAGCCAATATAGCCACCTTTCTTTTCAATAATACTCATAAGCCTTCCATTCATGGAGTCTGTCAGATTCTTGATCTGTTGATGATCAACTTTTTCTGCAGCAGCAAACACAACCTCCCAGACACTGTTCAGAGAGGTGTAATGTTTCCCTTCAGCATAAATCTGCCATTTAGAAAGGGCCCTCAAGTTCTCAATATGGTTTAGGTCAGGTGAGGAAGGGGGCTATGTCATTATTTTATCACCTTTAAGGCCTTTACTGGATAGCCACGCAGTGGAGAACTTCGAAGCATGCGATGGAGCATTGTCTTCTTGAAAGATGCAGACTTTTTCCTGTACCACTGCTTGAAGAAAGTGTCTTCTTAAAACTGGCAGTAGGTTTGGGAGTTGAGTTTGAGTCCATCTTCAACCCAAAAAGGTCCATCTAGCTCATCTTTGATAATACCAGCCCATACCAGTACCCCTCCCCCACCTTGCTGGCAACTGAGTCGAAGTGGAGCTCTGTGCCAGTTACTGATCCAGCCACGGGCCCATCCATCTGAACCGTCAAGAGTCACTCTCATCTCATCAGTTCATAAAATCTTTGAAGAATCTGTCTTCAGATATTTCTTGGCCCAGTCTTGATGTTTCAACTTATGTGTCTTGTTCAGTGGTGGTCGGGTTTCATCCTGCACTACCGTGGCCATGTCTCTAAGCACTGAACACCTACTACTTCTGGACACTCCAGGTAGGTTGCAGCTCTGGAATATGACAGCACTGGAGGATAATGGGTTCCTGGTAGCTTCATGTTTGATTCTTCTCAAATCTCTGGCAGTTAATTTGCATATTTTTTCTCAACACGTTTCTTACGACCCTATTGACTATTTGCAACAAAATGTTTGATGGTTCTATGATCACTCCCCAATATCTAAGCAATTTCAAGAGTGCTGCATCCCTCTGAAAGACTTTTTACAGTTTTTGACTTTTCAGAGTCAGTTATATCTCTTTTTCTGCCCATTTTGCCTGACGAAATGAAGCTGCCTAATAATTATGCACACCTTGACATATGGTGTTCATCTCCTTAGGCCACACCCTCTCTCATTACACAAATACACATCACCTGATATGCTTCAATCCAATAAACATTCAAGTTTTGTTACGGTTTTCTGACACTCAGATCAGGGTATGAAGTAAAAACACAGTTTTATTGAAAATAAAACAATGCCCCTAGAGGCCAGTACAGGAATAGCAGTAATGACAATACTGACAAAGTGAATGCACACAATGATAGTAATAGGTGCTATGAATGGATAGGGAACATTCCCCCAAAGGTTTAACAAATGCAATGGGTGAGATATAAACAAGATTGGCCAACGCCTGGGATAAATAGCAGTCTCTGGAACACAGTCTCTCAATAGCTGGATAGAAATAAGTAACTGCAATGAATTCACTCTCAAGTTGGTAGAGTAGCTCAACAAAGTCCAGAGCTGAGCTGATACCACCACCGTGGGCTACAGAGGAATGCTATTGCCACGCTGTAGTGATCAGAACCAAAATCGCCCTTAACTGGAAAAGTAGTAACCCTGCGTGTGCCACTTGGATTGTGCCCTGACACCCCTTGGGTGCTATACTAATGGTGACTGCCCAAGCTGTAGTAGAGCCGGCACCCTCTGAAGTGCAATGGGAAATGTAACTTCAGCGTCTGTGGGCCGGAGCCTGAACACCCCTCTGGTGCCGTACCAAGTGATCACAGTGGGAGCGAACAGGCTACCAGAATACGAGCAAGGAGCAGACAAGGCTCTGAGGGTGAATGAGAGACACACAGAAGCACTCAGAGTAAAGGCTCAAGTCAGAAAACGTATGCTTGGCAAGATATATCGGAGGCATTAGACCGGAGACTACAGGCACTGCAAGGGTTAAGTGGTTGTGCACAGGAGCCAGCACCGTGGCAACCAGCAGAAGGCAAAGCAACCTCAGGCTACAGCTACTGACTAGTGAGAAGAACAGTGAGTCGCTTAAACAGTTCAGAATGTCGCCAGAGCGACCGGAATGATGCAGGAACACTGGAACAGCAGGCAGACCAGAACGGCAACCGGAACAGCAGGCAGAACCGGAACAGTAACTGGAACAGCAGGCAGGCCGGAATGGCCACCGGAACAGCAGGCAGAACCGGAACGGTAACTGGAACAGCAGGCAGGCCGGAATGGCAACCGGAACAGCAGGCAGAACCGGAACGGTAACTGGAACAGCAGGCAGGCCAGAATGAATCACAGAGCAGGGTCGTCAGCCAGAACCGGGTCAAGTCACGGAGCACGGTCGTCATCCAGAGCCGGGTCAATTCACTGAGCAGGATCGTCAGCCAGAGCCAGGTCAAATCACGGAACAGGGTCGTCAGCCAGAACCGGGTCAGATCACAGAGCACAAGCAGGAGAAGAGTCAGATTAGCCGGGTCGGTACACAGGAGACACAGGAATATGGCAACAAGGCGCAGCAACAGGAACACCATGAAAGGGCAACTGTACAGTGCCCAAGCTCCAGCATATAACGGCACATCCTGGGCGGGCCAATCAGTCTCCACCAATGCACAGGCAAATCAGGTCAGATTTACAGAAAGTCACGGGGACCGTGATAAGTTTATATACAGCTTGGAGTTGGAAAATATGCATAAAAATGATGATATGGTCAAAATACTCACTTGCCTAATAATTGTATATTAGGAGGGAATATAGGGCAATCTTCTGCCAGGAGCGTGAATGCCGAACGGCATTCTGCCTCCCAGATGCTTGGGTTCAGCATATTGCAGACAGGTCTGACAGATTATTGGGAGGGGCTGGAAGCGATCCAGCTGTCTTAGTACATATTGGTAGCAACAAAACAACGGCAATGGCACTATTGGAGATAAATGATCGAATGGTAACAAAGTGTCATACAATAAGTTGCTCACCACTCGTAGGCTTCATTAGTCGCGGTGCAAATCCTTGGGGCTTCCAATCCCCTCATGTAGCACGAAATAGAAAAAGTGAACTGCACTCCAACGTAAAGTTTAAAACCAGGTTCTTCTTTATTGAGGGCTTAAAGACAATGGACACTACTGTTTTAGTTATGAAGAGAGGCTAGAAAAGTTAAACTTGTACACACTAGAGAAGCGGCGTCTTAGAGGGGATATGATAACACTATATAAATATGTTCAAGGCCCATATAAAGGGCTTTCAAAAGACCTGTTCATTAACAGAACAGTACACAGGACAAGGGGCCACCCGCTTAGACTTGAGGAAAGGAGATTTAGTCTACAACAGCGGAAGGGTTTCTTTACAGTAAGGACAATAAAGGTATGGAATGCACTTCCGGAGGAGGTGGTGCTATCAAATACATTAGATGCCTTTAAAAGGGGCCTGGATACTTATTTAAAAGAGCATAATATAGAGGGCTATGCACGTTAGTATTGGGATTAATATTTAGTTAGGGCTTGTTGATCCAGGGTGAAGTCTGATTGCCATTTGGAGTCAGATGCCTTCTTTTGGGTCAGCGATGGTAAACAGGAATAGGAAAAGGGTTGAACTGGATGGACGCAAGTCTTTTTTCAACCTAAAATTACTATGTAACTATGTAACTATGTACACAAATGTTAACTGTCTCACGCGTTTCACACCTGAGTGCTTAATCATAGACTCATGATGAGTCTATGATTAAGCACTCAGGTGTGAAACGCGTGAGACAGTTAACATTTGTGTAGTGTCCATTGTCTTTAAGCCCTCAATAAAGAAGAACCTGGTTTTAAACTTTACGTTGGAGTGCAGTTCACTTTTTCTATTTAGTACATATTGGTACCAATGACAAAGTAGGAGGAAGATGGAGGTCCCTAAAGAATGATTTCAGGGATTTAGGGTGCAAGCTCAAAGCAAGGACCTCTAGGGTAGTGTTTTCTGAAATACTACCTGTGCCATGGGCCAGTGCAGGTAGGCAGAGGAAACTCAGGGAACTTAATGCATAGCTCAAGCTTTGGTATAGGAAGGAGGGTTTGGGGTTTTTAGAGCACTGTGCTGACTTTGCACTTGGGTACAATCTATATGGAAGTGATGGATTGAACCTAAATGGTAGGAGAGCCACCGCGCTAGGGGAGAGAATGCTAAGAAGGTTCGAGGAGCTTTTAAACTAGGAAAGGGGGGGGGGCGAGGGTATAGATAAAAAACATTTGGTAGATAGACTAGATAGGAACTGGGTCCAAGTAAATGATCATGGGGGTGGAGAAGGGTTGGGAATAAATGTAGTAAATAGGCAGCCAAAATTCTCCTACACTGAACACACCCAGGAGTGTGCACTAGAAGGAGAATCTTGGCAGGCAGCCAAGCAGTACTGAAGAGACAGTCATGTTTTCTCACACATAACACAGATGCGTGATTATGAAAATCTCTGCAAGGACATGGTCCCCCAGCCACATAACACAGGGGCAAGATTTGACCCCCCCCCCCCAAACGACTTACGTGCCACTACAAGGCGAGGGATGGGTGCAATATGAGTGCAATATGGGTGCAATAAGGATGCAATATGGGTGCAATAAGGATGCAATATGGGTGCAATATGAGTGCAATATGGATGCAATAAGGACACAATATGAGTGCAATATGGGTTGTAATAAGGATGCAATATGAGTGCAATATGGGTGCAATATGGGCAATACGAGTGCAATAAGGACGCAATATGGGTTACAATAAGGACGCAATATGAGTGCAATATAGGAGCAATATGGGCAATATGAGTGCAATAAGGACGCAATATGGGTGCAATATGAGTGCAATAAGGGTACAATAAGGAAGCAATATGGGTGCAATAAGGACGCAATATTGGTGTAATATGAGTGCAATATGGGAGCAATAAGGATGCAATATGGGTGGAATATGAGTGCAATAAGGACGCAATATGACTGCAATATGGTTGCAATATGGGTGCAATAAGGTCGCAATATGGGTGCAATAAGGACGCAATATTGGTGCAATATCAGTGCAATATGGGTGCAATAAGAACGCAATATGGGTATGGTATGGGTGCAGTATGGGTGCAATATGAGTGCAATATGAGAGCAATAAGGACGCAATATGGGTGCAATATGGGTGCAATAAAAACGCAATATGGGTGCAATTAGAGTGCAATATGAGTGCAATAAGGACGCAATATGGGTGCAATATGAGTACAATATGGGTGCAATAAGGACACAATATGGGTGCAACAAGGACGCAATATGGGTGCATTATGAGTGCAATATGAGTGCAATTTGAGTGCAATATGGGCAATATGAGTGCATTAAGCACGCAATATTGGTGTAATATGGGTGCAATAAGGACGCAATATGGGTGCAATAAGGTTGCAATAAGGACTCAATAAAGGTGCAATATGGGTGCAATAAGGATGCAATATTGGTGCAATATGAGTGCAATAAGGACACAATATGGGTGCAATATAGGTTGCAATAAGGATGCAATATGAGTGCAATATGGGTGCAATATGAGTGCAATATGAGCAATACGAGTGCAATAAGGACGCAATATGGGTTGCAATAAGGATGCAATAAGGATGTAATATGAGTGCAATATGGGTGCAGTATGAGTGCAATAAGGACGCAATATTGGTGCAATATGAGTGCAATAAGGATGCAATATGGGTGCAATATGAGTGCAATATGGGTGCAATATGGGTGCAATGAGGGTGCAATAACTACTCAATATGGGTGCAATAAGGACGCAATATTGGTGCAATATGGGTGGAATATGAGTGCAATAAGGACGCAATATGAGTGCAATATGACTGCAATATGGGTGCAGTAAGGTCGCAATATGGGTGCAGTATGGGCAATATGAGTGCAATATGGGTGCAATAAGGACGCAATATTGGTGCAATATGAGTGCAATATGGGTACAATAAGGATGCAATATGGGTGTGGTATGGGTGCGGTATGGGTGCAATATGAGCGCAATTAGGACGCAATATGGGTGCAGTATGGGTGCAATATGAGTGCAATAAGGATGCAATATGTGTGCAATATCAGTGCAATATGGGTGCAATAAGGACACAATATGAGTGCAATATGGGTGCAATAAAGACGCAATATGGGTGCAATATGGGTGCAATTTGAGTGCAATATGGGCAATATGAGTGCAATAAGGAAGCAATATTGGTACAATACGAGTTCAATATGGACGCAATATGGGTGCAATAAGGGTGAAATAAGGACACAATAAGGGCGCAATATGGGTGCAATAAGGACACATTATTGGTGCAATATGGGTGCAATAAGGACGCAATATGGCTGCAATATGAGTGCAATAAGGACGCAATATGGCTGCAATATGGCTGCAATATCAGTGCAATATGGGTGCAACAAGGACGCAATATGGGTGCAATATGAGTGCAATAAGGATGAAATATGAGTGCAATATGGGTGCAATAAGGATGCAATATGGGTGCAATAAGGACGCAATATTGGTGCAATATCAGTACAATGTGGGTGCAATAAGGACGCAATATGGGTGGAATATGAGTGCAATAAGGAAGCAATATGACTGCAATATGACTGCAATATGGGTGCAATAAGGTCGTAATATGGGTGCAGTATGGGCAATATGAGTGCATTATGGGTGCAATAAGGACGCAATATTGGTGCAATATTGGTGCAATATGGGTGCAATAAGGATGCAATATGGGTGTGGTATGGGTGCAATATGGGTGCAATAAGGACGCAATATGGGTGCAATAAGGACACAATATGAGTGCAATATGGGTGCAATAAGGACACAATAAGGACGCAATATGGGTGCAATATGAGTGCTATATGGGTGTAATTTGAGTGCAATATGGGCAATATGAGTGTAATAAGGAAGCAATATTGGTGCAATATGAGTGCAATATGGGTGCAATAAGGACACAATATGAGTGCAATATGGGTGCAATATTGGTGCAATATGAGTGCAATATGGGTGCAATAAGGATGAAATATGGGTGGAATATGAGTGCAATAAGGATGCAATATGAGTGCAATATGACTGCAATATGGGTGCAATATGGGTGCAATAAGGTCACAATATGGGTGCAGTATGGGCAATATGAGTGCAATATGGGTGCAATAAGGATGCAGTATTGGTGCAATATGAGTGCAACATGGGTGCAATAAGGATGCAATATGGGTGTGGTATGGGTGCAATATGAGTGCAATAAGGATGCAATATGGGTGCAATATCAGTGCAATATGGGTGCAATAAGGACGCAATATGTGTGCAATATGAGTGCAATATGGGTGCAATTTGAGTGCAATATGGGCAATATGAGTGCAATAAGGAAGCAATATTGGTGCAATATGAGTTCAATATGGACGCAATATGGGTGCAATAAGGGCACAATAAGGGTGCAATATGGGTGCAATAAGGACACAATATTGGTGCAATATGGGTGCAATAAGGACGCAATATGGCTGCAATATGGTTGCAATAAGGAAGCAATATGGCTGCAATATCAGTGCAATATGGGTGCAATAAGGACGCAATATGGGTACAATATGGGTGCAATATGACTTGAATATGGGCAATATGAGTGCAATATGGGTGCAATAAGGGCACAATATGGGTGCAATTAGGGTGCAATATGAGTGCAATATGGGTTCAATATGAGTGCAATAATGACGCGGCATGGGTGCAATTTGAGCACAATAAGGACGCAATATGGGTGCAGTATGGGTGCAATGAAGATGCAATATTGGTGCAAAATGAGTGCAATATGGGTGCAATAAGGACGCAATATATGTGCAATATGAGTGCAATAAGGACGCAATATGAGTGCAATATGGCTGCAATAAAGATGTAATATGGGCAATATGAGTGCAATATGGGTGCAATAAGGACGCAACATTGGTGCAATATGAGTGCAATATCGGTGCAATAAGGACGCAATATGGGTGTGGTATGGGTGCAGTATGGGTGCAATATGAGTGCAATATGAGCGCAATAAGGACGCAATATGGGTGCAGTATGGGTGCAATATGAGTGCAATAAAAACGCAATATGGGTGCAATTAGAGTGCAATATTAGTGCAATAAGGATGCAATATGGGTGCAATATGAGTACAATATGGTGCAATAAGGACAGAATATGAGTGCAATATGGGTGCAATAAGGACACAATATTGGTGCAACAAGGACGCAATATGGGTGCAATATGAGTTCAATATGGGTGCAATTTGAGTGCAATATGGGCAATATGAGTGCATTAAGGACACAATATTGGTGCAATATGGGTGCAATAAGGATGCAATATGGGTGCAATATGAGTGCAATATGGATGCAATATGGGTGCAATAAGGTTTCAGTAAGGACGCAATAAGGGTGCAATATGAGTGCAATAAGGACACAATATGGATGCAATATGAGTGCAATATGGGTGCAATAAGGACACAATATGGGGACAATAAGGACGCAATATTGGTGCAATATGAGTGCAATAAGGACGCAATATGGGTGCAATATGAGTGCAATATGGGTGCAATATGACTGCAATATGGGCAATATGAGTGCAATATGGGTGCAATAAGGACACAATATGGGTGGAATTAGGACACAATATGGGTGCAATATGAGTGAAATATGGGTTCAATATGGTTGCAATATGGGTGCAATATGAGCGCAATAAGGACACAATATGGGTGCAGTATGGGTGCAATATGAGTGCAATAAGGATGCAATATGGGTGCAATATGAGTGCAATATGGGTGCAATAAGGACACAATATGGGTGCAATTAGGACACAATATGGGTGCAATATGAGTGCAATATGGATTCAATATGGGTGCAATATGGGTGCAATATGGATGCAATAAGGACGCAATATATGCGCAATATGAGTGCAATATGCGTGCAATATGAGTGCAATATGGATGCAATTAGAGTGCAATATGGGTGCAATATGAGTACAATATGGTTGCAATTAGGATGCAATATGGGTGCAATATGAGTGCAATATGGGTTCAATATGGATGCAATATGGGTGCTATATGAGTGCATTAAGGAAGCAATATGGGTGCAATATGAGCATATTGCACAATAAGGAAGTAATATGAGTGCAATATGAGTTCAATAAGGACGCAATATGGGTGCAATAAGGAAGCAATATGGGTGCAATATGAGTGCATTATGTGCAATATGAGTGCAATAAGGATGTGCTATAGGTGCAATATGAGTGCAATAAGGACGCAATATGGCTGCAATATGGGTGTAATAAGGACGTAATATGGGTGCAATATGGGAAATATGAGTGCAATATGGGTGTAATATGTGTGCGATATGGGTGCAATAAGGACGTGATATGAGTGCAATATGAGTGCAATATGGGTGCAATAAGGACACAATATGGGTGCAATATGAGTGCAATATAGGTGCAGTTTGGGTGCAATAACAACACAATATGGTTCAATATGCATGCAATATGGGTGCAAAATGAGTGCAATATGGACGCAATATGGGTGCAGTACCCATATTGCATTCTTATTGCACCCATATTGCATCTTTATTGCACCCATATTGCACTCATATTACACCCATATTGCACTCATTGCACCCATATTGCATCCATATTACGTCCTTATTGTACCCAATGTGCCACTCTTTAACAGTGAATGCACCATTCGGAATAACACGACGTGCATAATTTGCGACTCTTTAAGTCACGACATGGTGAATACGCCATTCGGAATGACGCGGCCAAACAAATGCAACACTTGAAGATGCAACATTTTAAGTGCCCCAGTTCAAAGTAATCTCTGTCCCCTTCTCCATCATGTGTCTCTCTCTCCCCCCTTTTCCATCATGTGTCTCTCTCCCCCTTCTCCAACATGTCTCTCTCTCTACCCCTTCTCCATCATGTGTCTCTCTCCCTCCCTTCTCCATCATGTGTCTCTCTCCCTCCCTTCTCCATCATGTGTCTCTCTCCCCCCTTCTCCATCATGTGTATCTCTCCCCTTCTCCATCATGTCTCTCTCTCTCTCTCCCCCTTCTCCATCATGTGTGTGTCTCTCTCTCCCCCATCTCCACCATGTGTGTCTCTCTCTCCCCCCTTCTCCATCATGTCTCTCTCCCCCCTTCTCCATCGTGTCTCTCTCTCCCCTTCTCCATCGTGTCTCTCTCTCTCCCCCCCTTCTTCATAATGTCTCTCTCTACCCTTCTCCATCATGTGTCTTTCTCTCTCTCTCTCCCCTTTCTCAGCATGTGTGTGACATACCCAAACCCTGTAGCAGTCAAAGGACTTAATTCCCACGGTCAATGCCGTGCCCCTTTTGCTAGTGTACATATATATTTCAAAATGAATTGTTTATTCCCTGTTTAGGAGAGATAGGATTAATAGAAAAGGGGGAGGTGTGTGCTTATATTTGAAACCAGAGCTTAAATCCAGTTTTGAGGGGTGATATTAGTGAGGAAACTGGCCATAATGTGGAGTCCATGTGGGTAGAAATTGAGACTAAATGTGGTGTAAAAGGTAAACAAAAGGGGTTAGTGGGTATATGCTACAGACCACCAAATATTAATGAGAATTTTGAGGCACAACTGCTATTGCAAATAAGGAAAGCTGTGCAGCTTGGGCATACTATAATTATGGAAGATTTTAACTATCCAGCTATCAGCTGTAATAATGAGACCTGTCAGAGTGCTAAGGGAAGCAGGTTTATGAGCATGCTTAAGGAAAGCTACATGTCACAAATGGTGGAAGTGCCGACAAGAAATAACAATGAATTGGACCTAGTGATAACGAATAACTTAGAAATGGTATCCAATATTAAGGAGAGAGAACATTTGGGAAACAGTGATTACAACATGGTTACATTTGAGATCAGTTTGGCTAAGCAAAACTGTATAGGTTTGACCAAAACTCAATTTTAAAAAAGCTAACTTCAAATTATTAAGAGCTTCAATGCAACAAATAGACTGAGAACCTTCAGGTGCCTCTGTTGGCTACCACACTTTTATCATGCTCCTGACCTCTCCAGGAATTACCTTCCTTATAACCTCCTTACTTTCAAAAGTCACCAAAAATATCCCAAGGACCAATCTCTACTCCACATTCCACATACCTGGATTTACCAAAATTCAACGGATGGCATTACTATACTGAGATACACAGAGGATTGAAATATACTTCCCCTGGACCCTCTTACTGCTAAGAAGAGATACCTTCACTGGAACACCACAAACAAAGTACATTGAAACTATAAACTGACTCACCTCCAGTTGTTATTTGGGTTTTAGATTTGATCATCCATTCAGCAATGCTCAGATTTCATTTCTAAACACTCAGAAAACATACTGATGAAATATATATATATTTCACTGAAGCACACACTGGTTTTGAACTTCTGTAATCTGACCTGCATGCATGCTTTCTTATCTATGTTATCTACACAGCAGCCCGAAGTGTTAAATTCCACACCTCACACTGACCTGCATCCTATAGAACAGGACAATGTGAACATCACCCACAGATGCAGGCACGTGCACACATAGACCCCAAGGGGGGCTTGAGCACCTGCCCTTTTTGTACAAGTGCCCTCGTGCCAAAAATAATAATTAAAAAAAATGAATCAGTCCATTTTATTTTAGGTATGTATGTATGATGTGAGTGAGGGCCAGGGACTGGGGAAGTTGCCCACCTGTGGCTAGCTACCTGTATGGACCGCCGCGGCCGCCTATTAAATCGTGCCGCAGCCCACACTGCAGTGCCGCCCGTGACCCATCTGATCAGTGTCACTGTCTGTCAAGTGTCTCAGCTGTCACTCAGTCACTCTCTCGCTGCGGCTGTGAAGTCTGACAGTGGTGTGAGTGACTGAGAGGCACTTCATCACTGAGCCAGCCAAGTCAGATCATGCTCTGCTTGCTTGCTGCCAGCCCACTCAGTCCGGAGAGACTCACTCGGGCTGGCCTGGCAGCAAGCGAAGACTGTCACTGTCACTCACTGTGGCACTGTGCCTGTGCTTCTTCCTCCTCATTTGCGCAGCAGCGTGTGTGATGTCATCACGGCCCACAGGGGCGCGTGATGATCATACGGGGGGGCAGAATGAGAGTCTGTAAGACATCACCAGGTCAGGTAACAGACCCCGGTCACCCCACCGGCGCCAAGAGGAGTTGGACACGCGACCAGGCCAGCAGAGGAGGAGTCAGGAGCCAAGGGAGCCAGTCAGGACTATTACCAGTCCAGTCCAGTCGTCTCTGTGAGACTTCAACCTGTCACAGAGCTGAAGACTTACCAGGAGGACCCAGAGAGCAAGAAATCCAAGTGACAGTGACAGACTGTCTGAAGAACTGAAGAGGACCCACCACAGTCCACTCCACACACACTACAGGTAAGCCAGAAGTGGCTTGGAGCTTGGGGTGTACTGTATGGCTTGATGCTGGGGGAGGGTTGAGGGGGCTACTAGTGGCCTGGGAGGTACTGAATGACATGGAGGGGGTTACTGGATGGCCTGGGTGGGGATGGATGGCTTTGGGGTAATGGATGGCCTGGGGGAGCACTGGATGGCCTTGGGGGGAATGAATGGCCTAGGGGGGTACTGGATGTCCTGGGGTGGTACTGGGTTGCCTTGGGGGGAATGAATGGCTTTGGGGGAAATGGATGGCCTTGGGGAGAATGGATGGCCTAGGGGGGATACTGGATGGCCTGGGGGGGAATGGATGGCCTTGGGGGTAATTAATGACCTTGGGGGTAATGGATGACCTGGGGGGGCTGGATGGCCTGGGGGGGTGCAGGATTGCCTGGTGATAGATATATATTTTGAAGAAATAATTATGAGAAGTGCCCTTTTTTCATTTGGGCCCCTGCCCCCCAAAATGTCTGTTCATGTCCCTGCACAGCTGACATCCCTGCAAAACTTAGAGACTATTTTATCCTAATGAATGCTGAGGGAATAATCACCTATACTCATCTCCAGATGTTAACTGGGTTTTGGATTTGGTCATCTATTCAGAAATACTCAGATTTCATTTCTACACACTTTGAAAACGTATTGATGAAAAAAACAAAGACTCAATCAAACAAAAAAAACCACTATATATTTCACTGAAACACAATGGTTCTGAAATACTGCAATCTGACCTGCATGCACATTTTTTATAATCTAAAAAGCATCCTGAAGTGCAAAATTCCACACATGCCTGCATCCTATAGAACAAGACAATGTGATCATCCCCCACAGCTGACATCCCTGCAAAACTCAGAGGCTATTTTAACCCCTTCACTGCTGAGGGAATGATCACCTATTCTGCCTCTTATCAGTATTCCCTACAACCCCAAAAAGTGGTCTCTCCATTCAGTCCCTCGCAAGTGGTTACCCTAAAATCGCTTGGCATCTTCAAAGGCACTCACAGGGGCTGTTGTGGTGGAAAATCAAAATTTAAAGTTCAATCTCCTATCATAGCCACTCCGCCACTTCTACCTGCAAACCCAATTGAAGTGATTCAGCCCAGATGCCACATAAAGCACACATTCAAATCAAGGGAACCTCTTTGTGTGATCCCCATAAGAAGACACATAGTTTCCAAAGTACAGAGCAAGAACTCAGAACCCCAAGACTGTCCTATTAGATCAATCCTGTGCAATGCCAAATCAATAAAGAACAAAACAGCTATCATCTCCAATCTTATTGAAACATGTGAATTAGCATGCATTACAGAATCATTGCTAGATGACAGTGCAGGGCGTATCCTAGAAGCAGCTGTTCTAGGCAATTATACAGTGTTCCACCGCCCGAGACAAGAGTGCAAGGGAGGTGGAGTAATGATCTGTGTCAAATCATCCTTAAACCCCAGGCAAATATCAGTCCACACACCCCAATCTTTTGAATGCGTAACTGCTAGCATCTCAATACATAAAGGATTTCAGATACTGTTAATATACAGACCCCCAGGAGATGGGAAGAGATTTCTTCAAGAACTCTCAGACCTTTTGACTTGTTTAATCTTTGAACACCCTAGATGGATTATATTGGGAGACTTCAATACTTGGATTGATGACACCCTATCCCAACTTGGGCAGGACCTCCTCAGCCTGATGAGTGCGCTCGGCTTCATACAAATTGTTGCCACTTCCACCCACAGAAAAGGTCATACACTTGATCTAGTGTTCCAGTGTGGACTAGAAGTTTCCCAGTAACTGTTAATCCAGTTGTATGGTCAGACCACCACTCCATACACTTTTCCACTGGATCACAATCAGCCAGACCAGAGCCTCAGAACCTGGTCAAACACTGTTCATTAAAAAGGGTGACCGCATTGGACGTAACATCAAAAATGGATCTAAGTGAACTGATAGGCACTTGTGAAGACCCTGGCTCCTTAGTCCTATTCTACAACAAAACCATGAGAGACACCCTAGAAAGCATTGCATCACCACGCATACGCACTATTAAAGCTCACAACAATGCACCTTGGTTTGATAGCACCATCAGAGAAATGAAGAGAACAGGGCGTAAACTCAAGAGAAGGTGGTGAAGGACACATGACCCAGAGGACAAAGACGCTCTTACCATACACCTCAATGAATATCAATTTAATATAACTCAGAAAAATTCTTCATTTTTGTCATGCAAAATTACACTCTACCGCAACAGACCCAGGCAACTGTTTTGCAGTAGAAAGGCTCTGCAAACCAGCATGCATGCATATACCCACCAACTTTTCTCAGGATAAGTGTGAAGAATTTGCGATCTTCTTCACAGACAAGATTTCCTCCATCACAGCAGGCAAACCAGTTACCCATCAGAACCACTACAGTGGAAGGCCAGATTTCCCCAGTTTATAGTCTAATTTTACATGTGGATATAGAGGAAGTTAAAAGAACCATGCAAAAGTTGCACTCCACTATGTGTGACTTAGACCCTGCCCTAACTCGTCTTATATCCGCATGCACTGAAACACTTGCCCCAGCCCTCACAAAAATAGTGGAGTGTTCACTAATAACTGGAAACTTCCTGGATCCTCTAAAAGAAGCAGCGGTAAAACCCATCATAAAGAAACCTTCATTAGATCCAGACTGCATAGCAAATTACAGACCAGTATCCAACCTTCCTTTTCAGGGGAAAATCATTGAAAAAGTAGTGGCCACTCAACTGGAAGCCCATCTATCAAGCTATAACATCTTTGATCCTTTCCAGTCAGGTTTCAGATGCCGCCACAGCACAGAAACAGTGCTAGTCCGAGTGCTAAATGATCTCCTTTTGGCGATAGACAAAGGTGATTACTCCATCCTAATCCTCTTGGATCTCTCAGCTGCATTTGACACCATAGACCATGGGATTTTAATAGCACGCTTGTAGCACATCTGTGGTCTAGGAGGCACAGTTCTTAACTGGTTTAAATCTTTCCTCACTGGTAGATCACAGAGAGTAACATCAGGATCTTGCTCATTGGCACTAACAGAATTAGCCTGCAGAGTTCTACAAGGTTCCATCTTGTCTCCCATGCTATTCACAATTTACTTGCTATCACTGGGAGACATCATCAGGCGACACGGCCTAAGATATCATTGCTACTCAGATGACACACAATTCTACTTCTCCTTTGCTCCAGATACTAAAGGCCCAACATGCCTCATCAACAGTTGCTTAGCAGACCTCATAGAGTGGATAAATGCTAGTTGGCTAAAAGTGAACCCTTACAAAACAGAATTACTCTTGGTAAGGGGACCCTGGGCAACAAGAACATCTCAGGATCACCCAACTGGCCTGGAACTTGGAGGCTTTGAACTCATTAGTTCAACAGATGTACGAAATCTCAGAGTGACAATTGACTCTGGACTGTCATTTAAATAGCAGATTTCTTCCGTAATAAAATCTGCCTTTTTTCATCTGAGAAACATAGCCAGGATACAACACTTAATTCCACTGGATGATATGCCAACATTAATCCATGCATTTGTGTCTTCTTGCCTAGATTACTGTAATGCACTTTACTTGGGCCTCCCAGAAAAACTTTATCACCTACAGACAGTACAAAATGCAGCAGCCAGACTATTGACCAATCACTCTCTCATGTCACATAAAACCTGTTCTCCACACCCTGCATTGGCTTCCAATTAAATGGCGAACATATTTTAAAATTGGCCCACAGTACCTGAAAGAGCTCCTGACACCCTATATTCAATCCCGCTCACTGCGGTCAGCCAACTGCTGTCAGTGCCCAGAATAAAGACAACCTCAGGTTCCCGGGTATTCAGCCACTCTGCCCCCACATTCTGGAACTCTTTACTATCCTCAATCACAGAGTCACCATCATTACAGACGTTTGAAAAAAAGTCAAAGACCCATCTATTTTATCAGGCATTCAGTCAACTCATGTGACCATAAGGAACTCTTAATTTTTATGTCTGTTTATATATTTGTAAAGCACTTTGAGTCTCACAGGGAGAAAAGTGCTATAAAAATCACAAATTAGAATTATTACTGTTATAAATTATTTAATGGCAAAAATACTGAGGAAAAATGGTCAGAATTCAGATTTAGGTTGCAGAAATGTACCCAACTGTATATACCATGGGGAACAAATGTAAAAGAATTTAGGTTAGCAAAACAGATAATGATACTCAAATTGCAAGGGAGTGCAAGGCTAATCCAAAAAAGTTTTTTAAATATATAAATGGCAAAAAAAGTGAAGAGGGAGTGCATTGGACCTTTAAAAAATGAGATGAGTGAGTTGATTAGAGAAGATAAGGAAAAGGCCAATGTGCTATCTATCTATCTATCTATCTATCTATCTATCTATCTATCTATCTATCTATCTATCTATCTGTCTATCTGTCTGTCTGTCTGTCTGTCTATCTGTCTACATACAAGGGAATAAGGAAAGGTAGAAGAGCCTCATCCAGTAACAAATAAAACAATACAATTATCAGATATTGGGTTATGGGAAGACTGAACAAATTTAACCCTTCGAGTGCACTCAAAGGGTTAAGACCAATAAAGCATCAGGTTCTGATGGTATACATCCAAGGGATCTTCAGGAACTCAGTGCAGTGTTAGAGCCAATGTAGTACCTCTATTTAAAGTGGATCTATCACACATAGCAAAGTAATGCTCATTAGTTAGAGCATTTAGCAAAAACATGTTAAACATGTTAGTCATTTTTGAAAAAAAACCTCGGTATCTGTGCAAAAATGAAAGTTTAAAAGGTGCCCAGCAGCGTACTTCCTGCTTGCAGCACTGCCTCTGCTCCCGTCCCACTACCCAGCATCCTCCGATGATGGAGGCTTTCTTTCTCTAAGCTGGAGTTATCTCATTGGCAGAGATCGATATCTATCCAATGAGATCATTCCAGCTTAGAGACAGACATCTTCCGTCATCAGAGGATGCTGGGTAGTGGGACGGGAGCAGTCTCTATGTGGCAAGCAGCTTGCCTCAGCAGCAAGCGGAAGTAGGCTGCTGGGCAACTTTTAAACTTTAATTTTTGCGCAGATAACGTGTTTTTTAAAAAAAATGACTAACATGTTTAACTTTTTCGCTAAATGCTCTAACTAATGAGCATTACTTTTCTATATGTGACAGATCCACTTTAAGATGGGAACTAAAACACAACCTGGGAATTATAGACCTGTGAGTTTGACCTCTGTAGTGGGAAAACTGCTAGAAGGGATAATAAGGGACTATATTTAGGATTACACCACCAAACATAAGATTATTAGCAGGAATCAACATGAGGAATAGATCATGCCAAACTAATATTTTTAGCTTCTATGAAGAAGTAAGTAGCAACAGATAATGATAAGGCAATTGATGTAGCACATCTATATTTTCAAAGGCATTTGATACAGTGCCATACAGAAGGCTGGGGTATAAAATAAGGAAATTGGGGCTAGGGGATTACCTTTGCAATTGAATAGAAAACTGGTTGAAGGATAGGGAACAGTGTTTGGTTCTAAATGGACAGTTCTCCAATTCCAATTAAAGTTGAGAGTGGCGTACCTCAGTGTTCAGTACTAAGTCTACTGCTTTTTAACATGTTTATAAATTACTTGGAAATAGATGTAGAAAGCAAAATATCAATATTTGCAGATGACACTAAAGTATGCAGGGTAATTAATTAGAGATATTTGCTCTCTACAGAGGGATTTACATAAATTGGCAGATTGGGCAACCAAATGGAACATGACGTTTAATGTGGGAAAGTATAAAGTCATTAATATAGGAAGAAAAAAATCCCAAGGCTACTTATGAACTTAATGTAATAATTTTAGGGGACATGTTACTAGAGAAAGACCTGGGTATCCTTGTAAACTACAAACTTGAAAACAGTGACCAGTATCAAATAACAGTAGCAAAAGCAAATAAAGTCCTGTTTTTCATAAAAAGGGTGTATTAAAGCAAGATTGGAGAACATCATTCTGCCATTGTACAAATCATTGGTAAGACCTCACCTCGAATATGCAGTGCGGTTTTATGCACCAGTTCTGGAAAAGGATATTCTAAAACTGGAGAGGGTACAGCGAAGAGCAACAAAATTAATCAAGGGAATGGAGGACTTGATGTATGAGGAACGACTAGACAAACTTGGTTTATTTACTCTAGAGAAAAGACGACTAAGAGGAGATCTTATCACAATGTACAAGTATGTGAGAGGTCAATACAAGGATCTCTCTGGTGAGCTATTCATTCCAAGGTCTGATCAAATGACCATGGCCTGTATGTTTCATACCCTACATCTGTGGATAACAGATTTTGAAGAGAAAATTGAGTCTTCTCCCTCAAGGTCTCGCTTGCTGAAAGATGTGTCCACTATCATGGATACTGTCAACTATTCTTGTGACACCTCATTAGACAACATATTAATGGCTAGATCTTCTACCTTGTCCATCACTGCTCGTAGGGCACTTCGGATTAAAGCTTGGGAGATTGATGCATCCTCGAAGAATAGATTGGTCTCTTTACCTTTCACAGGAGCCAAGTTATTTGGGGACCAATTAGAAGAAATCATAAAGAAGTCATCAGGTTGTAAGACCACATTTCTTCCCCAAAAGTGACGCCAGCAAACATCACCTTCAAGATCATCAAAATTCAGGCATCAGTCCTTTCGAGAGGCCTGAAGATACAGACCTGGATCCTCATATGATCAGAGGAAGAGAACTACAGTACAGAACACCCATCCTGGAAACTGTAAGGAATTCCAGAGCAAGACAACCTTCCAGCAGAATACCCAATGAAGCCAGCAGAGTTCTATCTCTAATTCCAGTTGAGGGAAGGCTGGAATTCTTCCAGGACAACTGAATGAAAATTCACCCAGACAGATGGATAACACAGATTCTAGAGATAGGGTATGAGCTGGAATTTTGCACTGTACCTCTAATTCTCAGTTCCAGACTTCCAAAATCAGACACAAATTCATGATTGCAAGGATGAAATCAGCAATCCAGAATCTCCTACAAGACAGAGTGATAGAGAAAGTTTCTCAAACACAGAGATTCAGAGGAATATATTCAACGCTTTTTTATGTTTCCAAACCATCTGGGGATCTTCGACTCATATTGAATCTAAGGCACTGAAGCTGATACAACCACGCTATTTCCTGATGTGGATCGGTCTCAGAGATGCCTATTATCACATTCCAGTGAGGGAGGGTCATTGCAGTTTATTTAGGTTCCACATACAGGGGGTTCTTTATCAGTACAGGGTTCAGTCTTGCTTCTGCTCCAAGGGTGTTCACAAAGGTAATAGCAGTAGCCATGGCAGCATTAAGACTACAAGGCATTCCTCTCGTCCCTTACTTCAATGAGATGCTTCTGATAGCAGACAGCCAAGAACAAGCAGCAAGGAACACTCATACTTGTCTATTAAGAGACCTAGGATGGATCATAAACTCCAACAAAAGCCAGCAACCTAATAGTTGAGAACATTTTCTTGCTTTCTGAACTTCTGACTTCTGAAAGTTCCTGATTGATTAACTATTAGGCAACCTAACCTCTGCTCAGCAGATTGTGCCATGGACAAGGTCACATGGAAGACTAACACAGGCCAACTATTTAAAATTCCAGAAGAAAAATCCTTTCAACCTTCTATTGAAGATACCAGTTCTACCTTCCACAAAGAAGGAGCTAAGATGGTTGTGCAAGCCTGGAAACATTCAGAAGGGAAAACCACTTCTGGAGCCAAATTGGTAGACTGTGACGAAGGATGCCAGCAAGAAAGGCTGAGGTGGAATATGGAACCAGACTTCAGTCCAAGGGCCTGGTCAGTCAGAGAAGACAAGTTACATATCAATATGCTGGAACTTCTAGTAGTATGGAAGATGCTAAGATTACTCCATGGAACTTCCTACTCGCCTATGTCTTTCCTCCTCTTCCACTAATCATTGAGATTATAAGAAAAATCAGGAGGGATCAAGCAAAGATCACTCTGATTGGCCAAGAAAACTATGATACGCAGATCTGAAACAGCTGTCTGTTCAACATCCAATAAAACTACCAAACATCCCATACCTGTTATCCCAGGGTCCCATTTGTCATTCAAATCTAGCTTTCTTGAACCTAGCGGCATGGAAGCTGAACTGAGCTCTTTGAGATATAAGGGACTCTCTGATCCAGTAATCAACACAATACTGGAAGGAAGCATTCCTCTTCTCGAATCTACTACAGAATATGGACCACTTTTTACAATTGGTGCATGTCCAAGAAGTTAAACAGAGAAAGTATATTTCCTAAGACAATCCTAGAGTTTCTGCAAGATGCATTTCAAAAAGGATTGAAACCGGCATCTATCAAGGTACAGTTTTTGGCTCTGTCAGCTGTTCTTGCTTCTCCATTTGCAGAACAATACCTAATTCAAAGATATATGTCTGCTGTTACAAAAATTAAATCTTCAATTAGAGAGATTATCCCTCCATGAGATCTTAATCTAGTTTTGCAACAACTCTGTGCCTATCCATTCTTTGAACTCATGGAGAATATGTCTTTCAAACACTAAAGACAGTGCTTTTGACAGCTCTCACATCAGCCAGAAGGGTTAGTGAATTGCAGGCTCTCTTATGCAAATCACCATTTTTGATTTTCTATGAAGACAAAGTGGTACTGAGAAATACAAAAAAATAATAAATGTGGCACTACCTTTTCGTATATGTATTCAGAGGTGTCATGTATACCAGGTTATGTGCTAAGCCAAATAATATACATACAAATAATCAAAAAAGAAAAAAGGCCTTAATAGTAGGGATGGGCGAAAATTTCCGCCAAAAACTGAAATCGGTGAATAATGGCACTTTATTCTTGGCAAATAATTTCCCTTGAAAAGTGCAGTTTTTCCGCTTTTCCTGCCTTTTTCCGCCCATTGAAATCAATGGGAAAAAAAATATTTCTCCAGCACACAAAAGTTTTCTACAGCCATATAAAAGGCTGTCTATCACGGTGCCCGTGCTATTTGGCAACAATTTGTCAGTTTCCACTCTTGCCTAACGCCTATTGGCTGCACTGTTATTGTCCCACCCAGTATTTGTCTTTAAATACTGGGTTCTGGCACTTCTCCAGTGCCCTTTTGTGGTGTTTCAGTACCAGTGCTTGTTCCTGTTATTTGTGTGATCTTAGTGTATTGACCCGGCCTGCCTGATGACTCTGCATCTTGTTCCTGCCTGTGTACCGACCCGGACAGTCTGACCATTCTGCATCTCGCTTCTGCCTGTGTACCGACCTGGATTGGCCGACGTTCCTGCTCCGTGTACCGACCCGGCCCGGCTGACGTTCCTGCTCTGTGTACCGACTCGGACTGGCTGACGTTCCTGCTCTGTGTACCGACTTGGATTGGCTGAAGTTCCTGCCCTGTGTACCGACCCAGCCTAGCTGATGTTCCCGCGTGGTGTACAGACTCGGATTGGCCTACGTTCCTGCTCTGTGTGGATCCTGCCTGGCTTGGCTACTGTGGTGGCGTACCTCCACTGCCCGCCTTATCCAGTCTCCAGTTAGGGTGGTGTTTAGACCTTCGCTGTCTCCGGACAGCTCGCTGCAGTCTGGTCTTTGTTGCCTCAGTGTCGCCCAGGCAACATTTCTGTGCGTCCTCACTCCTGTGCAGTCCCCGGTTGGATGCCTCTCAGGGCAAGTTGTTCAGTCTCCGTTACTGCTACGGCAGTGCCCAGTTGCTCAGTCTCTGTTACTGCTACGGCAGTGCTCGAGTCGCTCAGTCTCCGTTACTGCTATGGCAGTGTTCCATTGCTCAGACCCCGTTACTGCTACGGCAGTGCTCCATTGCTCAGTCTCCGTTACTGCTACGGCAGTTCACAAGTTGCTCAGTCTCCGTTACTGCTACGGCAGTCCACAAGTTGCTCAGTCTCCGTTACTGCTACGGCAGTCCACAAGTTGTCTGGTCTCCATTATCTTTGGGTGCTCTCACCTCGTTTGAGCTTCTTAAAGGGCCTTGCACTATTAGGGCCTGTCATCCTAATAGTAACCCATTCAGTACTGTCCAACTGAGATTCACACAAGAATTGCCTGACCTGTGTCAGTATATTGATCTCTGGACTATCTGCATATACTGGACCTGTGTGAGCCTACCCCTGTATAACCTGTCTTGTGTCTGTATTATATTGCATATATATTACAGGACCCGTGAGGGTTATTGTTATTATCATTGTTCAATAAAATTGTGTTTTATCCAAACCTACTGTGTCTGTGTGTCAAACCGTTACAGTGTCAGGCTGTAAGAAATTCTATCTAGCCCCTCTTACCAAGGGTACAATTGTCCTTTTGGGGCGGTAAAGACAAAGAAAACACACAGATAAGGGATAATAATGAAAATGATTGTATTATGTACAGAATCAAAATACTGTTACAGTTTGGATGATATATACATGAATTGGCAATATTGTAGATTACAGGTATGGAAAAGATGGAATTAAATTGGATACCAGTAAATAATATGATGACAGTCTCCTCACACCCTTGAGCAGAAATCTTGGTTTCTGGTTTGCTCTGCTGCGCTCACATCAGGACTCTCAAGGACAGGTCTTCCTCCCAGGATGCACTTCTCTCATGCTGGTCTCCTTTGCCCTCCTCATGCTCTTCTCCTTTACTGCTCTTCTCTCATGCTCTTCTCAAGTTCTTCTGGTTCCACCCAAAAATACTCCTCATTTATATACTTTTTCATATCACTTAGGTTAGCTCAAATGACTTTTCTCACCACACCCACTTGCAGATTCATGGTGGCATCAAAGAGATATTATTGATGGGGAAGACTCCAGGAACAGGTTTATCAGAAGCATTTGTTCCTCTATCTGAAATATTTGTTTAGTTGACAAACAGAGAAAGTTTTTACATCTGTCCTCCCTCCTTTCATATATGACCAAGAGAGAGCTTCCTTTGAGTCCTCAAATGGCTAAATAAGGAATTCATCCTGTCAAACCACTTGAAGCAACCTTTATTGGTGTAATTGTGTGACCCCCTGCTGTTTGGGACAGCTGAAATTTCCCTGGATTCTTAATTAAAGAAACAGATTTCCAATTGTATATTCTTAAGCCATAATACAGACAATTAACCATACACTTGTGTACATATATATATATATATATATATATATATATATATATATATATATACACACATATATATATATATATATATATACATACATATATATCCATACATACACACACACTTAATAAATTGCATGCAACTTCCATATCCATATAGATAAAGACATGTATGCATACATAAACACACACACATATATATATCTCCACAGACAAACCCCTGTTCTAAGTCATATCTGATCCATTTTAACATTCTTACAACCCTCAGTCTAATGGTGCGGCACAAAGATTGAATCAAGCCTTGGAACAGTTCCTCCGTTGCTATATCTTGTACCATCACAATAATTGGGGGAACCTGTTACCGTGGTGAGAGTTCCCCGTTTCTGATTAACTATGGTTTTCAGCCATCTATACTTCCTGAGTAATTTGAGGCACAAAATATTCCAGCTCTGGAAGAGCATAAAAGAGAACTCCGCTCCACATGGATACGGGTCCAGAGAATCCTACAATAGTCCATGCAATGACAAAAAAGGCAAGCTAATCGTAGACTGTTACTGGCACCAGTGTTTCAGGTAGGGGAGAGAGTCTGGTTATGCACACAAAATTTGAACCTCCAGGTACCCTGCAGGAAACTGGCTCCTCATTTCATTGGGACATTCCATGTCCTTCGAAGAGTCAACCCTGTCGCTTACGCATTAGAGTTTCCAAAAAGTATGCGTATTTCAAATGTGTTTCACGTCTCTCTACTAAAACCATTGATTTGCAATCAATACACCCTCTGAATCCGTCCGACCTGGTCCTATCCAGGTTGAGGGTCATGATGAGTACGAGGTTCAAAACATTCTGGATTCATGAAGAGTCAGAGGTACATTGCAATATTTGGTGCATTTGAAAGTTTATGGGCCCAAGGAGGGTTCCTGGATTCCTTCTGGGGATGTGCATGCTCCTGCACTCACCCGTAACGTTCATTCACGCTTTCCTTTAAAACCGCAGCCCCTTCAGCAGAGGAGGAGTCGTTGAGGGGAAGGTACTGTCACAGTCGCTTACTTGTAGTGGCCGGCATCTGAGAAGCCGGCCACTTCTGTCCTCCTCGCTGCGGTTCTCGGCCACGTCTGTTATGCGGTCTGCTTCCACATCCCCGGATGTCCTCGAGAAGGTGCACGTCAATGGGCAGCATTCTAGTGACGTTGTGCCCACTCTTTTTTTTAAATACAGGAGGCTAATTTAGTGATCTTCCTCTGATCTACCATATATAAACTGCCTAGACACCACAATCATTTGCCCTTTCGTGGTGTTTCAGTGCAGTCCTTACTTTTTCTTCTGTGATCTGTATATTAGCCTTAGCTTGGCCTCCACTGCTACCAGTGTATCAGTTGTTGTGGCTCTTTCTAACTACCCGCTTAGTTGTGACCTGTGGCTCTGGCTGACAACACTCTCTGGTATTGACCCTTGGCTTGTCTGACTACCCGCTTGGTATTGACCTGTGGCTCTGGCTGACTACCTGCTCCGGTATTGATCCCCTGGTTCTGTCCAACTGCTCACCAGGTGTTACCTGTGGCTCCGGCCCAGTACCCTCTCTGAGACTGACTGAAGGCCTAGTCTGTCTGCTACTCCATTTGTTGCGACCTGTTCCAGAGAAAGATTTGGCTGGGTCCTAACCCCGGTTCTGGTGCTATTGCATGGTTACCTCCATATTGAGACCTTTCCTGAGCAGTCTCCTATTTCTGGTAGGAACCTCTTGCTCTGGGTTAGGATCTCCTCTCACTCTAAGGGTATCGCCTTGCATTGTTCTCTGTTTACGTGTGTCTTATTTAATAAAGGTGGTGTTCCATTACTGTATTTGCTCCTTGTTCATTATTTGTTACTGTGACATTATTATTCAAAAGATGTAAATGAAAGAGGGAGGACGGTCATTTTAATGGTCACTATTCTCCCCAGCCTAGACAAGTGCGAGAGCAGTACTCTGGAGTTCATAGTTGAGAGAGTAGGTTTTAGTGGAATTCTGGGGGATTTTGACACCTAGGTATTTTATGTAAGAATCTCGCCAGGAGTAGGAATATCCTCATCGGAAGGCTTCGGCCTCTAATGGGTAACACCAATGTAGAAAACTTCCAATTTGGTGGTGTTCATTTTAAATAAGGAGGTCAAGCTAAATTCTTGGATGACCATATTTAGGTGGGGTAACGTAGTGGATGGGCTAGTGAGAGTCAAGATATCATCATCTGCAAAAAGTCCTGTTTTGTGCTCGGTCTTTCCAATCTGTACTCTCAGAATATTAGGGTCATGTCTAACAATCTCCATGCGAGGCTCCATCACACAGACAAATAATAATGGGGAAATGGGCAGCCCTGTATTATGCCATTAGTTGTGTCAAATGAGGAGGATAGGATGCCCTCAGTAAGGACTGAGGCCAAGGTAGTAGTTTAAAGTGCTAAAATGACATGTAAGAAATGCTTGAATTCCATAGGATTACTGTAAAATCTCAGGTATAATATGCACCTGTGTAAAATACACAGGAGTAAATTATACCCAAGATCATAGGGGAAAACAAAAATGCCTGTGTATAATATACACTCTTGTTTTCCCCTCTCTACTAACAAAATTAGTTGTTTTGGGTCCTACTCCCTCCCTCCACCAATGCGTTCCCAGCTTCTGCTCCTTCCACTCACCCCCTCCAGAGGCATCTGTTATATCTGCACCCGTATTGCCCTGTGAGGACCTGCTTATTGAAGCTAATGATAATGCCCTTTGAGGACCTGAAGGTCCTCGAAGAGCACTACCATATATCCAATGTGAAGAGGTCTGTGTGCCGGGGGAAACTGGGAGAGCATTAAGGTGGGTGGAGGGATGGGGGAGCAGAAATAAATTTATGATTTTTTTTCTCTTGTGTATAATACACCTCCCCCTACTTAAGGTGAAGAGGGCCAAAACTGTGCATATTATATTCTTTACCATAATTCCAAGAATCTCTTGTCAACCATGACAAATGAAGGAAGGATTTTTTTTACCCACTTGGGGCTAAATTGGAAATGGCTTCAGGGTTTGTTTGTTTTTTTTGCCTTCCTCTGGATCAACAGGGCTGTATTGGCATGGGGTGGACTTGATGGACACATGTCTTTTTTCAGCCTCGCCAACTATGTTGCTATTTTACTAAATGCTTTCTTTGAGTGCCAGTAGCAAAGTCAGAGTTTTGTGTGACTTGGATAAAGAAAAGATATTCATCAGCTGCCTGGTGTGGTCAGGAGCTTGTCCTTTTGGAATAAATCCCACCTAATCTGAGGAAGAAAGGGGTTGAGACGTTCCACCAGCAGTTTAGAGTAGAGTTTAAGATCTGTATTAAAGGGCTAGTAATGCCTGTATTTAAAGAGATAGTAATGTCTTAATTATATAAAATGTAATATTGTAGACCATAAAATAAGAAATCCATCCATGCAATTCCTATCTTTTTAAAGTTCCCCTCTCCCTCCCTTTCTCCTGATGTCAGCTGTAAGCTGACAGCAGGAGTTCCTGGTCCGGGAACTTGACAGCCTTCTCTTCAGTAGAGCCAAAATAGCACAATTTAAAAATAAATACTTCATTAGAACAGTCTACAAAGTGTGCTTGGTTTGCAAGCACACTTTTTAGACCATTACAAAGAAGTATTTCTTTTTAAATCTCGCTATTGTGGCTCATGTCGGCCGATGGATCTCCTTCTGTCAGCTTTACAGCTGACATCAGGGAGGGGGTAACTTTAGAATGCTTTATCTCTCAAATCATAAAGGTCTGAGAGACAGGAATTGCATCAATGGATTTCTTTTTTTATGGTCTACAATATTACTTTTTATTTAATTAAGACATTACTATACCTTTAAGTTGATTCAATATTGCAGATGTTAAAAAAATAAAGTATATGGAGAAAGTCCCATCTCTCAAACCTTTACTTATTGAAAGATATTCGCCGCTAAAGTTCCCCCCTCCCTCCCCTTCTTCTGACGTCAGCGCCCTACTGACAGCAGGAGATCCCAGTCCAGGGACCAGCAGACGGCTCTTCAGCAGAGTCGAAATAGCAAATAGAGAAATTTAAAAAGAATTACTTCATTGGAACAGTCTACAAGGTGTGCCTGGTTTGCAAGCACACTTTGTAGACCATTACAATGAAGTAGTTATTTTTAAATATCTCTATTTCAGCTCTGCTGAAGAGCCGCCTCGAGTCGCATAACTCGAATCTCCTTCTGTCAGCTTTACAGCTGACATGAGGGAGGGGGAACTTTAGCGGCGAATATGGACTTTCTCCATATACTTTCTTTTTTTTTTAACATCTACAATATTGAATCAACTTAAATACCAGCATTACTAACCCTTTAAGGCAGGAAATTGGGGGGATGATTTGACAAGATGTGGGTTCTCATCCTGGTGTGGGGATGTAACTATCATGGCTTGTAGAAATTCTCTGGGAAGTGAAGGGGAAGAAGGGATATGGTTGCAGAGGTTATTTAAGTGGGGAATAAATATATGAGAACATTTTTGTAGTAAAGATTGGTAAAGCTGTCATGGCATGGGAATTTACCTAAATGAAGCAGTTTAATGGCTTTTGCAATTTCCTTGTCTGTGAATGAGACATTAAAGTGATAGTAATACTTAAATTTAACTATAATGCATCTTATAGCCCTTAAAAAACAAATTAAGTGCACCCAGTGCCATCTCTCAAACCTTTATGGTTTGAGAGATATTCACTCTCAAAGTCCCCCCCTCCCTGACGTCAGCACTCTAGCTGACTGCAGAGTAATCCGGTCCCGGGACCGTCAGATGCTCTTCAGCAGAGCTGAGATCACGTTATGGAAAAAGAAATCCTTCACTGGAACAGTTTTCTGGTTTGCAAGCACACGTAGAAGACCGTTGCAGTGAAGGATTTATTTTTCCATAACGCAATCTCAGCTCTGCTGAAGAGCCTCCGATGTCAGGTAGCGGGGAACTTTGAAAGCGGATATCTCTCAAACCATAAAGGTTTGAAAGATGGCACTGGGGACATTTAATCTGTTTTTTTAAGGAGTACAAGATGCATTATAGTTAAATGTATGTATTACTATCCCTTTAAGGGTAGCAAGCTGGGATATGGTCAGTCCTGGTAAAGAGATTTTTATTTATTATTATTTTTAATGTTCAGACTGATGTTCAACTGGCATAGTAAAGGATTTTTGGGGGTCTGTAGTTAATATTTATTAATATGTATACATCCACTGGAGACCTAAGTTTCTTTTATAACTTTTTTTTACCTTCAATTGCTGTGTCGGCTGATTAGAGATCTGATAAGGGACTCTAGTCAGAAAAAACTTGGTCTTAAATTTTCTGCACTATCTGATAAGGGACTCTAGTCAGAAAAAACTTGGTCTTAAATTTCCTGCGCTATCGGATTTTTCTGGCTAATGCAGTAAAATGAATTGCAAGTTGTGGCGTTTGTTTTATTTTTCAATGGGCCAAAACACGTGTAACTTTAACGGCCGGCAGGGGTTTTTTTTGCCGCCATTTTTTCATAGCAGATGAGAGTTGGCCGTAGAAATACAAGAGGCAAGTATAGTTGTTTATTGGCTAACTAAGAAGATTTAGAATGCAAGCTTTCAAGACCTTAGGTCTCTTCCTCAGGCATAAACATCTCTCTTATATACAAGTACACACTGCATTGTTTAGAATGGAAATCAGATAAGAGAACACAGTCCAGATCCAGATACTTTGATCAGTCAGTGGTAAATTGCATTCTTCCTCTGAGGCTTTAGAGGTATTTACGATTCGATTAGGGCTGTTGTGATAATGTGATAATGTGACAAGAACTCTCTGTCTTTATTCAGACTATTATGAATAGCATTAAACTTCAATATTAACTTAATCTCCCATACTTTTCTGTCCCTCTGAGTGCGGAACAGTCCCATTAGTACAGTTAATCTAATGTCCCTGACACTGTGTCCATTTTGGCAAAAAATTTCTCCCACTGGCGTCTGTCTTTTTGTTCTTGACACTGGATCTGTGGAAATTAAACCTTTTATGTAGTGGTTGTCCAGTTTCACCCACATAAAGAGCTGTTGGTCATTTTGCACACATGATGAGGTAGCTGGTGAGATAGCTCAGTGGTAAATTTCCTGACTATGAAACCTGTTCAGAACCTCAAGGTTGTATGTTCAAATCCTGGCAGGGTCAACTCAGCCCTTCATCCTTCTGAGGTTGATAAATGAGTACCATTGATTGGGTAATAATAACATCTATTATTTCAGCTGCTGATTTGGTTAATTCTGAAAGCGTTTTGAGTCCCACTGGGAGAAAGGCGCTATATAAGTACTAATTATTATTATTATATTGGATGATTTGCAGGTGAAGGTACCATTGATCTTATGGTGTAACTGGGTGTTTGGTATGGGTATCTTGTCTGTGGTGTAAATGTGTGCACAGGTTTCACACCTTTTTTGTAGCCAGAGAGATGTGCCATTTTTTGTATTTTTATTCAGGGCACTCAGCTGTTTTAAATTTGGAGGCTGTCTGAAGGAGAATAAGGGAGGCTGTGGGAATATGTTCTGAAGTATTTTATCTGTATGTAATGTTGTTTGAAGTTCTCTTGATATTTTGCTTAGAACTTCAACCTGGGGATGGTAAGTGACCACCAGTGGCACCCGGTTTCCCTCATGTTGTTCTTTGTAGTTGAACAGATTTTTTTTCTTGGTATTTGGGTAGCCTTCTGTATCTGACTATCAATAATCCTTGCACTGTAACCCTGTTTTATAAATTCGCTTCTGAGTTTCTGGAGGTGCTTGTCACGGTCCGTCATGTCAGAACAAATGCGGTTGCATCTGATGGCCTGGCTGTATATGATGTAGTTCTTTGTGTGTTTTGGGTGGAAGCTATTGTTTTTCAGGTAGGTTGGTCGGCCCGTTGGTTTCCGTTGGTTTGTGTGTGAGTGACTGAGTGTTAGATTAATATTTGGGTGGAATGTATTATAGTTCTCATGGAATCTGAGACGTTCCTCTTGACTGGCGGTCCAGATGATAAGAATATCATCTATGTAGCGGAGATAGACCAGGGGATTTATCTGGCAGGTGGACAGGAAGTCCTCTTCCAATTCTGCCAAAAAGAAGTTGGCATATTGTGGTGCCATTCGGGTATCAATCACAGTCCACATTTTCTGAAAGTAGAGGTCCTGTACAAACTTGAAGTAATTGTGGGTGAGTATAAACTGTATGAGTTTTATTACCAGTTCCATGGGTGTGTTTTGTTCCACATATCCTTGGCATGCTGCTATGCCATCTGTGAGTGGAATGTTGGTGTAGAGGGATTCTACATCCATAGTGGCCAGGATGGGGCCCAAGTCAGCTAATTTGTTTAAGAGATCCATGGTGTCCTGAAGGAAGCTGGGTGCTTATCTTACCAGGGGTTTCAGGGTATTTTCTACACAGCCAGAGATATTCTCTGTGAGTGTACCAATTCCTGAAATTAGGGGTCTTTCCGGGTTTCCTTCTTTGTGTATTTTTGGTAGCATGTAGAAGGAGCCTATTTTTGGATCTGCTGATGTTAGGGGCCTTATCTGTTCTCCAATATGGGATGGCACTTCTTTTATGATCCTGTTAAGTTGTTTTGTATAGTTTTTTGAGGATCATCTTGTAATTTCACATAGCATCTTTCATCATAGAGTTGCCTGTTTGCTTCTTGAATGTAGTCTGCAGTGATCATAATAACAACAGTTCCCCCTTTGTCTGCAGGCTTAATAATAATGTCCTGGTTATTCTTCAGTGACTAGGGTTGCCACCTTTTTGTCAAAAAAATACCAGCCATAGCATTCCCTCCATAGACTTAACATTGGACAGAAGCCAATTTTTTACTGGCCTACCGGAAAATACCTGCTGGGTGGCAACCTTATCAGTGACTGTATGGCTTTCTTTTCCTTGTGGGTTAGGTTGGATGTTGGTTCACACTGTTTCTCCAGTATTTCTGTAGTGACTCTGTTTCTGAAGTTCTCTATGTATCTGTCCAGTTTAGGGTTACTTCCTGGTTTTGGAGTCCAGGTGGATCTTTTTGTGGGTGCCTTGGCATTGTGATGTTGCTCTGTGGTGTTGGTGTAATCATTATCCATTTTGTCATGGGAGAATTCCTTGAGTCTGAGTTTTCTGAAAAACTCCTCCATGTCACTGCAGAGTGTTACCTTGTCCACAGGTTTAGTGGGACAGAATGACAGGCCTTTTAAAAGTACAGATATTTCCTCCCTGATTGGCTTATGTGTAGAAAGATTCACAACGCAGTTCTGTTTTGGTTGATTTACAGATTCTGCTGGGAAACCTGCTTTGTATCGCAGTCTCTGTAGTGTCTTCCTCTTAATGTTGATGAGGAGTGTTTGCAGTTTCTTGTAGAATTGTTTAAGGGCCTGTTGTATGTCCTCAGTGTCTGGTTCAAGCCGTTCCTAGAGATTTGATATTTTTGCTTGTATCTTTGACTTCCTTTTGTAGCAGATCCCAATAAGGTGGTTGCGTAGCCTTTGGGAAGTCCTGGTACATAGTTACTGTGCACAGCTGCTGCTGTATGTGTCCAGGGTAGGATTTTTCAGCATGAGGCTTTTAGGTATTACAATTTCCTTTTTGCATCTAGTAAAGAAGAAGATGTCACTGTCCAGTTGTGCAAGTTTCTCTAGGAGGTTTTTCATATTCATTTGTGTGCGATACATTGGGGTACCAAAAATAGGCTCCTTCTAAATGCTACCAAAAATACACAAAGAAGGAAACCCGGAAAGACCCCTAATTTCAGGAATTGGTACACTCACAGAGAATATCTCTGGCTGTGTAGAAAATACCCTGAAACACCTGGTAAGATAAGCACCCAGCTTCCTTCAGGACACCATGGATCTCTTAAACAAATTAGCTGACTTGGGCCCCATTCCAGAGAGCATCATCCTGGCCATTATGGATGTAGAATCCCTCTACACCAACATTCCACACACAGACGGCATAGCGGCATGCCAAGGATATGTGGAACAAAACACACTGAAAGGGAAAATATTTGCTTCTGCAAGGCCTACAGATGCGCATTGGCTATACTAAAATATAATATTTCTAGCTATGTTTTGCTCTAACAGTTATAGTTTGATAAGAGCTAATTAAGAAAATGATATCAACCTTGTGACACTGAAATTAGTTGAACAACATGTCCAGAACAAATCTTTTTATAACTTGTTTTGTCCTTGCTGCGGTAAGGGGCATTCTGCCAAATGATGAAGTAATTTGCAGGTGTGATGTGTCCGAACCTCTTAACTATTGATCTCCCTCTGTCTTCCCATTGGTTAAATGACCGACAATGTCCATATCTGTTCATGTATCCTGGGAGGGGAAATCTCTCCCCTTAATTAACATGCCTACCACCCACTGATTTTGCATTATATAAACTGGTGAATTTCGCTTAATAAATTGGATAAGAAGTTATAGCACAAGATTCGTGTCTGCGTGTATTCATTTCTTATCCCCAGGCCTGTGACTTAGGATATCTCGGAGGAACAGTGTGGGAGTTCAAGGTCCCCGGGGAAAATATTAAACAGAGTATACAGAAGATAGAGACAGTTATCTACAACAATTTTGGCGTAGTCGGCAGGATCTTCACAGACGGTGAGTTGACTATATTTTTTTTATATATATGTGTTTTCATATATATGCTGTTATACATATGGTCTGCTCACTTGTCTCTGAGGATATTATTATTTGTGGATGACTGGTCTGTATTGAAGTTGGGTAACCAGGCCCAACTTAATCAGGTGACACACATGATTTTAGGATTTTTTTTAGTGTTTTAAAGTGTCATGTGTGGGTTAATAGGGTAGTTTTAGGCACCTGATTGGTCTGTATTGGAGTTGGGTAACCAGGCCCAACATAACCAGGTGATTTAGGCACCTGGTTGGGAGGCAGGTTCGAGTCCTGGCCTCAGTAAATATTGGAGTTGGGTAACCAGGCCCAACATAACCAGGTGATTTAGGCACCTGGTTGGGAGGCAGGTTCGAGTCCTGACCTCAGTATAGTGAAATAGTGATTACAGGGTAACCAGGCTCCTATAAAGTACGGACACACACACCCTTCCTCGAGATTGAATAAGTCATATTGTTATACTAACAGAATTATATGTATTTTAGTCCTTGTTTGTTATATGACTGTTACTAACCATTTTTCATGTTATGTATATGGCATTACATTTCCCTGTATTTTCATATAACACTTATTAATGTAACTTGAATGCATGTGTTTAAGTAATAATGTTTGGATACTATGCCGTTATAATAATTGTTATTCACCTATAATTCTTATGTACAGAATGTACCTAATACTTTGTCCATAAGTAAATTGTTTGTTTCACAAAAATAATAATAACAATACTTTGTCTCCAGATGATTTACAGGGTTAGACCACATAGTTCACTCAAATTTGTCCCCCTGATATATGTACGGGTCAGAGTAGGTAATCTGTCCAGGTCTATCCCTGAGAGATTTATATACATGGGCATGAGTAGATAATCTGCCCTATGGAGACAAGAATTGAATATTTTACCTCGTGATATTTAGGGGCAGCGTATATGAACACCCTATTGACCAGAAGAAAAATGAGTTAATCTAAAAGAAAAACGCAAACACCCAAACACACAAACAAGGGACTTGTAATGCCTAAATATGTGATATTGTTCTGTTGTCTGTACTTGTATTTTTGTCTGTTACAACTAACAGTTGCATGATATTATTTTTATTGCTCTGTTGACCTTGGTAAGTGGTCTCACTGATACCATTTAAAATTATAATTGTGTTGTTCATGTGTATATGTATGTGTTGTTTGTGTATGTATGTATTTGTATATCACTCTATACTGACCTGACGGACATTGTTTATTTTGGACCGAGACTTTGATATTATTACTATGGTAATTAATCAATCTAAGCCTAGAAATTCTATAATAACCATTAAGAAGTGTAATACTGGTAAGACAAAGAGTTAAATACTGCGTGCAACATAATATGTATATAACATTACTAGAGTCCAAATAGGTAAGCGAGTAAGAAATAGGTTTACTTTTAAAAGGAGTTAGAAGAGAAATTGTTGAATTTGAGACAGAAGGTAAGACTGAGAAAAAGAAAAAAAAATTTCTTTGACCTGGTCCTAGAAATGCCACTCATGACTGTGGGAGACCAGGTTGTTAATAAGTCCCCAGATATGTTAGTAATGACTGTATGGACTAAATATTGTTTTAATCCCATTTAAATCCCCTAAGATCACAATATTGATTACAAAATATATATATTAAGAAACAGCAATTGGCTACTTCTGATTACAGATTTTTGTTAGTATAATTACAAAACAAATGGGTGCTAGATGACCTGTTAATTGTGATAATTTGAGTGAGAAAGATGATTTCCCTTTTTGACTGACGTAGGAGGTGATATATATTATGGAAAAAAAAAAAAAGAGAGAGACAGCATTCAGATAGATGGAACTGGAAAGTGAATGTTTGTGGAAAAGTTTTGATAATGGTTGGGAAAATGCATGTCGACTTATTAAAGGGATAGTAATAAAAATGTAAAAAAAAATATTTTGTAGGGTTTATCCCCCTGAGTAAAACAAGGGTACTCCCATTGCTGAAAGGTGTTTCATTCAAAAGTTATTAATTTTCAAAGTTGAATTTTTTAGGTGCAATATCACAGTGGCCTGAAATTGTACAGTTGCGCTGTTGCTACACCATCCTATGGAGATTTATGGTCAACTGACCAGAGCTGTCCATAGGATCGTGTAGCAACAGCGCCACTGTACAATTCCAGGCCACTGTGATTTTGCACCTAAAAAATTCAACTTTGAAAATTAATAACTTTTGAATGAAACACCTTTCAGCAGTGGGAGTGCCCTTTATTTACTCAGGGGGATAAACTCTACAACATATTTTTTTTTACATTTTAAGTATTACTATCCCTTTAAGGTAGACGATTTGGGACCACTTTGTCATGAAGTGGCTCAAGTAGTCAGAATGTGTACTGATAATTTGCATAGCTGAGAAAGTGAAGCCTTGGAAATGGCAATAAGAATAATGGGTGTGACAGGTTGTTTTAAGAAAGATACAGAGAATGTGGAAATATAATTTCAGTGTGAGGCAGAGGGAAATGCAGAGGTAGATGGAATCAGGGTGCTAGAGAACCAGAAATAGGCTTCCAGTGATATTGATATACTTTATTCACATGATGATGGCAGAGAAGAGGTTAAGGACGCCATACTTGTAAAATTTTAGTTATGAGAAGTCAGTGTTTCTGTCTCCGCAGCTGCTACCCCTCCCTCACTCCTTTCGCTATCTCTTTGTTCATAGTGTACCAGTTTCAAGATCACGCAGCTGCTTTTGCTGTGTTAAATATTTATTGTTTTGTGAACTGAGAAACTGGATGAAAGATGACTGGATGTGGTTGAGGGATATGTAGATAGGCACAGATGCTGAGGGGTGTAAATGTAGTAAAGTTGTTTTGTTTTTTGGACTTCAAATGAATCATGCTTATAGTTTTAGATCGTGTTACAGACTGTAATTTTTTTCTAAATTAATCACACTTATCCAGTTAACCTGCTGCTTATCAATACATAACTACCTAAATGACTAACCCTATAATACCTGTATGTTCTTTATAATTTAACTTGGATGTTAACATATTATTGATGAGAATATTTTCTTGTAATGTGCCCTCACCGCTAGGGTTAGTGGTTTGTTTTAGATCTCAGTGTATATGCATTGTATCAGCATTGTATGGAATAATGTTTTAATTTAAGGTATATGGTTGACCCCTACTCATTGTCCCATTGTTGCAAATGCTGTAATGTTTTTTTATGGATCTGTGGGGAAAATCTGGTTCAGGCATCAGTGTTCATATCCTTAGACTCAATTTACACTATGGTATCTATAACACATTTTACCTGACACATTGCACACACTTCCTGATTATTTGCTGGCTGAAAGTTCTACATACAAGGGCAGTGAAATGAGTTAATTCAGCACTCTGCACTCCTAGTGCCTGATATAAACTATATGTTGTTTGCAGTACCATCATTTGCCACTTGTTTTTCTTTGCGCAGCACTGTTTTTAGCATTCCAGGGTGCCCTGACATGCAACCACTGTTTGTTTTCACGTATAAAAGGAATCCGTATTCGTGAAATAGATTGTGTGATCGATTCCCCCACTGTCTATTTTGCTGTAGTCAGGAAAATCCTAGCGTCTTGGTCACCTGATTGTGGCTCCACATTGTTTCCGTATGTGGATGATTTGTGGTTGATGTGTAGCCCAGATGAAGAGTCCTGTGTGAAAGATACATCTTCTTTGTTGTAACATCTGGTCATAAGGTATCACCTGCTAAACTACAGTATTGTCAAGAGACTGTGAACTATCTAGGATTCGTACTGTCACATGGACAGTGGCTGCTGGCTCCTGAATGAGTAAAAGTCATTGTCTTGCTCCAAAAGCCAAAGACTAAAATCTGCAATGTTATTTTCCTAGGCATGGTATTTACTGTAGATAATGGATTTCAGACTGTTCTCACCACGACTACACATTGAGACAGGATACCTTGAGAGATGCTCATGATGTAATACAATGGATTATGGACATGGCATATAAAGTGCCAAAAGTCTACAGCTTTATGTTTTGTTTCTGTTCTGGGACTGCCCAACTACTCTCTCCAGTTCATTTGAACTGTAAGGAGGGAGGTCTCACTGTTTCAGGATGTCCTTACAAAGGAAAATAAATGACTACACTGTAGATTGGTGGTTTATTATTTAAAACAATATCATCAGTGGTTCAGGGCCTGTCTGAATGCTTAGGAGCAGTAGCAGTTTGATGGTAGGGGTGGTTCAGACACATGAGTGCACAGAAAGGATTTGGTTATGACACTATTTATATATTCAATATTACCTTTCACACTCAGTACTCTTTGTGACCTTACATACATTACTTTTATATTCTCCCTCTGACATATCAGAGGTTGAGGCACATGATTAATTATAGATCATTCATTCCCTATTGTACAAGCACTGAGGAATTAGTTGGCGCTATATATATATGTGTATATATATATATATATATATATATATATATATATATATATATATATGTATAAATGAATAATAATAATAATAATAATGGATACCTCATTATGACCTGACCTGTAGTCTGTTCCCTTTGAATGCAGTGAGACAATATATGTGGATGGGTCATGCGCAAAACCAGCTGATGGGGTGCATATACTTGGCAGTATTTTCTGTAGTCCAATTACCTGATAAGGTATTAATGGCTAACCCTTTCCCTTTTCTATCTGTCCAAGCTGCTAACTAACAGCTGTAACACAAGCATGCTCATTATTAGTAAACAGAGATGTGCCTATAGTGACAGATTTCAGGTATGCTTTTGGTGTGGTGCATAGTGTTGGAATTATATAGAAAAATAGAGGATTTGTGAAAGCTGACAGAAATTATTTTTTACATCATCAAGTGGTTAATGATCTGTTGGATTTTATATTATTGCCATAAACCATAGCAGTAATCACATGCAAGGGCCATGGTACAGTTGACAACAGTGACCCTAGTGTGAATGCGTTTGTAAATGACATTGCTAAAGACCCAGCCTTACATGGTCCACCCCACCCAGTTTATAATACTACCACAGACATTCAGTTCCACATGGTAATGATACCTCCATTTCCATACCCAATATATACTCATTGCGAGTATTAGTCTCTAAGGATGACCTACAGTTTTGGTAAAAGGAGGGTCTGACACTAGACCATAATGGTCTATGGTCAGACAAGGAGGGTAGAATGGGGATACCTTAAAAGACCTGATAAGAAACAGAAGTATAACTCCATACAGACTAGGTTTGTAATTATGAATTTAATAGAACTAGTAGAGAATTAAATATATAGATGTCTCATATACATAATAAATAATTTACAAAAAATCGAACTAGTAGAGAATTAAATATATAGATGTCTCATATACATAATAAATAATTTACAAAAAAAAAAAAATAATGCATAGTGCTCATGACCAGTTGCCACCCCCTGAGGGCCCAATGCAACAGTTACAAATAGATTTTACACACATGCCCAAATCAGGAAGCATCCAATACCTGTTGGTTATATGTGATTGGATTTTCAAATGGGTCAAAGCCTTTTCCTGTGGCCAGGGAAAATGCCAAAACCATTGCAAAAGTACTATGTACAGAAATAATTCCCGGATTTGGATGCCATCTGATGATCAATAGGACAATAGTTTAATTAAGGATAAATTGAGGAAAGGTACTAGGCAAAGTCACATAAGTGCCCCAAGTCTTTAGGTGACTTGGAATGTATTAAATATGACTGTGTATCACAATCTATTGATAAATTGAATGGCATCTATGGTGATGTTAGTCTTTTTTCTTCCCTTACCTACAGGCAAGCCAGTGCACCCATTCCAACCAGGCGACTCCGTATTAGTCAAATAACTCGTCTGAAAAAAGACTTTGGACCCCCCATTTGGTGAACGAACTACTGTCCTCGCAGGAACAAGAACAGCTGTATTGACTGAGAATAGCCCAACATGGATACACACATGTAGCGTCAAGAAGGCTCCCCTGATGAAATAACACCCTCTCTTGATGAACAGTTCATTGATGAATTTCTTACTCTTTATCTGCCACTAACCCATCAAGAACAATCTCCCCAAGAATACTCTGACAATGACTCTGTTGGTGGGAGGAGCTACATCCGATTTGGATTACATACCCCAGATCCACCATATCGAAACTTTGAACGTGTTTATAGGATAATTTTGAGTGTTGTAATGCTCATTACTATGATTAATATGCTTTGCTATGTGCATCATTCTGAAACCATGCTGATTCGTAACAAGACTAGATCCGTCCTCCTTAGGGCCCGCAGACATTTTGGGGAAATAGAGACTCTAAATGTATGGTCATATATGGCTTTAGACATAATGCAGACCCCCAATTTTTGTCAGATTTGGATCAACTTTATCCCTGCTAACAGTTTGTGGCCAAATATGACATCCATACGTACCATATCTATTGCCCTAGCAGAATATTGTGTGTATTTTTCCGGATTCCCTAGTTTGTTTTTTTTTCAGTCCAGGAGGACAGATAACTAGTAGGTGGCATCAAGCCCCTCTACCACAGGTACCCCGCAATAGAATGACCTGTAATTTTACAGTTACCACCCAAACTGCTTATTACTCTGTCAAGCTATCCAAAGGTTTCTTTCATGTGGGAATACTTCCTACTCCTATATTCCAGGGAACACCACAGGTGGACCACGTGCTGTTAGTAGGATTGCCATATCAATACCCTCTAGATCTGACCCACCAACAAGAACACCCATCCCAGATATAGGGCGGGTCAAACGGCAGGCCTTACAATTGCCAGAAGATTGTGATTCCAGTATCAGGCTAATGAGTGATGTAGAAATTTTATCTCTAGGCATTTCAGTCATTGGGGTCCCTGGTTTGGCAGTGGGCACTGCAAAGACCGTTAGAAAACTCACCTGTGCTATGGTCAAGGCTATTAACCACACCTCTATTGCTATGGAAGAACTCTTGGCTGATGTTAAGAGCTTGAGGGGCATGACACTCCAAAACAGGGCCGCCATTGACTATCTGTTATTGAAGCATAATCATGGGTGTGAGGAATTTGAGGGAATGTGTTGCTTCAACCTATCTGACCATTCTAAGTCAATACATGATCATATCCAGGGATTGCATGACATAGTTAACAATATTAAACAAAGTACAATAGGAAATGAGTGGTGGGACTGGTTGTGGTCATGGCTTCCTAATTTTGCCTGGCTCAAGACACTGGTGACAGGTTTTCTCCTTTGTATTTCCATCCTTCTCATGACCTGCTGTTTCGCCCAGTGCTGCCCATTCCTTATTAGTTGTGCCTGCTTCACTATGCCCTCAGTTGGTAAAGTCAGTTTCCCTTTTGTTCACGCTCCCACTAACCGGTCAAGCAAAGAGTGTAGCTGTGAAGACATTCCCATCAAAAAGTTAGACCCCACTTATGATGTTCCTTTCCAAGCACTAGTACTGAGTGATGTCTATGAAAAGGCACGCCCCCTTCCACCATTACCAGTACCCCCCTCCTACTAAGATGATTGACAGGATAATTACCAAACAACCTGGCGGGGGGCCTTTGTGTAACAATTAAGGGTTGATTTATTGTTCTTTTAATAAGAACAAAAGAGGGGACTGAAAGGGAAAATATTTGCTTCTGCAAGGCCTACAGATGCGCATTGGCTATACTCTGCCAAAATATAATATTTCTAGCTATGTTTTGCTCTAACAGTTATAGTTTGATAAGAGCTAATTAAGAAAATGATATCAACCTTGTGACACTGAAATTAGTTGAACAACATGTCCAGAACAAATCTTTTTATAACTTGTTTTGTCCTTGTTGCGGTAAGGGGCATTCTGCCAAATGATGAAGTAATTTGCAGGTGTGATGTGTCCGAACCTCTTAACTATTGATCTCCCTCTGTCTTCCCATTGGTTAAATGACCGACAATGTCCATATCTGCTCATGTATCCTAGGAGGGGAAATCTCTCCCCTTAATTAACATGCCTACCACCCACTGATTTTGCATTATATAAACTAGTGAATTTCGCTTAATAAATTGGATAAGAAGTTATAGCACAAGATTCGTGTCTGCGTGTATTCATTTCTTATCCCCAGGCCTGCGACTTAGGATATCTCGGAGGAACAGTGTAGGAGTTCAAGGTCCCCGGGGAAAATATTAAACAGAGTATACAGAAGATAGAGACAGTTATCTACAACACACACCCATGGAACAGGTAACAAAACTCATACAGTTTATACTCACCCACAGTTACTTCATGTTCGGACAGGACCACTACTTTCAGAAAATGTGGACTGCGATTGGTTCCCGAATGGCACCACAATATGCCAACTTGTTTATGGCAAAATTGGAAGAGGACTTCCTGTCCACCTGCCAGATAAAACCCCTGGTCTATCTTCGCTACATAGATGATATTCTTATCATCTGGACCGCCAGTCAAGAGGAACTTCTCAGATTCCATAAGAACTACAATACATTCCACCCGAATATTAACCTAACACTCTGTCACTCACACAAAAACATTAACTTCCTAGACACAACTATCAGTATTAAAGGCATAGTAATACTTGAAATGTAAAAAAAAAATATGTTGTAGGGTTTATCCCCCTGAGTAAAACAAAAGTACTCCCAATGCTGAAAGGTCTTTCATTCAAAAGTTATTAATTTTAAAAGTTTAATTTTTTAGGTGCAATATCACGGTGGCCTGAAATTGTACAGTGGCGCTGTTGCTACACCATCCTATGGAGATTTATGGTCAATTGACCAGAGCTGTCCATAGGATCGTGTAGCAACAGCGCCACTGTACAATTTCAGGCTACTGTGATATTGCACCTAAAAAATTCAACTTTGAAAATTAATAACTTTTGAATGAAACACCTTTCAGCAGTGGGAGTTCCCTTGTTTTACTCAGGGGGATAAACCCTACAACATATTTTGTTTACATTTTAAGTATTACTATCCCTTTAAGAACTCCATCCACACATCCCTGTACCGCAAACCAACGGACAGACAAACCTACCTGAAAAACAATAGCTTACACCCAAAACACACAAATAACTCCATCATATATAGCCAGGCCATCAGATACAACTGCATCTGTTTTGACATGACGGACTGTGACGAGCACCTCCAGAAACTCAGAAGAGACTTTGTAAAACAGGGTTACAGTGCAAGGATTATTGACAGTCAGATATAGAAGGCTACCCAAATAGCAAGAAAAAAGCTATACAAAGAACAACATAAGGGAAACCGGGTGCCACTGGTGGTCACTTACCACCCCCAGGTTGAAGTTCTATGCAAAATATAAAGAGAACTTCAAACAACATTATATACGGATGAATTACTGAAAGAGGAACATTCACATACAGTAAACCTTTGCACATTTGTTTAAATACATAAGAAACATTAGGAAAGGTGCTCTCTCTCTTTTTTTTTTTTTTTTGTTTACTTAATTAAGATATTACATTTCAAAGTTCTCAACTTCCGAACACAGTAGCTGCGGCATGGCTCTCAGGACTTCTCAGCAGACTGTCATTCTCCTCCCACCTCCCCCCCCAGCTGCCCCCGGGAGCACGTTCACGCTTCACTTCGGTGTTACACGAAGCGGTGATTAGCATTATACGGAGGTTGTATAATGGTTTGCTTGACACACAGACACAGTGGTTTAGGATAAAACACAGTTTTACTGAAAAAAACAGTAATACCATAACCCTCACAGGTCCTGTAGTGTTTTATCAGAATAATACAGACACAAGACAGGTTACATATACATATGCCTACACAGGTCCAGTATAACCATAGAGTCCATAACAAAATATACTGACACAGGTCAGGCAGAATATGAAGGATTCCCAGGGTATCTGTACTGCATGGGTTAATGGCCTTCAGCGAGTGTAAACAGTCCCATGTGAAGAGAGGTCTGTGAAGGAGCTCACTTAAGATAGAGAGCGTAAGGATGAGTGACGCCCAGTAATAGGTTAGCAGACAAACGTGAACTGCCAGAGTAGTATCAGAGACTGAGCAACATAGAACACTGCCGTAGCAGTAATGGAGACCAGGCAACTAGTATTCTGCCGTAGCAGTAAACGGAGTTAGGCCACTGGCACACTGCCGTAGCAGTAACGGAGACAAGGCCACTTGCACTCTGCAGGAGCAGAATCGGAGACAAGGCCACTTGCACTCTGCCGTAGCAGTAATGGAGACTAGGCCACTTGCACTCTGCAGAGCAGTAACGGAGTCAAGGCCAGACTAGTATTCTGCCGTAGCAGTAAACAGAGTTAGGCCACTGGCACACTGCCGTAGCAGTAACGGAGACAAGGCCACTTGCACACTGCCATAGCAGTAACAGAGACTAGGCCGCTGAGCAACTCGCCCTGAGGTCGCAACCAACTGGGAGCATCACGAATGCCTAACCAATAGGAATGTCGCCAAGGTGACACAGAGGCAGCCAGAGCAGGAACGTCAGCCAAGCCAGGTCGATTCACGGAGCAGGAACATCAGCCAAGCCGGGTCGGTACACGGAGCAGGAACATCAACCAAGCCAGGTCGGTACACAGAGCAGGAACGTCAGCCAAGCAGGGTCGGTACACAGGAGCAGGAATGTCAGCCAAGCCGGGTCGGTACACAGGAGCAGGAGAAGAAGAATGGTCAGGCAGTCTGGGTTGATTCACAGGCAGGAGACGAGATGCAGAGTAGTCAGGCAGGCCGGGTCGATACACTGGGAATACTGAGAGCAGGAACAAGCACTGATACAGGAACACCACGAAAGGGCACCGGAGAGGTGCCAGAACCCATCATATAAAGGCCATACTGGGCGGGACAAGCGCAGTATAGCCAATAGGAGTAAAGCAAAGTATAGACTGACAGAATGTCGCAAGAGGAGCACGGGCACCGTGATAGGTTGCAATGCTAGAAGCCGTTCACACCACACCGAAGTGAAGCGTGAACGTGCTCCCAGGGGCAGCTGGGAGGGAGGTGGGAGGAGAATGACAGGCTGCTGAGAAGTCCTGAGAGCCGCGCCACAGTTACAGCGTGCCGCAGTATGCGGAAGTTGAGAACTTTGAAGTGTAATATCTTAATAATTAAGTAAAAAAAAAGAGAGAGCACCTTTCCTAATGTTTCTTATGTAATTAAACAAATGCTCAAAAGTTTTCTGTATGTGAATGTTCCCCTTTAAGAAATACTCCCACAGCCTCCCTTACTCTGCTTCAGACAGCCTCCAAATTTAAAACAACTGATGGTAAGGAGTGTGCTGAATAAAAATACAAAAAATGGCACATCTCCCTGCCTACAAAAGAGGTGTGAAACCTGTGCACACATTTACACCACAGAAAAGGTACCCATACCAAACACCCAGTTACTGTTACGGTTCACAAACAAGACAAGGAGTCAGACAGTATAGTTAAATCACCTTTATTAGAAGAATAATAATAACAAAAAAAGCAAATGATAAAAAGTGCAGAGGATGACGGAGAGGCAAGGACTCTATCAGAAATAGGAGCCTGCCGATGGGCAACCTCAGCTGATGGAGACTAGGCCGAAGCCAACTGGAGTCTCAAGGGATAGGAGAAACACTGCATGGAACCTACCGCCTCCCGTCAGGAGTAACAGGGGAGACTACTGACTCACGCCTGCAATCAGTAAATCTGGGGTCGCCAGAGCCCCAGGTCTACACCAAGATGGATGTCTGTAGGGAACGGAGCCATCAAGGGGAGAAAACAGGCAGAGCCACAGGTCAGCACCAGCTAGGATAGTCCACTGGAAGTAGGCAACACTGGGAGGATAGTTGGACAGAGCCCCAGGTCAGCACCAGAATGGGTTAGCCAGACAAGCCAGGGTAATACACAGAACGGGTACTCAGCCAGAGCCACAGATCTGCACCAGATTGGAGGTCTCAGACAAGAAGGAGCGCACAGAGAGAATGGTCATACAGAGACACAGGTCAGCACCAGAATGGATAGTCAGAAAAGCCAGGTCATACACAGGATACAGGAGCAACAGGAACAATGACTGCATTGAAAAACAACATAAGGGTAACTGAGAGAAGAACCAGTTACCCTTAAAAAGGCAGCCAGGAAGTAGATAGGTGGAGCTCTCTGTCCCAATAGTATAAGACAGGATCCTGCGCCATTCAGCAACCTCGCGCCTGAAAGTGACGCATGGGATCTCGATGTGTCACTCTCCGAACCTTCCCTGCATCATTCTGGCAACCACGTGCCCAAAAGACGCATAGAGCCGATATGCGCCAACCCTCAGACCCATCACCGTGTCATCTCAGGAGCGTGTCCGCTTTGCATGAGGACATGGGCGGCCGCTGAAGACACCCATTGCGCCCAGACCCAGTAGTAACGCATGGGATGATGCAGCAGCAACATTTCAGGCCATACACTACCTGCTTCAATCCACAAGGCATCATTGGATATAAGGTAACTGTGACAATACCCCCTTTAAGGACCCCTCCTCCGAGGGATCACCCGGGGTTTTTCTGGAAAATGAATATGAAATCTGCGCACCAATACAGGAGCGTGCACATCATTGGCAGGTATCCAGGAGCTCTCCTCAGGACCATACCCTTTCCAGTGAGTCAAATATTGAAGGTGCCCTTTGACCCAGAGTCCAGAATGCTCCGTACCACAAATTCTTCATGATTGCCAACCTTGACCGGAGCAGGCCAAACCATACTGGCAGTAAAGTGGTTACAAACCAGAGGTTTAAGCAAGGAGACATGGAACACATTGTGAATGTGCATGGAAGCGGGAAGCTCCAAAGCATACTCCACTGGGTTAATACTGTGCAACACACGTAATGGACCAACAAAATGAGGAGCCAGCTTATTACAAGGCACCTGGTGGTTAAGGTTTCGGGATAACAGCCACACCCTTTCCCTTACCTGTAAGGTAGGTGCCGGTAACTACCTACAATCAGCCTGCCTCTTCTGCCGTTGCATGGAACCAAGTAGGGTATGCTGGAACCCAGGAGGAGCGGATCACCCTCAAATGCTCATCAAGAGCTGGAATCTCCTGTGCCTGAAAGACCTCGGGAAGGACAGAGGGTTGAAACCCATAATTAATCAGAAATGGAGAATTCTGTGATGAAGAGTTCATGGCACAATTCCTGGCAAACTCCACCCAAGGTAACAGGGTAACCCAATTATCGTGGTGGTCAGAAATATAGCAACGGAGGAATTGTTCTAGGGCCTGGTTAGACCTTTCGGTCGGACCGTTAGACTGCGGGTGGTAGGCAGAGGAGAATGCAAGCTGAATCCCCATTTGGGAACAAATGTATTTCCAGAACAGAGACACAAACTGGCTACCTCTGTCCGAGACAATCACGTATGCCATAGAGTCGAAAGACCTCCTTAGCGAACTTCACTGCCAATTCCTGTGCTGATGGTAGGCCTTTGAGTGGTACAAGGTGAGCCATTTTAGAAACTTGTCTACAATCATGAAGATGACTGTAAAGCCAGAGGATGCAGGTAAATCAAACATAAAATGTATAGACAAATGGGACCAAGGACGTTCTCCGTTGCCACAGGTTGAAGGAGACCGACAGGTAAATGTCGAGGCAATTTATTCTAAGCACAAGTAGTGCATGCTGCAGTAAATGCAGAGCAGTCGGATCGAAAGCTTGGCCACCAGAACAGTCTAGACCACGACCAAATCAGTTGGAACCTCCTCCTTGGATAACTTACAAAATTGGAGTGATAGGGCATCAGCCTTCACATTCTTAGAGCCAGGAAGATACAAGACCATGTAATTGAATCTTGATAGGAACAAGGCCCATCTATCCTGATGGGATGACAAGCGTTTAGCTTCGGGCAAGTGAGATTCTTATGATCAGTAAGAATCAAGATGGGGGAACTGGTTCCTTCCAAGAGGTGTCACCATTCTTTCAGTGCCAAAATAATTGCCAATAATTCTCTGTCCTCAATTTGATATACCATTTCCGCCTTAGACAGTTTTTAGAGAAATAACGACATGGTTGCAAGGCCTCCCCTGGGGCCGAGCATTGAGAAAGGAGGGTGGCTACTCCAATCTCAGACGTAAAGGGCAGGGCGGGATTCGGATGCACCAGAATGGAGGCTGTCGTGAATGCTGCCTTGAGGTCTTCAAAGGCTAGCAACGCACTAGGAGACCATTCTGTGACCTTTGTACCTTTACAGGCCATATTGGTGATTTGTTTGACAATAGTCGAGAAATTTTTAATAAACTTCTGGTAGTAATTAGAAAATCCCAGGAATCTTTGAATTGACTTAAGTCCCTCCGGAAGAGGCCATTGTAACACTGCAGACAATTTATGGGGGTCTATAGCCAAACCAGATTAGGAAATAACGCACCCCAGAAAGGTCACCTGAGGTTTGTGAAATTTGCATTTTTCCAACTTGAAAAACAAGTTGTTTTCTCTCAATAATCTTAGGACTTTGGATATATCCGAACTATGGGTCTCCAATGTAGGAGAACGAATGAGGATGTCATCCAGATAGACCACAATGCAACTCTGTAATAGGTCTCTTAGCACATCATTGATGAATTCCTGGAAGACAGCAGGAGCACTGCAAAGACCAAAGGGCATTACAAGGTATTCATAGTGCCCGCTCCGGGTGTTAAAAGTTGTCTTCCATTCGTGGCACTCCTTCATTCTGACCAAATTGTAAGCCACCCTCAAATCCAGATTTATAAAAATTTTGGAACCTTTGAGATGGCCAAATAGTTCCATAATCAAGGGTATTGGATAATTGTTCTTAACTATCAATTTATTTAAGCCACGGAAGTCAATACATAGACGCAATTCTCCATTTTTCTTTTTAACAAAATAAAATCTAGCACCAGCAGGGGATGTGGATTTGCGAATGATGCCTCTTCTAGAGCATCGGCAACATACTCCTCTATATCCCTGTTCTCCTCCACAGACAGAGGGTATATACGACCCCTTGGAGGTGTAGCACCAGGCAGTAAGTCAATTGAACAATCATAAGTCCTATGAGGAGGTAATGTTCCGGCCTGGGCTTTATTAAACAGATCCATGAACTGTGAATAGACCTCCGGTAGGCCAAAAGACTCGGCACACGCTAGTCTAATGGGGAGTGATAGACAGGACTAATCACAATGTGGACCCCAAGACAATATTTCACGAGTACTCCAATCGATCCTAGGGTTATGTGCCTATAACCAAGGAAATCCTACGACGATGACATAGTGAGAAGAGTTGATAACCTGAAACTTCAGTGTTTCTTTATTGAAGGCTCCCACTTTCAGGGTTAGTGGAGACATCTCATGTGTAATGTGTGATGGCAGCAGGGGTCTGCCATTGTTGGCTTCAACAGCCAAGGGAGAGGCACGTGCTTTTAAAGGGATACCATTCCGGTCAGCAAAAGCGACGTCTATAAAATAACACGCCGCACCAGAGTCTATAAGTGCAGAAACAGAGATAGACTCATTAGCCCACGTAAGAACTACCTCAAGCATGAGTTTATCCTGCGTGACTTCAGGGGACTAAGAAATGCCACCTAAGATTTTCCCCAACAGGATTTTAGGTGCGGGCGTTTCCCGGACAAGACCTTAATAAATGTCCAGATCTCCTACAGTGGAGACACAGTCCCTCCATCCTCCCAAAGGCCCTTTCCTCCGCAGAGAGCCGGGTGGCCCCAACCTACATAGGTTCACCACCCACTGAGTTGGAACCAGGAGGCATGGGAGGTGAGGGAGGACTGGGTGGGCAAGTTAAGTGTGAGGTTGTTCTGGCAGGATGCCTCAGCAGGAGCTCCTTAAACTAGGGTCTCTCCTGGGCCCAAGTGTCAATGAGTATGGTAAAAGATATTACTTCATCCAAACCTTTAGGTAAATCTCAGGTAGCAATCTCATCCTTCACATAGTCAAAAAAACCTTGTGATAAGGTGTCTACGAGAACCTCATAGTTCCACCCCACCTCAGCTACCAGGGTTCGGAACTCTATAGAGTACCCCGCCACAGTACGACTTCCCTGGTCATAAGGTGTTTAGAAGCCGAAGTCACGTGACCTGGCACATCGAAAACCTGTTTGAAGGAGGCCACAAATTCATTAAAATTGTATATTATTGGTTTGTCTGTTTCCCATAAAGGATTAGCCCATGCCAATTCCTTGCCAGAAAGGAGCGAGATCATCAGCCCAACCTTAGTGCGCTCATTAGGAAAAGCATACGGAATCATTTCAAGGTAAATGCCCAACTGAATGCTCTAAGTGAGCAGTCTGATTAAGCAGTGTCTGCAAAGCCAATGACAAATGATCAATACGTTGATCTTGGACCTGCTATCACGGAGACCGTGATTGCTGGCTTTTTCTGTCAGTTAGCTGTGGGGGCGCTCCATTGGTTGCCTGTGACTAGCCCGCCCAGTATTGCCTATATAGACTGGGTTCCTGCACCCTTTCACTTCCAATTCATGGTGTCTCTATGTCAGTGGTCACCTGCCTATGGATTCCTGTGTCTACTGGGGCCTGTTTGAATCCTCTACTGTTCCAGCATCAGAGTACCTACCCAGAGAGTCAGTATACACTCTAGTGTGGTTCCTGCCTCCTTTCCTGATCTGGTTTGGCTGACGTTCCTACTTCCGTTCCTGATCCGGTTTGGCTGACGTTCTTGCTTCCATTCCTGTTCCGGTTGGGCTGTCGTTGCTGCTCCGATATCCTGTTCCGGCCTGGCTGTCACTCCTGCTCCTGGATCCTGAGTTGGATACATTCCACTTGGCTCTGGTCGCCTTGGCGACAGTCTGACTACTGGGTTCCTTCTGTGTTGGTACCGCTGGTACTAGGCCCTTGGCCTCTGAGTTGGCACTGTATGTTTACGTTATGGTTAACTGCAATTACACCGGTTGCTTGCTGCCTCTGTTAAAGCACCAGTAGGGCTTCCAAGTTGTCCAGTACGCAGTACTGGTTTGCTCCACTCTTACACCGGTTGCTTGCTGCCTCCGTTATAGCACCGGTAGGGGTTCCGTGTTGTCCAGTACACGGTACTGGTTTGCTCCACTCTTACACTGGTTGCGTGCTGCCTCCGTTATAGCACCGGTAGGGGCTCCGTGTTGTCCAGTACGCGGTACTGGTTTGCTCCACTCTTACACCGGTTGCTTGCTGCCTCCATTATAGCACCGGTAGGGCCTCCGTGTTGTCCAGTACGCTGTACTGGTTTGCTCCACTCTTACACCGGTTGCTTGCTGCCTCCGTTATAGCACCGGTAGGGCCTCCGTGTTGTCCAGTACGCAGTACTGGTTTGCTCCAAGATTACACCGGTTGCTTGCTGCCTCCGTTATAGCATCGGCAGGGCCTCTGTGTTGTTCAGTACGCAGTACTGGTTTGCTCCACTATTGCACCGGTTTCGTATGTTACCACCTTGATAGCACCGGTAGGGCCTTCCTGTTTGTCCAGTATGTGTTACCGGTTCGCTCCACTCTATCACCGGTTGTTGATGCTACATTCGTTATTGCTCCAGAGGGGCCTCCTATATTCTGTGTCACTTTGTCATAGGCTGCCTTGCCCGGTAGAGTCACCCTCATCGTGTTGTGCCAGTCTCCAGGCTGCCTTGGTCGGTATATTGGTAAGGCCGGTAAAGCCTACTTCATCTCAGTGTGCCAGTCTCCAGGCTGCCTTACCCGGTAATTGGCAAGGCCGGTAGAGCCTACATATACTGTATTATTGTTTGCTATTGTACGTGAACTTGTCGTGTGTCTGTAACATAAGTGTATGTTCAGGACCTGTGAGGGTTCTTATTAACTTTTTCCAATAAAGTTGTGTTTTTATCTTAACTCTGTGTCTGAGAGTCAAAACAAACCGTGACACCTGCATCCTGTCTAATATTTGCTGTAAAGGTGGATCACTATCACCGTCTGTAGTCGTGACCCTTACGTACTGTTACGGTTCACAAACAAGACAAGGAGTCAGATGGTATAGCTAAATCACCTTTATTAGAATAATAATAATGAAAAGCAAATGAGAAAATGCACAGAGGATGACGGAGAAGCAAGGACTCTATCAGAAATAGGAGCCTGCCGATGGTTAACCTCAGCTGCTGCAGAGTAGGCCAGAGCCAACTGGAGTCTCAAGGGATAGGAGGAACGCTGCACAGAACCTACCGCCTCCCATCAGGAGTAACAAGGGAAACTACTGACTCACGCCTTCAGTCAGTAAAGCCGGGGTCTGCCAAAACCCCAGGTCTGCACCACAATGGATGTCTGTAGGGAACAGAGCCATCAAGCGGAGAGAACAGACAGAGCCACAGGTCAGCACCAGCTACGATAGTCAGACAAGGCCAGGTTCATACACAGAACGGGTAGTCAGCCAGAGCCACAGGTCTGCACCAGACTGGAGGTCTCAGACAAGAAGGAGCGCACAGAGAGAATGGTTAGACAGAGACACAGGTCAGCACCAGAATGGATAGTCAGACAAGACAGGTCATACACAGGATACAGGAGCAACAGGAACAATGACAGCACTGAACAACAACATAAGGGTAACTGAGAGAAGAACCAGTTACCCTTAAAAAAGCAGCCAGGAAGTAGATAGGTGGAGCTCTCTGTCACAATAGTATAAGACAGGACCCTGTGCCGTTCAGCAACCTCGCGCCCGAAAGTGAAGCATGGGATTGCGATGCGTCACTCTCCGAACCTCCCCGCATCATTCTGGCAACCATGTGCCCAAAAGACGCATGGAGCCGATATGCGCCAACCCTCAGACCCAGCTGCAACATTTCAGGCCATACACTACCTGCATCAACCCACAAGGCGTCGTTGGATATAAGGTAAATGACAGTTACACCATAAGATCAATGGTGCCTTCACCTGCAAATCATCCAATGTAATATACATCATCATGTGTGCAAAATGCCCAACAGCTCTTTATGTGGGTGAAACTGGACAACCACTACATAAAATGTTTAATTCCCACAGATCCAGTGTCAACAACAAAAATACAGATGCCAGTGGGAGAAATTTTTTGCCAAAATGGACACAGTGTCAGGGACATTAGATTAACTGTACTGATGGGACTGTTCCGCACTCAGAGGGACAGAAAAGTATGGGAGATTAAGTTAATACTGAAGTTTAATACTATTCATAATGGTTTGAATAAATACAGAGTTCTTGTCACATTATCACATTGTAGATTGACCTTTCCAACAGACCTAATGGGATCATAATACCTCTAAAGCCTCAGTGGAAGAATGCAATTTACCATTGACTGATCAAAGTATCTGGATCTAGACTGCGCTCTCTTATCTAATTTCCATTCTAAAAAATGCAATATGTACTTGTATATAAGGGAGATGTTTTCATATTTATCTGTATAACATGTCTGAGGAAGAGACCTAAGGTCTTGAAAGCTTGCATTCTAAATCTGCTTAGTTAGCCAACAACTATATTTGTCTCCCATTTTTTCGTAGCACATACCGTGCTTGAAAAAATGCCAGCGGGGTTTTTTGAACGAATGTTGACTGAATCGAGCCTCTTGAGATGTTTGTCTCTGAACATCTGGTTGTGGATGAAGCATATTCCTGCATATAACAACCATTTAGCTGACTGCCTTTTCTTCTTTCTGTTCAGCAGATTCTTTCAGTTGACACCGAATGCAGAACCTCAAGGAGAAGCATGTTCAAGTCACCTTTGGGATTTAATCTAGAACTAAGCCCTTTCATCATTAACTCTATGTCACCCTCTACATGGGTCAGATATGTATCTTCTTGGAATGAGTGATTCCAGTGGGTAGCTGATTCTTCATTAGGTCCATTTAAGAGTGAAGAATATTTATTCATAAGATATGTCCAAGCGTTAATAGGGAGGAGTTTGTCAGGGTCAACAATAAAGATGCGGTTGACAGGCATAAGCTTCTTTCTTCGCTTATTGAGTTTACAGCGGGACTATCGCCTATATTCATATTTTTCTAGTGAGTTTTAATAGTTAACCATAGATTACAGCTGGGTGTATTTTTTTTTAAAAAATGCATACAAGTGCAGATATTAGCCCATCAAAATTGGGCACTTCCGCTTTCTGCGGGACTGAATGTCCCGCTGGAATTCCCAGCTGCCCCAGGGAGTACTTTTGCGCTCCCCTTCAAAGCTGGGTTTCTGTGCTGAAGCGTTACAGCAAACTCTGTGTACAATGCTACTGAGGTTGCAACCCCAGTAGCATTGTACCTGGAGTTTGCTGGAACGCTACAGCACAGAAACCCAGCTTCGAAGGGGAGCATGAACGAGCTCCCTGGGGCAGATGGGAAGTCTAGCGGGACATTCAGTCCCACAGAATGCAGAAGTGCCCGATTTTGATGGGCTAATATCTGCACTTGTACGCATTATTTTTTTAAAATATACCTTGCTCAAATCTATGGTTAACTATTAAAACTCACTAGAAAAGTATGAATGTAGGCGATAATTCCACTTTAAAAGGTTACACAAATAGTTTTTTATTGTCTCAAGTTTAAAAAGAGTATAGGGACACAGTTTTTCCAGACACTCAATGTCTGGTATCAGTTCCCATGCTTGGGAATTTGTTAAGTTGTTACGGTTCAGTACACTCAGAAACGGAAGGTTTTGGTAAAACACAGTTTTATTTGCACACAATGAATAACAGTAACCCTCGCTGGTCCAGCATACAGAGAAATTGTAGACTGACACAGGACAGGTTACAATGATATGATTAACCCACACGGGTCCAGTATGTAGATACAATACACAATACTGACACAGGTCAGGTAAATCGCATATGATACAGTGTAAATATGACAGAGTGATACTTATTAGGCCAAGGACAGTAGTTGGCTCTAATAATGGAAGGCCCAATGTAGCTCTCTACGCAGAGAGTAACAACAGCGACTGGAATTATATGGAACAGATGAAGCCAGAGTAGAACTGGCTAAGGCACCATAGGAGGAAGGCTGCCAAACGCCCACCAGAGACTGCAAAGATATCGTGAGCCAGTGCTTAGTGCCGTAAGGAATAACTACGCCAAACTGAGACTACAAATGCTGATACGTATGCCCAGCACCGCCCCTGAAGGGGTTAACAAAAGCTCCAGTCTGCAGATGGGAAGTAGCCTGAGGCACCCAACTAAACCCAACCTCAGGAACGGCAGCAACAGACCAAGCGAACGAGGTGCAACCAGGATCTACTGGAAAGTAGCACAGGCACTATGAGTGAGCGGATCACGGACTGGACTACTGTACGGAACCGAGGCAACCGGAGGTCTGGCAAGACCACTGAAGCGTGAGCAACAGCAGAAGCAGGGTGACTAGCAAGCATGAACAGTGCAGGAACAGGAACTTCAGCCAATCCGGGTCGGTACACGGAACAGGAACGTCAGCCAGGCCGGGTCAATACACGAAGCAGAAACGTCAGCCAATCTGGGTCTGTACACAGAACAGGAACGGTAAACAGGCAGAGTAGTCAGACAGTCTGGGTCATACACTGGTATCATATGAGTGTAACGGAAAAAGCACTAGGCAACGGATACACCACGAAAGGGCAGCGCATAAGTGACATCCCAAGGTATTTAAAGGCTGTCACTGGGAGGAGCAAAAACAGCATAGCCAATAAAGAGATATCAGGAAGTAAATATGTCAAAATGTCGTCCGTATATCACGGGCACCATGATAGAAGTTTAGCTAAAGTGTGCTTGAATTGATTTGAAATAATTTTGTTTAAAAAGGTTTTTCTGTTAGTTTTCTTTGGGGCTTTAAGGGTTAGTGAAATCGTAGCAAGAAATGTATAATTTTTACTGTTCCAGCATGTTAAGATTTGTCAGGAATGGGTAAAGGTTTTTATTCAGAGATCTGAAACAGACAATAAGGTAAAGGGAAAGTGGATTTGTTTAAAATCTATAAAAGGTTCAGCAGTGTGTCTGGTAGTTGGATAGTATGATTTTTTAAAGAAAAGACAGCAATTGACCGGTAGCTTGTTTATCCATTTAGATGAGTCCCCAGTTTCTAAATTTCAATTGTACAAAGTTTTTTAATTGTGTTTAGAGAAGTCAGGTTTGTCAAAACAAAGATTTTCTTTACATTCTTTTAGAATAGCGGCTACTGCAGACGCAGCTACACTTGGTGTAAATGATAATTGCATTAAGAAAATAGGTAGGTGGAAATCCAACAGATTTAAACTTTATATTCGCTTCTAAAGGTTAGGCATGTCTGTCAGTTAAGTAATTTATTTTCTTACAGGTATGAAGTCAGGTGAGGTGTTGATTTTAGGAAACTCATTTGTGTTTTGGGCTTGGAAAAGGGCCCTGTATGATGATCTTATCCAAAAAAATGTAGGATTTGACATTAATATCTGCAGTATTTGGTGGAGTGACAAACAAGGCATGAGATGGGTCCAGCTAGAGATTGAATTGCAATTTTGTTATCAAATCAAATCAAAATACACCTAGGAGGAAACAATTTAGGCTTTATCAAGTCTTTGAAGCTTCTTTTTCAAGTCAATGCTTCCTTAGACAGGATATTATGCTTGTTCCCAAAGGTTGTCTTAGGTTTTTCAGAAATAATACCAAGGCTATGCTGGTTGGATGATAGAAATATGAAACCTTTGGAGTAAACCAGAAGGAAGCTCAATAGATTTTTGGCAAAATCCCTTGATAAAACAGGTGGTGTGGTTTACTTAGGGCTAGATTTAAAGGCAACCGTTAAACCAGCCGCTAAGTAGAAAAAGGCACATCGCCTGCAAATAATACAGCGGCAGATTCAATAGCTACTCTACGAGAATAGCTATCGAGCGTAGGCACACAAAAAACACATAACACAAAAGCCGTTGTCGCTCATGTTAATACACAACGGGCGGCCAAATCACACGATAACAGCGCTCAAAACAACATGTAACATAACGGCTGCCGTTGTCTAGCAACCATGATTGATGCAAAAACAAATTCAAACACACAGCCAATCGCAAAGCCCCAATGTATCAAATAACTTCAAATACACCTATATATACCCAAAAATAACCGTCACACACTGTCTGTTATCGAGTTCTTCAGAGCCAGATATCAGGACCCAGGAGCGGAGGATAGTGATTAGAGAGAGGGAGACAGGAGCGTACATTGGAGGTAGAGGAGTTTTGGATTTTGGAGTTTGGAGAGAGGTGCACTAAATATACACATATCACACATTTGCACATATTACATACACACATACAAACACAAACACATACACATACATACACATAGTCCTTTTATTTTATAACACCTTACACATTTTACTTTTTATTTTGACAGTGTGAATCTGTGAGTGAAAGTGTGTGACAGAGATTGAGTAGATCGAGTGTGTCTGTGAGGGCCTGTGGGAGTGCCTGGGTGTGACTGGGTGAGTGATGGGGAGGAGAGGAGGACAGGAGAGAGGGATGGGGAGAGTAGTGGAGGAGGAGGAAGCTCAGGAGGGCATCCCTCAGCAGAGCAGGGGTGGGAGAGGGAGATCTGCAGGGTGGAGGGGGATCCGGCCCACAAGTGCAGGCACACGCAGGACAGGGACAGAACCTGCAGTGGGACGAGGGGTAGTTGCTGGGGAGCAACACACACAGTCAGGGTCAGACCAGGCAGGGCACTCCGGCTCAGAATCCTCCCATGCCGGAGCTGACGAGGGCAGGATCAGTGACCCCAAATACACAGAGGAGGAGAACACGGCTCTTGTGGAGCTGTCCTGGAGAGGCAGAGTGTTCTTCACCCGACAGCGAAGGTCCCTGGCCTGTCAGCGAGGAGGAAAGCAGCCTGGAACCAGATCTGCAGCCGGGTCAACGCGGTGGCTCCATGCAGGCGGGACGTGGAGTCCATCAAAAAGAGATGGGGCGACTGCCGGAGGGTTGTCAAAAACAAGATGACAGAGCTCGCCAAGCACGCCCGAGGCACTGGATCAGCAGTCCCTATCACCTTCTGCGGCTGGGAGGAGATGGTGCGGCAGACCATGTCCCCGACCCTGATCGAGGGGGTCGTTGGAGGAACTGACACTGGGGATGAGGAGCCTCCACACTACCGGTAAGAGCAACACTACAGAACAACTCACTACAGCAACCAACACCAGCTGCACACACAGTCACACCTCAACACATGTCCATCACTCAGCCATACAACTGCACCAACACAGCACCCTGAGGGTTAAAAAAAAGGACACAACACCAGGACAAATGACAAGGTCCAACCTGGGACAAACCTGTCAAAGTCCTACTTCAACCCTCCTGTCGCTGTGCTCATCACACACAATACACAAACCGTTATGTTCAAAATGTCATCTGTCTTAGATCATCACTGTTCACACACAATGTCACCCATGTCCCCACCCCCACCCTAACCCCCTGAGTGATAGAGGGATCATCAATGCATCGATCAACAATGCGTTGGCAACTCCTCTGGGACTCAAGGGGTTAACCAGACAACAAACAAGTCAATAGGTCAACCATCACATGCTACACAGGGGACATTCACTAAGCGGTGACAGAGAGATGGTGGACACAAAGTAACCCTCACACACCCTCATTTCACCAATACCAGTGTTAGTCCATGGAGAATATGCAAAAACAAAAATCAAGTTTATAAGGTCCCGTTGTACAGACTCCATGGAAAACACTGGAAATGGGGAAAGGAGATCACTGGAGAAGTCACCATCATGTTCACTTCATCAGTTCAACATCACCTCTTACTGAACCACAAAAAGGGGGCATCAGGTCACACATCACAGTGTCCCACAGAATAAATGCTTGTAGGTGTAACACACAGGCTGAAAACTATTCCACAGATTTCAAGCTGGAAAAAGTAGGCATTGGTGTTGTGGCTGCAATCATTTACTCTGACTTGAAATGACATATCCCATATATGATTCCCACATGGATCCACAGGGGTGCTAATGCCATGGATGGATGGCACACCAGCCGCTCTTTGCAGTATACACATGGGAAACAAATAGCAAACATTATACCTTGGTCACCAACAGGCCATGACTGATGGATATCTAGGATTGAGTACGGTTGCCTCACACAGAAGGATGGATGGGCTCATACACAGAGTAAAAAACAGGCCTCAATCAAAGATATCCCTCACTACTGGCTGGATTGTTGCCCTTAGGATTCAAATGTTACTAAATATGTTCCAACACGATGTGAACACAGAGATCAGTCCACTGAATGTGATTGCCTTACTGGCCAGATAGATATGTGCACCCATCACAAATCAACCTACATTGCTACCATCCAAATACACATACATAGTATATCACACTCTACGTAGATGGGATATACAAGGTATGTTCATATCCATCATATCAATCCAATGTATTGTTGGATGTGTGCACATATATAGCCAGTAAGACAATCACACCTACTGAACTGCTCTCTGGCTTCACAACTTGGAAGGATATTACTGTATCCATATGAAGGGTACATATCCACATACATATATGACCATTTCTACTTGTGTGTGACTGTAATGGGATAGCAATGGGTAATGTCATCATGATGTCATATCATTGCCATCGTTAACAGATGTGTCTTGATCTAAGTCCCATCCCTCCAACACTCATGGTTATACAGATATTGCTCTATGTGACAGGTGGAGATATCTATCATTTGACCACACGGAGGCTCTTCAGCAGAGCCAAAGTCGCAACATTTCGAGATAAATATCTCTTTGGAATGGTCCACAGAGTGTGCTTGCAAACCATGCACACTCTGTACACCATTCCAATTAAGTATTGTTCTCCAAATGGGGCGATTTGGGCTCTGCTGAAAAGCCCTCGTGTGGACAAATGACTGAAATCTCCATATGTCACATACAGCAATATCTGAACAACCATGAGGGTAGGAGGGATAGGACTAACAGCGAACAACATCTGTTTTCACAATCTCTACAATATGACATCAAGGTGGACTTAACCTTTGCCATCCCCCTGGAGGGATAGCCATCCCTACAAGTTGTGAAGACAAATATATGTTGTTGGATTCACCCCCCCCCCCCCCGAGTTAAACAAGGGTATTCCTACTGCTGAAAGGTGTGTTGATACAAAAGGTATCACAGCTCAGACATGGATATGTCAGGGGCAATATCCCAGTGGCCTGAAATTGTACAGTGGTGCTGTTACTACGCAATCATATGGACAGCTCTGGTACAGGGACCAGATATCTACATGGGAGGGTGTTGCAACAGCCCCACTGTACTATTTCGGCCCACTGTGATATTGCACCTCAAAATGAAACCTTCACCTGTAATTACTCAAACAACACCTTTCAGCAGTGGGAGTACACTTGTTTACCCAGGGGGATTAACCCAAACACACATATTTTTCTTCACCACATATCAAAGTATAACTGTCTCCACAAACATATGGCTAAGGTCACTAATCACAACATCTTATTTCTCCACACAGCTTACGGCCCTCAAGCCCGGCGGGAGACAGTGGAGGAGGCAATGTCACCCCCCAGTGAGGAGTACACAGAGGAGGGGACCAGCCGGTGGTCACCTTACCCACCATCACCATCCCCTCCAACACAGGCTGCACCACCACCTACTGCACCCCTTCAAGCTGGACCACCACAGGCTGCACCCCTTCAAGCTGGACCACCACAGGCTGCACCCCTTCAAGCTGCACCTCCCCAGTACAGTGGCTGGATGCCACAGGAGGAGAGGTGGACCTATCCAGCCACCTCCACCAGCTACTACCCTCCATCAGCAGCACCACCACCGCCAGGGAGGCAATGGCTGCCAGGGACAGTGGCCACCACCCAATATGGGCCAGTTAAACCCACCCTCCTGGATGGCTCCACAGCATGCCCCAAGGTATGACACCAGGTGTGGTCCAAGCACCTATCAGTGGCCACCATATGACCCTTGGCCACTGGACTACCCACACCTGGGCCTGATTGGTGAGCCCCAGCGCCCCCTACCCAGGGACATTTTCACACTCCACCAGCACACACATCATTGGGCAGCTCGGAGTCACTTGATGTGGTGGGCATACGCCCATCATCTGCACCAGCCACTCCAACAGCTGTCACAGCAGCCACAGCACCTCCAGCAGCAGCAGAGCAAACAGCACCCTCAGCAGCAGCAGACAAAACAGCACCCTCGGCAGCAGAGCAAACAGCACCCTCAGCAGCAGCAGACGAAACAGCACCCTCGGCAGCAGAGCAAACAGCACCCACAGCAGCAGCAGCGGAAACAGCAACGTCGGCACCAGAGGAAACAGCACCCTCGGCAGCAGAGGAAACAGCAGCACCAGGGACACCGGGCACCTCCACCTCCAGCACTGCACGCCTCACAGGGATGGAGGCGGAGTGTATGGCCCTGCAGAGGAGACTACTCCGGTCGAGCAGGAGTACTGACAACAACATTACAAGGAGCAGGAGGCAATCCAGAAAGAACATTGCCCAATTGGAGACCAGGATCCAAGCCCTGGAGTCGGAGGTGGCCAGGGGGAACACACTACTCCAGCAGCTCAGGACTGGTCTCATGGACATGTTAACACAGGTCCTTGTGGAGTTGAGGGAGATAAACCGCAGGGAGAACCTGAGGATGGAGAGGGAGAACTTACGTTCCACTGAGGGGTCTACTGCAACCACCACCCCCTCCAGTGTTACCCCTGAAGCCACACCTAGGGGGCAGAGGGTTACCAGGAGTTCAACAAGGGCATCCACCTCTGGCACCCAGGCTAAGGCCCCCCACCCAAAAAGGAAAAATTGAAAGGCCCAACCTGTCAACTTTCCCCTCAATAAAAAAAAACTTTTTTTGGATTCCTGTCTGATCTGGTGTGTCTTCAGTTATGGATTGGGTGGCAGGGTTGTCTCCAATGCATTGCATACAATGCAGTGAACACAACCTCTGCCTGGGTGAAATGTTAGTGGGATGCTACAACATGGGTTCACACACACACCGTTGTACAAATTCAACTTGTAATACATCCCTGGAGCCATATTACACCACTGTGTTATATGGGGATGTTGTGTGTTGAATTTGAACAACAAAACATACCCCTTAGCACAACAAATGGTACAACATTGAACATTCGTCTACATCATATGTTGTGTTTAACCCTTTGAGTGCCAGAGTGGTAGGCAACGCATTGCAAAGAAATGCGTTGGGGACCACTCTTGCACTCAGTGGGTTAATGGGATAACCAGACAAACAGCTCTGTGAGTTAGCGGGGACATTACAAGCAGGACAGATAAATGGGACATGTATCAATATTGTCTTGGATTCACACACTCATTGTGCAACTGACTTACTGGGGAAGCCAATGTTTTTAACCTAGGATTTCAATGTGTAGCACACACATTGATATCCTGGGGTGAGCATTGGTGTCTCCAGTAAGTTGAGTTGCTGTTTCCCTAAGGGTGTAACAGACTTCACCAGTGATAACACATGTCCACTTAGTCTGTTTGTTCGTTGATATAGCCCATGTACTGAGATATGTCAAAGTGGAGCAAAATCTCAGAACATTGATTATACTGAGCAATACAGAAACTGTGGACAGGTATTCACTGTGGAAGTATGTCCCCTGTATCACCTCTTTATCACTCCCACAACACATTGGTGTATCACTGCCACCATCATCTGTTTGCATGAATACATCACAGAGTCCACTCACTGGCAAACAAGTGGTGGACTCATGTGATGTGGGTGATGCCTTTCCATGTATGGGGGATACTCTATCCTGGGTGTGGTTACGCATTGACAAATGTGTTCTCAAATATATCCTCCTACAGACACAGATAGAATGGTGATGGTTCATCTTTATTGTGTCTCAAAGTACATTAGAATGTACATGTGTTTTCGGTGTGTATTGCCTATATGTATTTAACACCTGTATGAGAACACTAAATGTACTTTGAAACTAAATTGTACTTCTTCAGTAACACTGCTGCCCTGCTCATGTGTTGTCCACAAGGTATGACAACTCTGTAGCTGAGCATCCTAACTGTACAGGTTATAACACTCAAGAATTGGTGTTTTCTGTGTCTATATGAGAATGTTCCAGTAGAGGTTTGTGTGAACCTCAGGTCAAACTTTGAATCACCAACAACATCACCATAAACAGCAAGGGGTGATCTTCATGAAGGTGTTGTCAAGACATCAATCCAGTCACATGGAAGATCTTCAGTTCAAGGATGGATCATGTTACGGATGCCTGTGGGACAAGAGGACAGGATTTGGAACAGTAGACCTAAACTGATCATCAAGCAACAACAATTTAGTCTTTTTAATCCCCTCAATCTTCTTGATTACAGGTGAGTACACAAACCATTGCTTGACAATGTGTTGTGTACTCATCTGTAACCAATTCTGTGGGGAACTTAGGACATGTGCACCAGCCCTATGGATATGTGCCCCTGACATGTATACACACGTGTTCTGAGAGCTCCATGGAAGTAATGACATTGTGCTGCCACTGTGAAAGTGACAGTGGCAGCCCAATGTCATTTGTTCCATGGAACTGTTAGGACATATTTGTTGATGTGTGTATTCATGTCGGGGGCACATATGTCTGCACACTCACAGGTCAGCATGGAGTCCCTGGTAATCTGATCTACGTCTCATGACCTCTACATTGTGTGACCATACCACTGTACATCCACCCCTGTGCTGCTCTTCTCAGCTCTAGCATAGTACAGGTCCCATATTGAGTCCAATGTCCCTTTAACCCCTGATGTGCCTGAGTATTATCCAATGCATATCATTAGATGATACTCTTTCACTACTGGGCTAGCATGGTTGTTCAGGCTATAATCATGGCATATCCAGTTAGTTGCTGTCAATCAAGCCCTGTAAGGTGATGAACATGGGTAATATGTTGTACCTTGTTTCTCCTGGGGGTGTGCGTGATATCCTTGGGGTCTATATGTCAACGTGGAGAGTGGAATGGAGGATGGTTTTTGAGTCCACACACACAATTTGCCACGTCCACTGCCAGTGCAGTGCTGTGTCACTGTTCCTGTGGGGTGAGACAGAACAAAATGTGCAGTGTGGTTAGTGTCACAGGACTGATGGGGGACTTGCATGGATTGTTTGCATGCGTGTGTTATACTCACAGGTGAAGTGTTCCGTGATGAGCCTGTCTCTGATCTGTGCCCCTCTCATGGACTCCTCCACATGCCCGATGTCCATGGCCACTTCCTGTATGGGGGGGTCCGGGATGTGATCCAGCAGCCTGGTGTCCACTGCGATGTTGTGCAGTATTGCGCACGCCACAATGATGTCAAACACCTTAGCCGGTGCATACTGCAGTGCTCCCCCAGAGTGGTCCAGTCATCAGAATCTTGACTTGAGGAGCCCAAATGTCCGCTCAATAGCATTCCTCGTTCTGGCATGAGCCTGGTTGTACCTTTCCTGGGCATGTGTTTGGGGATTGGCCACAGGGGTCAGTAGCCAGGACTTGCATCCATAAACAGCATCACCTGTGTAATGTGAGTGACATGGTGAGACAGGGAGCACATGTTGTGTGAATGATGTTTTGTGTGGTGGACATAGTAGCTGTGGGTCAGGTGCAGGCTGAGCAGCGTGGTGTGTACGCCTGTGTATGTGGTGTGATTTTGTTTTGTGAACTCACCCACTAGCCATCCCCCTGTAAAGGTTCCATTCTCAAAATCTCTGTGGACTGAGGAGTTTTGTAGAATGTATGCATCATGTGAACTGCCAGGATAATTAGCACAGACATTCATTATCCTCATGTTGCTGTCACACACCATCTGCACGTTGATGGAGTGGAAGTTCTTCCTGTTGATGAATAGCTGTGCGTCACGTGCTGGGGCCTTAATCCAGACATGGGTGCAATCGATAGCACCCATGACCCTGGGCATGCCTCCCCTTGCGTAAAAGGCCTGCTTGACGTGTATCCAGTCCATGTCGGTGGTGGGAAAATGTATATAGGTACTCGCCTTGCTTTTGAGGGCTGGCAGGACATGGGCCAGCACCCTGGAGAATGTGGCCTGTGACATGCCAGATGCGTAACCCTCAGTGGACTGGAAGGCCCCACTTGCCCTGAAGTGTATGGCACAGAGTAGTTTCTGCAGGCCAGTTAGGGCATGGTTGTGGATGTAGATGGGATCCACCTGCTCCTTGATGACCTCATACAAGGCAATGATGCTGTCAGGCCTCAACCTGTAGCGATCAATGACCTTGTCATCAGTCATTCCAAAGAGTGTGACCCTTGGGCGGTATACCCTGGACCTTGGTGGTCGTCTATACATCCTCTGCCCTCCAGGTGGGGATGGACTCCTGTGTGGCTGCTGAGCCAGAGCCTCCTCACTTGCAACAGGTGAAGGCTGTTGATCAGGCATGCTTGGAGGTTGCTGATGTTCCCTAGCTATTTCCCTTGCATGCCTTCTCCGCAGTCTTTGCAACAATATTATCACGGTGCCCGTGATTGTTGCACTTCCTTGTCAGTCACCATTAGGGGGCTCCTATTGGTTGTCTGCCTTTATCCCGCCTCTGTCTGTCTATTTAAACCTGGTCTGGGCACCCTATGGTTGCCCTTTCGTGGTGTCTCTGACCACTTTAGCCTTGACCATGTTCCAGTATTCGTTAGTACCTGTAGCTGTGTTCTTGAGTTCCAGAATACATCTTGTTCCTGAGTCTTCTGTCTGTAGAGTTGTTCCAGAGCGGTTCCGGCCTAGTCCTGAGAGGTTGATGTTTCCTGCTGATCGCCTTCACTGAGACTTCCTGATTGCTTGGTTTCCTGCGAGTTCCTGTTGTCTCTTGTTCAGCCAGATGTAGCCCTGACGCCTGGTCGCTTTGGTGACATTCTTAGCCCCAGCGTGCGGGCGCTGGTTTGCTCCAAAGCCTTGCGGCTATTCACATTACTGTTGGTTCCAGCGTGCGGACGCTGGTTTGCTCCAAAGCCTTGCGGCTATACACATTACTGTTGGTTCCAGCGTGCGGACGCTGGTTAGCTCCAAAGCCTTGCGGCTATACACATTACTGTTGGTTCCAGCGTGCGGACGCTGGTTTGCTCCAAAGCCTTGCGGCTATACACATTACTGTTGGTTCCAGCGTGCGGACGCTGGTTTGCTCCAAAGCCTTGCGGCTATACACATTACTGTTGGTTCCAGCGTGCGGACGCTGGTTTGCTCCAAAGCCTTGCGGGTATACACATTACTGTTGGTTCCAGCGTGCGGACGCTGGTTTGCTCTAAAGCCTGGCGGCTATACGAATTAATGTTGGTGTCAGCGTGCGGACGCTGGTTTGCTTCAAAGCCTTGCGGCTATACACATTACTGTTGGTTCCAGCGTGCGGACGCTGGTTTACTCCAAAGCCTTGCGGCTATACGAATCATTGTTGGTTCCAGCGTGTGGACGCTGGTTTGCTCCAAGAGCATTAAAAACGTACTCTCTGTTGGACGTTCCTAGAGTGAGTTCCTTTGGGCTGCCTTGCTCGGTATTGGTAAGGCCGGTAGAACCTGGTACACATTCCATCTGCAGGTTGCCTTACCCGGTATATTGGCAAGGCCGGTAGAGCCTTTGCAAAGCTCTTTTGGGCTGCCTTGCCCGGTATTGGTAAGGCCGGTAGAACCTGGTACATATTCCATCTGCAGGTTGCCTTACCTGGTATTGGCAATGCCGGTAGAGCCTACGCAAGCTCCTTTGGGCTGCCTTGCCCGGTATTGGTAAGGCCGGTAAAACCTGGTACATATTCCATCTGCAGGTTGCCTTACCCGGTATTGGCAAGGCCGGTAGAGCCTATTGTATTAGATTAACTGGCTGTCTTGCCTGGTATATTAGCAAGACCGGTAGAGCCTGTAATTCGTATCTCTCAATTATTGTATGTTGTATGTCATGTTGGAATCCTAAGGGATCATTTTTAAATTATTTTCAATAAAGTTGTGTTTTTACCTAACTTTGTGTCTGAGAGTCGTAGCAAACCGTGACAGTACGAAAGGGCCATGACCTCAGACAGCAAGAGTGATGGTAATGCACAGAATATCCATTGGAGAATGGATATGCATGAGCAACGTTTGGATCAGTTGGCAATCGCAATTCAAACTATCCTTGAACGCACTGTAATTGCGGACAAGTCTGGAGCCAGTCCAGTGGTCTCGCCCAGTCAGATATCAGAGAATGAGACCAGACCGTTAGGGGTTGCAGTGAAGGGGTTAACGGCTTCTGCACCCTTGCCCCTCAGATACGATGGTGACCCTGGTCTATGCAGAGGGTTCATCAACCAGCTTGAAATATCCATGGAATTGATGGCACATGTGTTTTCCAATGATCGCAGTAAGATTGGTTCATGATATCCCTATTGACTGGCAGAGCGTTGGCTTGGGCTAACCCATTGTGGGAAAATGCAAAACCTTGCACTAAGAGCTTCAGAGAATTTGTGCAGTCCTTTCGGAGAGTGTTTGAGCCTCCTGGTAGAACCTCCTCTGCTGCCAAACGCCTTATGGAAATACAACAGGGCAGGCGTACAGTGGGCGATTATGCCATCGAATTTCACACATTGGCAGCAGAGGTGGGGTGGAACAACGAGGCATTGTTGGCAGCCTTTGCCCAAGGTCTAAATGACCAGATTAAAGATGAGATTGCAGCTAAAGAATTGCCTACTGATCTTGATGATTATATTGAATATGTTATATTGATCGATGTCAGAATACGGGAAAGAGCTACCGCCAAAGACCGTAGGTTCCGGTCTAAAAATAATGGGGTTAGCAGTACATTTTGCCCACCCAACCCTCCCGTGGCATCTAAACCTAGTGAACCTATACGGGAACCAGGTGAGCCTATGCAACTAGGTTTCACTAGGTTAACCAAAGAGGAAAGAAGTTATCGCAGGAAACAAGGCTTGTGTCTGTACTGTGGTAAGAATGGGCATTTGTTAAAATCTTGCCTAGTACGTCCGGGAAACAAACACACCAAGGGTACCTTGGGGGACAGGCCCTAGGTGGTGTACAATCGTCCCCAGTGTTGGGAACACTGAAACCCACCATACGGGTGGTATCCTGGGCACAACGTTCAGTGGAGGTTTTGGCCCTGGTTGATTCTGGCGCAGCAGGGTATTTTATGGATAATACCTTTGCTGAATTGCACGGGGTTCCTCGTATTGAAAGGGAAACCCCCTTGGCTATCGAAGAAATTGATGGTAGACCTTTGGAACCTGCTCAAGTCACATTTGAAACTATGACTTTATCTATGACTATTGGGGCTCTCCATAGAGAGGAGCAGCAGTTCCAACTTATTAGTTCTCCTCACCATGCGGTAATATTGGGATTTCCTTGGTTACAGTTACATAATCCACAATTTGATTGGCAAAAGTGTGAAATCTCGGCTTGGTCTCTGTTTTTTATGGATAAGTGCGTCACCCATCCTATTAAGGTTCTGTGCACCTCCTCTGCAATACCAGAAGAATACCAGCAGTTTGGTGATGTCTTTAGCAAAGGAGAGGCTGGCACTTTACCTCAGCACAGACCTTATGATTGTAGTATTGAATTGCCTGATGGAGTAGTACCTTCCAGGGGACGCACATATCCATTATCTTGTGGGGAAAATAAGGCTATGGAAGATTATATTTCTGATGCCCTTGCTAGAGGAATCATAAGGAAATCTATCTCTCCGGCAGGGGCTGGATTCTTTTTTGTGAAAAAGAAAAATGGCGAATTGAGACCGTGCATTGACTATCGTGGCTTGAATAAACTGATGGCTAAGAACGCTTATCCGATACCACTCATCACCGAGCTCTTTGACAGACTTAAGGGCTCTTCGATCTTTACCAAATTAGATTTATGAGCGGCATACAATTTGGTTCGGATTCGAGCCGGTGATGAGTGGAAAACTGCCTTTAACACTAGATCTGGGCACTATGAATACCTAGTCATGCCATTCGGCTTGTGTAACGCACCTGCAGTTTTTCAGGAACTGATAAATGATGTTCTCAGAGATATGTTACAGTCATGTGTTGTGGTGTATCTTGACGACATACTGATTAATTCCCAAAACTTGTCTCAACACATCAAGGATGTGTCTGAAGTATTGCTACGGCTACGAAAGAATAAGCTCTATTGCAAATTAGAGAAATGCGAGTTTCACAGAACTAGTGTGCCATTCCTGGGGTTTGTGATTGGCAATGATAGCATTGCCATGGACAAAGAAAAGTTGACAGCAGTCCTACAGTGGCCACGACCTAAAAGTCTTAAAGCTATACAGCGATTCTTGGGTTTCGCTAATTATTACAGGAGGTTTATTAGGAACTTTTCTTCCATTGTTAAACCATTGTCTGACCTTACGCATAAGGGCGCTAATCCATCCTGTTGGCCAGCAAGTGCTGAGGAGGCCTTTCGAAAATTAAAACTGGCTTTTGTGGAGGCTCCTGTGCTAGCCCACCCCAATCCTTTGCTTCCGTTTACATTAGAGGTTGATGCCTCGGATAGTGGGGTTGGGGCAGTACTTTCTCAACGACACAATAAAGGTGGAACACTCAGACCCTGTGGGTTTTTCTCAAAAAAATTGACTGGAGCTCAGAGCCACTATGAGATTGGGGACAAAGAGTTATTGGCCATTATCCTTGCCCTTAAGGAATGGCGACATTTACTGGAAGGCACTAAAAATCCTGTCTTAATCTTGACGGATCATAAAAACCTGACTTATCTCTCTCTGAGGCCAAGAGATTGTCTTCTCGTCAGGGCAGATGGGCGTTATTCTTATCTCGATTCAATTTCATTGTATCATATTTACCGGGATCTAAGAATGTTAGGGCTGATGCCTTGTCAAGACAATTTGAGGCTGAGAGTGACAGTATGGAAGCACCAGCACCTATCATTCAACCCAATCGAATATTGGCTACAATCCGTACCAGTATCACTTCTCCATTAGGGGAGGAGATTTTGGCTTCTCAGGCTTCCGCACCTCAAGAGACCCCGACGGGCAAATGTTTTGTCGCTGAACCATTCCGTACTCGATTACTTGAAACGTACCATTCCTCTAAGGCTGCGGGACATATTGGTAGAGACCAATTGTTATGGTCCCTTTCTCAGTTATTTTGGTGGCCTTCTATGAGAAATGATTGTGCCGAGTTTCCTAATGCCTGTGCCACCTGCGCCCGTGCTAAGACCCCTAGACATCTCTCGGTGGGCTTGCTTCAACCTGTGCCTAATGGCGAGCGCCCCTGGTCTCATGTTTCCATTGACTTTATGGGAGAATTGCCTTTGTCTAGAGGATATTCCTTCATATTAATGGTGGTGGACAGGTTTTCGAAAATGGCTAATTTCGTGCCCCTCCGTGGCCTTCCCTCGGCTAAGGAATTGGCAATCGTGTTTGCCAGAGAAGTAATTCGGTTGCATGGAGTGCCCAGGGTACTGGTGTCCGACAGGGGGAGCCAGTTTGTGTCTAGGTTCTGGAGGGCATTTTGCGAACAGATGGGCATACAGCTGTCCTTTTCCTCGGCCTACCATCCCCAGACCAATGGAGCCGCTGAACGGGCCAATCAGGGTTTGGAACAATTTCTGCGCTGTTTTATTACTGACCATCATGACATCTGGGCCGACTTGTTGCCTTGGGCAGAGTTCGCCAGGAACTGTGCGGTTAATTCTTCATCTGGTAGCTCTCCATTTCTGATCAATTATGGGTTTCAGCCCTGTTTGCTCCCGGATTACTTTCAGACGCAACAGATTCCCGCTCTGGATGAACATATCGAGCAACTCTGTTCCACATGGGCACAAGTTCAGAGGGCACTTGGTCAGTCATTTCAGCGTCATCAGCGCTATGCTAATCGCAGAAGGCTTCCAGCGGTTTCCTTTCAGGTTGGAGATAGAGTGTGGCTTTCTTCCAGAAATCGTAAGCTCCAGGTTCCGTCTAATAAGTTGGCTCCCTGATTCACTGGTCCATACAGAGTGATTCACAAAATTAACCCCGTTTCCTATGCACTAGATATACCTGCATCTATGCGTATCCGTAATGTGTTTCATGTGTCCCTTCTTAAGCCTCTCGTATGCAACCGTTATACCACTACACCTGTGGTACCAGGGCCTATTGAGGTTGAGGGTCAGGAGGAGTATGAAGTACAGAGCATTATTGATTCCCGAAGGCTGAGAGGAAGGGTACAGTACCTGGTACATTGGAAGGGATATGGTCCTGAAGATCAATCATGGGTGGACAGTAAGGACCTTCATGCACCTAGGTTATCTAGGGCTTTTCACGCTAAATATCCACAGAAGCCTAGACCCTATTCTAGGAGAGGGGGTCTTTGAAAGGGGGGTACTATCACGGTGCCCGTGATTGTTGCACTTCCTTGTCAGTCACTATTAGGGGGCTCCTATTGGTTGTCTGCCTTTATCCCGCCTCTGTCTGTCTATTTAAACCTGGTCTGGGCACCCTATGGTTGCCCTTTCGTGGTGTCTCTGACCACTTTAGCCTTGACCATGTCCCAGTATTCGTTAGTACCTGTAGCTGTGTTCCTGAGTTCCAGAATACATCTTGTTCCTGAGTCTCCTGTCTGCAGAGTTGTTCCAGAGCAGTTCTGGCCTAGTCCTGAGAGGTTGATGTTTCCTGCTGATCGCCTTCACTGAGACTTCCTGATTGCTTGGTTTCCTGCGAGTTCCTGTCGTCTCTTGTTCAGCCAGATGTATCCCTGATGCCTGGTCGCTTTGGCGACATTCTTAGCCCCAGCGTGCGGGCGCTGGTTTGCTCCAAAGCCTTGCGGCTATTCACATTACTGTTGGTTCCAGTGTGCGGACGCTGGTTAGCTCCAAAGCCTTGTGGCTATACATATTACTGTTGGTTCCAGCGTGCGGATGCTGGTTTGCTCCAAAGCCTTGCGGCTATACACATTACTGTAGGTTCCAGCGTGCGGACGCTGGTTTGCTCCAAAGCCTTGCGGCTATACACATTACTGTTGGTTCCAGCGTGCGGACGCTGGTTTGCTCTAAAGCCTAGCGGCTATATGAATGAATGTTGGTGTCAGCGTGCGGACGCTGGTTAGCTTCAAAGCCTTGCGGCTATACACATTACTGTTGGTTCCAGCGTGCGGACGCTGGTTTGCTCCAAAGCCTTGCGGCTATACGAATCACTGTTGGTTCCAGCGTGTGGACGCTGGTTTGCTCCAAGAGCATTAAAACGTACTCTCTGTTGGGCGTTCCTAGAGTGAGTTCCTTTGGGCTGCCTTGCCCGGTATTGGTAAGGCCGGTAGAACCTGGTACACATTCCATCTGCAGGTTGCCTTACCCGGTATATTGGCAAGGCCGGTAGAGCCTTCGCAAAGCTCTTTTGGGCTGCCTTGCCCGGTATTGGTAAGGCCGGTAGAACCTGGTACATATTCCATCTGCAGGTTGCCTTTCCCGGTATTGGCAAGGCCGGAGAAGCCTATTGTATTAGATTAACTGGCTGTCTTGCCCGGTTTATTGGCAAGACCGGTAGAGCCTGTAATTCGTATCTCTCAGTTATTGTATGTTGTATGTCATGTTGGAATCCTAAGGGATCATTTTTAAATTATTTTCAATAAAGTTGTGTTTTTACCTAACTTTGTGTCTGAGAGTCGTAACATACCGTGACACCTGGGCGCCTCAGTCGGCCCTGTGACCCGGCAGTTGCCATCGAGCCTAGCGTTGTTACATTTGTTGTCTGGTACCGTTACCTTGGGTCGCAGTCTGTGTTGATTCCTGGGCATTCCGCTATTCCTCTGGTTGCAGTACTGCCGATAGTCCGTGATCCATCCAGGGCCTTGCTCAACCTTCCTGGGCCCAGTCGCTATTTTGACACTCTCCTGCAGAGAGTGCCTCTTGGGCCTCGCTATTAGGGCCTCCCAGCCTCCAGGCCTAATAGCACCTACATATCAGTGTCTCACTGTTTTCACACGAACTGTTCCTGACCTGTGTCAGTATATGTACTGCTCTGTGATATATATACTGCACCCGTGTGAGTTAATGTTATATTGTAACCTGTCTTGTGTCAGCATTGATTGTTAACTATTTCTGGACCCGCGAGGATTACTATCACGGTGACCATGCTCTTTTTATTTTTTTTCTGTCAGTCTAGTCTGTGCCTTGCTCCCATTGGCTACCGTGTGTTAGTCCCGCCCAGTATGACCTTTATATACTGGGCTAGGGGCACCCCTCCAGGGCCCTTTCGTGGTGTTCCTGTGCCAGTGCTTATTTCTGCTCAGTGTTTCCCAGTGTACCGACTGCCTGTCTGCCTGACTACTCTGCATATTGTCTGCTGCCCTTGTGTACTGACCCGGATTGTCTGACTATTCTGACGTTCCTGCTCCGTGATTCGACCCGGCTTGGCTGACATTCCTGCTCCGTGACTCTGACCCGGTTTGGCTGACGTCTCGTCTAATAAGTTGGCTCCCCGGTTCATTGGTCCTTTAAGGGCGATTCGTAAAATGAACCCTGTGTCGTATGCATTGGAGCTCCCAGTATCTACGCACATTCACAATGTGTTCCATGTATCCTTACTGAAACCTCTGGTATGCAATCGCTACACTACCACTCCTGTGGTGCCCGGTCCTGTGGAGGTTCAGGGCCAGGAAGAGTACGAAGTTCAAAGCATAATTGACTCTCTCAGATTTAGAGGAAAATTGCAATATTTGGTCCATTGGAAGGGCTATGGCCCTGAAGAACATTCCTGGGTTGATCAGAGCGACCTTCATGCCCCAAGACTTCTGCGCAGTTTTCACTCTAAATATCCTCAGAAACCAGGCCCCTCTGCCAGGAGAGGAGGTCTTTGAGAGGAGGGTACTATCACGGTGCCCGTGCTCTTTTTATTTTTTTTTCTGTCATCCTAGTCTGTGCCTTGCTCCCATTGGCTACTGTGTGTTAGTCCCGCCCAGAATAACATTATATATACTGGGCTAGGGGCACCCCTCCGGGGCCCTTTCGTTGTGTTCCTGTGCCAGTGCTTATTTCTGCTCAGTGTTTCCCAGTGTACCGACTCGGCCTGTGTCACGGTTTATTATGACTCTCAGACACAAGTTTTAGGTAAAAAAAATCAATTTTATTGAAATAATAAATGATAACTTAGGATGGCAATAACATACATATATATATATATACAGAATATAGCACAGACAGAAGGCAGACTCTACCGGTCCTGTCAATATACCGGACAGGACAGTCTTTAGGCTCTACCGGCCTTGCCAATACCGGGTAAGGCAACCTGCAGATGGAATAGCATAACGGTTTTACCGGCCTTACCAAATTACCGGGCAAGGCAGCCTCAATAGATACACAATGTAGGCTCTACCGGCCCTGCCAATACCGGGTAAGGCAACCTCAGATGGAATGTGGCAAAAGGTTCTACCGGCCTTACCAATACCGGGCAGGGCAGCCCAGAGATAATAGCAGCAGTCAGATGGAACTGGCAAATTAGCAGAATCGTTAAGCAGCAAGGCTTTGGAGCAAACCAGCGTCCGCACGCTGGAAACAACACTGAACAGTATAGCCGTTAGGCTTAGCGAGCAAACCAGTGACCGCACACTGGTGTAACAAGCGAGTTTGTATAGCCGCAAGGCTTAGGAGCAAACCAGCGTCCGCACGCTGGGACCAACACAGATTTGTATAGCTGAAAGGCTTTGGAGCAAACCAGTGACCGCACACTGGTGTAACAAGTGAGTTTGTATAGCCGCAAGGCTAGGAGCAAACCAGCGTCCGCACGCTGGGACCAACACAGATTTGTATAGCTGATAGGCTTTGGAGCAAACCAGTGACCGCACACTGGTGTAACAAGCGAGTTTGTATAGCCGCAAGGCTTAGGAGCAAACCAGCGTCCGAACGCTGGGACCAACACAGATTTGTATAGCTGAAAGGCTTTGGAGCAAACCAGTGACCGCACACTGGTGTAACAAGTGAGTTTGTATAGCCGCAAGGCTTAGGAGCAAACCAGCGTCCGCACGCTGGGACCAACACAGATTTGTATAGCTGAAAGGCTTAGTTCAGGAGGAGTACAAGCCTTTCAGCTATACAAATCTGTGTTGGTCCCAGCGTGCGGACGCTGGTTTGCTCCTAAGCCTTGCGGCTATACAAACTCACTTGTTACACCAGTGTGCGGTCACTGGTTTGCTCCAAAGCCTTTCAGCTATACAAATCTGTGTTGGTCCCAGCGTGCGGACGCTGGTTTGCTCCTAAGCCTTGCGGCTATACAAACTCACTTGTTACACCAGTGTGCGGTCACTGGTTTGCTCCAAAGCCTATCAGCTATACAAATCTGTGTTGGTCCCAGCGTGCGGACGCTGGTTTGCTCCTAGCCTTGCGGCTATACAAACTCACTTGTTACACCAGTGTGCGGTCACTGGTTTGCTCCAAAGCCTTTCAGCTATACAAATCTGTGTTGGTCCCAGCGTGCGGACGCTGGTTTGCTCCTAAGCCTTGCGGCTATACAAACTCGCTTGTTACACCAGTGTGCGGTCACTGGTTTGCTCGCTAAGCCTAACGGCTATACTGTTCAGTGTTGTTTCCAGCGTGCGGACGCTGGTTTGCTCCAAAGCCTTGCTGCTTAACGATTCTGCTAATTTGCCAGTTCCATCTGACTGCTGCTATTATCTCTGGGCTGCCCTGCCCGGTATTGGTAAGGCCGGTAGAACCTTTTGCCACATTCCATCTGAGGTTGCCTTACCCGGTATTGGCAGGGCCGGTAGAGCCTACATTGTGTATCTATTGAGGCTGCCTTGCCCGGTAATTTGGTAAGGCCGGTAAAACCGTTATGCTATTCCATCTGCAGGTTGCCTTACCCGGTATTGGCAAGGCCGGTAGAGCCTAAAGACTGTCCTGTCCGGTATATTGACAGGACCGGTAGAGTCTGCCTTCTGTCTGTGCTATATTCTGTATATATATATATATGTATGTTATTGCCATCCTAAGTTATCATTTATTATTTCAATAAAATTGATTTTGTTTACCTAAAACTTGTGTCTGAGAGTCATAATAAACCGTGACAGTACGAAAGGGGGGACCAACACAGATTTGTAGCAATGTCACCAACGCGACCAGGCAGAAGGTCGCCAGGATACTGAAGACAGGTGATGAGATGACAGGAACCAGCAACGATCAGTCAGGTCAGAAAACAGCAGAGAAGTTCAGCAGGAACTGCAACACCAGAGACTAGGCCGGAACCAGGACTGGAAGTACTTCAGCATGCAGGAAACACTGGAACAGTAGAGATCAGGAACTCAGGAACACATGAGATCAGGAACTCAGGAACACTGGAACAGAGGCCCAGCTATCACTAGCATAGTGATAGCAAGAAGGTCAGAAACAACACGAAAGGGCACTCAAAGGGTGCCCAATCCAGGTTTAAATAGTCAATAAGAGGCGGGCTATCTGCAGACAGCCAATAGAAGCCCCCTACTGGTGACAGACAAGTAACTGCAGCAAATCACGGGCACCGTGATAGCCTGCCTGACTACTCTGCATATTGTCTGCTGCCCTTGTGTACTGACCCGGATTACCTGACTATTCTTCTGACGTTCCTGCTCCGTGATTTGACCCGGCTTGGCTGACGTTCTTGCCCCGTGACTCTGACCCGGTTTGGCTGGCGTTCCTGCTCCGTGATTCTACCCAGCTTGGCTGACATTCCTGCTCAGTGATTCGACCCGGCTTGGCTGACGTTCCTGCTCCGTGATCCGACCCGGCTTGGCTGACATTCCTGCTCCGTGTATCTGCCCGGCTTGGTTGGTGTTCCTGTGCTGTGTCGCCTAGGCGACATTCTGACTGTCTGGCAATTGGGTTATTTCCTTGTGCAGAGTATTGTCCCCTGCCGGCGCGTTCACCCGGGCTCGCTCACCTACTGGCTTCCACTCCTCCATTGCGGTTTGGCTCACGGACGAGCCTCCTGCTCCCTGCTCTCCACTGGCTTATCTGCCCATTTAAATGGGTTGCCCCAGGCATAGGGCGCCCGTTTCACAAGCTGATATAGTTTGGTCCTGGGCTCTGGACATACTGTCACCCACACACGACGATAGGAGCTGTGTGGTGCTGGATCTGGGTTCAGGTGCTAGCGAGCGATGCTGGAGTGCGGAGCTTGAGAGCGGTGACGGCGTGCTAGGTACTCCCTTGCTGCAGCCGAAGCTAGCTAAAGGTGCTGGTCGCGAAACCAGATTGTTTCACCCCGGTTGAGCCGAGGTGCAACCAGGATAGGAGTACCTAGGAACCGTTAGAAACACCAGGCCAGCAGGACACCAGACGGGAAACAGGGAACACGGCAGAGGTCAGGCGCAGCCAAAGGTTCAAGCAGGAGCAGAGATCAAACGTGGTCAAACAAGCCAAAGGTCAAACCATGAGCAGGGAGCAGACGTGGTCAAACAAGCCAAAGGTCAAGCCAGGAGCGGTAAGTAGACGTGGTCAGACAAGCCAAGGGTCAAGCCAGGAGCAGTAAGTAGACATGGTCAGACAAGCCAAGGGTCAAGCCAGGAGCAGTAAGTAGATGTGGTCAGACAAGCCAAGGGTCAAGCCAGGAGCGGTAAGCAGACGTCCAGAGCCCAGGACCAAACTATATCAGCTTGTTGAACGGGCGCCCTATGCCTGGGGCAACCCATTTAAATGGGCAGATAAGCCAATGGAGAGCAGGGAGCGGGAGGCTCGTCAGTGAGCCAAACCGCAATGGAGGAGTGGAAGCCAGTAGGGGAGCAAGACGGGCGCATGCGCATCCGTCAGACTGAAGGCGGACGCAAACTGCACATTCGTGCTCGGCAAAGGAACCCGGAAGCGCCGTCGCGAAAGAAGATGCGGCCCGGGCGAACGCGCCGGCGGTGACAATTATCAGCGGCCAGTCTCCGTTACTGCTCCGGCAGTTGAGTCACCGGTTGCCTCCGGTTATACTTGTGCAGAGTGCAAGTGTTGTCTCCGTTAATGCTACGGCAGTTTACCTTGGGCCTAGTCTCTGTTATTGCCTCTGCTCAGAGCAAGTGTCTGCCTCCGTTACCGCTCCGGCTGTTGAGCCACCGGTTGCCTCCAGTTATACTTGTGTAGAGTGCAAGTGTTGTCTCCGTTACAGCTACAGCAGTTTACCTTGGGCCTAGTCTCCGTTATTGCCTCTGCTCAGAGCAAGTGTCTGCCTCTGTTACCACTCAGGCTGTTGAGCCACCGGTTGCCTCCGTTAGACTTCAGCAGTGTGAAAGTGTTGTCTCCGTTACTGCTACGGCAGTACCTCACGTGTCTCTGTTCCCAGTATTGCCTAAACAGCTCTGCTAGTTCTGCTTATCTGGCTTTTGGCATTACGAATTCCACAGCTGTTTATATGCAGGGTGTCCTATCACTGACCTCTCTGCACATGGAACTGTTTATACTCTGAAGATCTTTAACCCATGCAAGACCTTGTTCCTGGGAATCCATCACTCTGCCTGACCTGTGTCAGTATAGAATATTGTGGTCTTATTGTTTATGCTGGACCTGTGTAGGCCTATGTATCTATAACCTGTCGTGTGTCTGTACTATTCTGCTGATATACTACAGGACCTGTGAAGGTTATTTATTTTAATAAAACTGTGTTTTATCCTAAACCACTGTGTCTGTGTGTCAAACAAACCGTTACAGTTACTTAATTCTGTCTGATTTCAATAAAACTGTGTTTTACCAAACTGTCTGCTTCTGAGTGTACTGAAAACTGTTACAGTACGAAAGGGCCATGTCCTCAAATGGTACAGTTGATGGTAATACACTAAGTATCCAATGGAGGATGGATATACACAAGCAGCGCATGGACCAGATGGTGCTGGCCATGCAAACTGTACTAGAGCGCACTGCTCACTTGGATAAACCAGTACAGGCCTCGGTGGTCCCCCCAGTCATGACACCGGGAGCCCAATCTGTGACGCAAGCAAACTTGAATAGAGGGTTAACTGCTATGGCTCCCTTACCACTTAGATACGATGGGGAACCTACCCTGTGCAGAGGGTTCATAAACCAGTTGGAGATTTTCCTAGAGTTATGTCCTCAAGCCTTTCCCAGTGACTGAAGTAAGGTTGGGCTCATGATTTCTTTGCTAACGGGCAGAGCACTGGCGTGGGCAAACCCTTTGTGGGAGGCAGCGAAACCATGTACTAAGAACTTTAATGAGTTCCTAAGAGCATTTCGTATAGTGTTCGAAATCCCTGGAAGAGCCACCTCTTCTGCCAAAAGATTCTTGGAGATTCAGCAGGGATTCCGTACCATTGCAGAGTACGCTATTGAATTTCGCACATTGGCAGCGGAGGTGGGCTGGAACGATGAGGCGCTTATGGCAGCATTTGCACAGGGTCTCTGTGACCGTATCAAAGATGAGATAGCTGCCAGAGACTTGCCGAGTGATTTGGAGTTTATTGATTATTCAATTCTAATCGATTCCCGCATTAGGCAGAGAATGGCGGCCAAAGACCGTAGACAAAGGGCCAGAGAATGGGGACGGACGAAACAAAATTCCCCACCCATGCCTCCCTTACCTCCCATGCCTCCTGAGTGTATTCGTGAGAGCAGTGAACCAATGCAGTTAGGGTTCACTAGGTTGACCAAGGAGGAGAAGGCTCATCACCTCAGACAGGGCCTCTGTCTGTATTGTGGCCAAGCTGGGCACTTGTTGCGCTCCTACCCTACACGCCGGGAAACTAACGCACCTAAGGTACCTTGGGGGACAGGCCCTAGTTGGTGTTCAGTGGTCCCTCGATCTGGCTAATCAAAGGCCTACTACTCAGGCCGTGAATTCCTGGGCAGAGCTCTTGGTGGAGGTTCTGGCCCTAGTGGATTCCGGCACAGCTGGGTATTTTATGGACAGCTCTTTTGCAGAATTACACAAAATTACACTGATTGAAAAAGAAGCTCCCTTGGCTATTGAAGCCATTGATGGCAGGCCACTGGTACCAGCTCTTATTACTAAGGAAACCATACCACTGTCTATGTGTATTGGGGTGCTCCACACTGAAAAACATTTTCAAATTATCCAGTCTCCTCTCCATACAGTGATCCTGGGGTTCCCATAGCTCCATATGCAAAATCCTAGGTTCGATTGGCGAAATTGTGAAGTCATGGCCTGGTCTGAATACTGTAATATGCATTGAGTTTCTCGTCTTACCAAGATTCTGTGTACCTCTCCCTCTGTGCCAGCTGAATACCATTAATTCAGTGATGTTTTTAGCAAGAGGGAGGCTAGTGCTCTACCGGTTCATAGGGCCTACGACTGCGCTATTGATCTGCCTCCTGGCACCGTTCCTCCTCTGGGTTGGACTTATCCGTTGTCCTGCGAGGAGAATAGGGCCATGGAGGAATACATCTCGGATGCCCTTGAGAGGGGTATTATCTGGAAGTCATCCTTGCCTGCGGGGGCTGGTTTCTTCTTTGTCAAAATGAAAAATGGCGAGTTACAACCCTGTATTGATTATCATGGCTTGAATAAACTCATGGCCAAAATCACATACCCGATACCACTCATCACGGAACTGTTTGACAGGTTAAAGAGGTCCTCCATTTTCACCAAATTGGACTTACATGCAGCTTATAACCTGATTAGGATAAGAGCCGGTGATGAGTGGAAAACGGCGTTCAATACTAGATCTGGACACTGTGAATACCTGGGGATGCCATTTGGGCTGTGTAACGCTCCTGCAGTGTTCCAGGAGTTTATTAATGACATCCTCCATGACTTGCTCCAGTCGTGTCTTGTGGTTTATCTCGATGATATTCTCATACATTTATCCAACCTGTCGCAACACATCAAATATGTGTCCACAGTTTTGCTTAGACTCCGTGAGGATAAACTTTACTCTAAGATCGAGAAGTGCAAATTTCACAAGCCTATGGTCCCTTTCCTAGGCTTTGTGAACTCCAAGGATGGCACTGCAATGGACAAGGAGAAGCTGGCAGCGGTCCTGCAGTGGCAACGTCCTAAGGGACTCAAGGCTATCCAACGTTTTCTTGACTTTGCCAACTATTATAGGAAATTCATTCGGAATTTTTCCACGATTGTAAAACCACTGTCCGATCTCACACACAAGGGCGCTATCCCTCCCAGTGATCTCAGACAGCTGAACTTGCCTTTGAGTCGCTGAAATCCGCATTTGCTTCTGCTCCTGTACTGTCCCACCCTAACCCTTCCCTTCCAATCACTTTAGAGGTCGATGCCTCTGATATTGGGGTAGGGACAGTGTTGTCACAATGTCTGGACCCTGGGAATGGACTAAGGTCGTGTGGGCTTTCCTCAAAGAAGTTATCCAGCGCCCAGAGCCATTACGAGATTGGGGACAGAGAACTGTTGGCAGTTATTCTAGCCCTTAAAGACACCTGCTTGAGGGTACTAGAACTCCGGTATTGATTTTGACTGACCATAAAAATTTAACATTCCTTTCTGAGGGAAAGAGATTGTCCTCTCAGCAGGCCAGATGGGCCTTGTTTCTGTCCCGTTTTAATTTCATTGTATCCTACCTGCCCAGTTCCAAGAATATTAGGGTGGATGCTCTGTCCAGTCAATTTGGTCCTGAAACTGAGGTTGATGAAGCTCCAGTACCCATTATTCTGCCAGATCGCATTTTGGCCACTTTATGGACCAGCATCACTTCACCACTGGGGGAGGAGATTCTTGCTATCCAGGCTACCACACCCCCTGATACCCCGGTGGGCAAGTGTTTTGCGGCAGAGCCTTTCTGTACCCGCCTACTCGAAACCTACCACGCATCTCGGGCAGCTGGGCATGTAGGCAGGGACCAATTGATCCGGTCTCTTTCGCAGTTATTCTGGTGGCCTTCCTTACGTGCTGATTGCATCGCCTACACAGCAGCATGCACTGTCTGTGTCCGTGCCAAATCCCCTAGGCACCTCCCTGTTGGCCTACTTCAACCAGTGCCTAACGGCGAGCATCCCTGGTCCCATGTCTCGATTGATTTCCTGGAAGAGTTGCCAGTGCCTATGGGACACTCATTTATTCTGATTGTGGTCGACAGATTCTCTAAGATGGCTCATTTTGTGCCTCTTCATGGCCTTCCCTCTGCCCAGGAATTGGCTGTTGTTTTTGCCAGAGAAGTGTTTTGGTTGCATGGTGTACCTGTAACGGTTTGTTTGACACACAGACACAGTGGTTTAGGATAAAACACAGTTTTATTGAAAAAACAGTCAAACAATAACCCTCACAGGTCCGGTAGTATTTGATCAGAATAATACAGACACAAGACAGGTTGCATATACATATGCCTACACAGGTCCAGTATAGCCATAGAGAAAACAGAATACGAAGGATTCCCAGGATAGCTGTACTGCATGGGTTAATGGCCTTCAGCGAGTGTAAACAGTCCCATGTGAAGAGAGGTCTGTGAAGGAGCACACATGAGATAGAGAGCTTAAGGATGAGTAACGCCCAGTAATAGGTTAGCAGACAAACGTGAACTGCCAGAGTAGCATCTGAGACTGAGCTACATAGAACACTGCCGTAGCAGTAACGGAGGCCAGGCAACTGGTACACTGCCGTAGCAGTAACAGAGACAAGGCCACTTGCACACTGACATAGCAGTAACGGAGACCAGGCCACTTGCACACTGCCATAGCTGTAAAGGGGACAAGGCCACTTGCACACTGCCATAGCAGTAACAGAGATAAGGACACTTGCACTCTGCAGGAGCAGTAACGGAGACTAGGCCACTTGCACACTGCTGTAGCAGTAACGGAGACTAGGCCACTTGTACACTGCTGTAGCAGTAACGGAGACTAGGCCCCTTGCACTCTGCAGGAGTAGTAACGGAGACTAGGCCACTTGCACTCTGCAGGAGCAGTAACGGAAACAGGACCACTTACACACTGCCGTAGCAGTAATGGAGACTAGGCCACTTGCACTCTGCAGGAGCAGTAACGGAAACAAGACCTCTTGCACACTGCCGTAGCAGTAACGGAGATAAGGACACTTGCACTCTGCAGGAGGATTAACGGAGACTAGGCCACTTGCACACTGCAGTAGCAATAACGGAGACAAGGCCACTAGCACTCTGCAGGAGCAGTAATGGAGACTAGGCCACTTGTACACTGCCGTAGCAGTAACGGAGATTAGGCCACTTGCACTCTGCAGGCGCAGTAACGGAGACTAGGCCATTTGCACACTGCTGTAGCAGTAACGGAGACTAGGCCACTTGCACTCTGCAGGAGCACTAACGGAAACAAGACCACTTGCACACTGCCGTAGCAGTAACGGAGATAAGGACACTTGCACTCTGCAGGAGCAGTAACGGAGACTAGGCCACTTGCACTCTGCCGTAGCAGTAACGGAGACTAGGCCACTAGCGCTCTGCAGGAGCAGTAACGGAGACTAGGCCACTTGTACACTGCCGTAGCAGTAACGGAGACTAGGCCACTTGCACACTGCCATAGCAGTAACGGAGACTAGGCCACTTGCACTCTGCAGGAGCAGTAACGGAAACAAGACCACTTGCACACTGCTGTAGCAGTAACGGAGATAAGGACACTTGCACTCTGCAGGAGCAGTAACGGAGACTAGGCCACTTGCACACTGCCGTAGGAGTAACGGAGACTAGGCCACTTGCACTCTGCAGGCGCAGTAACGGAAACAAGACCACTTGCACACTGCCGTTGCGGTAACGGAGATAAGGACACTTGCACTCTGCAGGAGCAGTAACGGAGACTAGGCCACTTGCACACTGCCGTAGCAGTAACGAAGACAAGGCCACTTGCACTCTGCCGTAGCAGTAACGGAGACTAGGCCACTAGCGCTCTGCTGTAGCAGTAACGGAGACTAGGCCACTTGCACTCTGCAGGAACAGTAACGGAGACAAGACCACTTGCACTGCCATGACAGGAACAGACTGGGAAACAGAGCAACTCGCCCTGAGGTCGCAACCGACCGGGAGCGTCACGAATGCCTAACCAATAGGAATGTCGCCAAGGCGACACTGAGGCAGCCAGAGCAGGAACGTCAGCCAAGCCGGGTCGGTACACGGAGCAGGAATGTTAGCCAAGCCGGGTCAATACACGGAGCAGGAACGTCAGCCAAGCCGGGTCGGTGCACAGGAACAGGAAAAGAAGAATGGTCTGGCGGTCCAGGTCGGTTCACAGACAGGAGACGGGATGCAGGATAGTCAGGCAGGCTGGGTCGATACACTGGGAATACTTAAAGCAGGAACAAGCTCTGGTACAGGAACACCACGAAAGGGCACTGGAGAGGTGCCAGAACCCAGCATATAAAGGCCATACTGGGCGGGACAAGCACAGTATAGCCAATAGGAGCAAAGGAAAGTGTAGACTGACAGAATGTTGCAAGAGGAAGCACGGGCACCATGATAGTACCCAGGGTGCTGGTATCTGACCGAGTGAGCCAATTTGTCTACAGGTTTTGGAGGGCATTCTGTGATCAGATGGGCATACAATTATCCTTTTCGTCTGCCTACCACCCCCAGACCAATGGGGCCGCCGAGCATGCTAATCAAGGATTGGAGCAATTTCTACGCTGTTTTGTGTCCGATCATCATGACAATTGGGCCGACCTGTTGCCGTGGGCAGAGTTCGCCAGGAATTGTGTGGTTAATTCATCATCCGGGAGCTCCCCGTTTCTCATCAATTATGGGTTTCAACCATGCTTGCTCCCGGACTCATTTCAGACACAGCAAATTCTGGCTCTGGATGAGCACATAGAGCAACTCCGCTCCACTTGGGCACAGGTACAGAGGCACCTCAGTGCTTCGTTACAGCATTATCAGCGTCAGGCTAATCGCAGACGGCTGCCGGCGGTCTCCTTTCAGGTTGGGGACAGGGTATGGCTTTCCTCCAGAAACCTTAATTTGCAGGTTCCATGTAATAAATTGGCTCCTCGGTTTGTCGGTCCCTTTAAAGTTATCCGCAAGATTAACCCAGTTTCTTATGCTTTGGATCTCCCAGCATCCATGAGGATTCATAATGTGTTCCATGTATCCTTGCTAAAGCCTTTAGTTTGCAACAGTTACACTACTACTCCTGTGGTTCCTGGCCCTGTGCAGGTGCAAGGTCAGGAGGAGTACGAAATACAAAGTATAATTGATTCCAGGAGATTTAGAGGAAAGTTGCAATATTTGGTGCATTTGAAGGTCTATGGCCCTGAGTAACATAGTAACATAGTAAATTAGGTTGAAAAAAGACACAAGTCCATCAAGTTCAACCTTCACCTCATACCTCAGTAACTGAGAATTTTATAGCTTTCCTGCTACCAATTAAATTAGTCTTTATCAGACCTTCCTGATCAGCCTACTGATAAACAGTATAACTCTGTATGTTCCCTTTTGAAAGAAATGTATCTAATCTTCTCTTAAATGTATCCATTGTATCTGCCATAACTACCTCCCTGGGCAATGAATTCCACAATTTGACAGACCTTACCGTAAAAAAACCCTTCCTCTGCTGAAGTTTAAACCTCCTTTCCTCTAATCTCAAGGGGTGTCCCCTGGTCATCTGATCAGGCCTTGGAATAAATAGCTCACCGCAGAGATCCTTGTATTGGCCTCTCATATACTTGTACAATGTGATAAGGTCTCCTCTTAGTCGTCTTTTCTCTAGAGTAAATAAACCAAGTTTGTTTACTCGTTCCTCATATGTCAAGTCCTCCATTCCCTTAATTAATTTTGTTGCTCTCCGCTGTACCCTCTCTAGTTCTAGTATATCCTTTTTCAGAACCGGTGCCCAAAATTGCACTGCATACTCAAGGTGAGGTCTTACCAATGATTTGTATAATGGCAAAATAATGTTATCCACTTGTTACGGTTTTTAGGACTCTCTGACCAATAAGTGAAAATAAAACACACTTTATTAAAGTGAATAATGCACAATTACGCCCTCTAGAGGCGGTAGGTAATACACAGATAAAGTAGACTGAGATAATACAAGGGAAATAGCATAATGGACATAAATGCAAATCAGTATGCACTAGGATGATATAGACCCCTAAGGGGTTAAAGTCCAAATAACAGTCAGTCTCAGATGTGGAAGTTTGACACGCCCTGGATGTTAAATAGGCTGTGCTGTACAGACGATGTTCATCAGGTGCCGAGGAACGAGCTGCCTTGCCAAGGTGGTAGATAATAAGCAGAATGGGTAACAACTTAGCCCCCACGGGCGTAGCTACAGGAACTGCTTTCGTATGTGCAAGTGCGAATAGCCCCTTCGGGCGTAACGGAAACCGGCCTGCAATGCAAGAGCTAGTAACCTCCTCAGGTGTAATCGAATGCAGTAATACTAGAGCCAGAGCCACTAGCCCCCTCGGGCGTAGTACCGGATAAGCCAACACTGAAGCCTTTCTGCCAACACTCTGTGTCAATGATCTCGTCGGTAACCAACACCGGAGAGCCTTAAGCGCCCAAACGGCCCAAACTGTATGGACACTCTGCAACGTTAGACTAGAGTTGCCGACGGAGAGCGGCCAACTCAGCAGCAGTATCACTTGCAACGAGGCTCGTACAGGAGATAGAGAGAGTGAATCAGAGGCAGCACTGCAAGAGTTAAAATGCACGTTTACTCGAGGCTTCAGCGCTACTGCAAGGCTCTGTAACGTTACTCGAGGCTTCAACGCTACAATCAGGCTCTGCAAGGAGAGGAAGGCCCACGGAATACACACAGCTCTGCACTAGAACGAGGCACAGCACTATCGAAGGAATCACCAGGCAAGGCAGTGGCACAGACGTGGGCAGCAGGGACTGGAAAATGTCGCGGCGGCGACAACTGGAACGCAGGTCACTGGAACAAGCTGGAAGTCGATCTTCGGAGCAGGAAGTCAGCCGGGCCGGGTCATACACAGGCAGGAACGTCAAACTAGCCGGGTCAGGATCCAAGGGTGGTCCGCAGACGAGCCGGGTCATACACAGGCAGAAACACTGGAGAATGGTCAGGGCAAGCCGAATCGGTACACAGGAACTCAGAATACAGGAACACAGCAATAGCACTACTGGCTCAGGAACACCACGAAAGGGCAACTGACAAAAGAGATAGCCAGGTATAAAAAGGTCATCAGGAGGCGGGTCAAACTCAGTCAGCAAATCAGTGACATCCACCACTGAGAGTGACAGGAATCACAGGCACTGTGATAGTACCCCCCTCTCAAAGACCCCCTCTCCTAGCCTGAGGTTTGGGTTTCAAAGGATATTTAGAGTGAAAGCTGCGTACTAATCTCGGTGCATGGAGATCCCCCTGATCAATCCAAGAACGTTCTTCAGGGCCATAGCCCTTCCAATGAACCAAATATTGCAGCTTTCCTCTAAATCTCCTGGAATCAATAATACTCTGGACTTCATATTCCTCTTGGCCCTGGACGTCCACCGGCCCAGGAATCACTGGCGTGGTAGTATAACGATTGCACACCAAGGGTTTCAGGAGAGACACATGGAACACATTATGAATGTGCATAGAGGGTGGAAGCTCCAGAGCATAAGAAACCGGATTAATCTTGCGGATAATCCTAAATGGACCAATGAACCGGGGAGACAGTTTATTGGATGGCACTTGTAAGTTGAGGTTTCTGGATGACAGCCATACTCTGTCCCCAACTTGAAATGAGACCGCTGGAAGGCGTCTGCGATTAGCGTGCCGTTGCTGCCGCCTGAAAGACTGACTGAGGGACCTCTGAACCTGTGCCCAAGTGGAATGAAGTCATGCCAAATGCTCGTCTAGAGCAGGAATCTGCTGCGCCTGAAAGGAGTCCGGGAGCAGACAAGGCTGGAAACAATAATTCACGAGAAACGGGGAGCTCCCGGACGATGAGTTAACCGCACAGTTCCTGGCAAACTCTGCCCATGGCAACAGGTCAGCCCAATTATCATGATGATCGCTGACAAAGCAGCGCAGGAACTGTTCCAGTCCCTGATTGGCACGCTCAGCGGCCCCATTCGTCTGGGGATGGTAGGTGGAGGAAAACAACAATTGAATGCCCATCTGACCACAAAATGCCCTCCAGAACCTAGAAACGAACTGTCTCCCACGGTCGGAGACAATAACTCTGGGCACTCCGTGTAGACGGAACACCTCTCTGGCAAAAACTATAGCCAATTCCTGAGCCGATGGAAGGCCAGTCAGAGGCACAAAACGTGCCATGTTAGAGAATCTATCGACCACCATAAGAATGAACTTGTAACCCCTAGATGCCGGTAGTTCTCCCAAAAAGTCAATGGATATATGAGACCATGGACGGTCTCCGTTAGGCACTGGTTGCAATAAGCCCACAGGGAGATGCCTAGGGGTCTTGGCACGGCACAAGTGGTACAAGCTGCCGTAAAAGCGGCGCAGTCAGCTCTCAACGTAGGCCACCAAAATAGTTGAGAGAGAGACCATACTAATTGGTCCCTACCAATATGCCCAGCTGCTTTAGAGGCGTGATAGGTCTCCAACAGACGGATACGGAATGACTCTTCTACAAAACACTTCCCCACTGGGGTTCCAGGAGGTGCCCGTGATTGTGATGCCAGTATCTCCTCCCCCAGTGGCGAGGTTATAGTGGTACGAATAGTAGCCAGGATCTGATCTGGCTGAATGATGGGTACCGGGACTTCCTCCTTCTCAGTGTCAGAAGCGAACTGACGTGACAACGCATCAGCCTTGATATTCTTAGAACCAGGAAGATAGGATACTAAGAAATTGAACCGGGACAGAAACAGCGCCCACCTGGCCTGTCGAGAAGACAGTCTTTTGGCTTCTGAGAGATAGGTTAGATTCTTATGGTCAGTAAGAATTAGTACTGGAGTCTGAGTGCCCTCCAAGAGATGTCGCCACTCCTTTAGTGCCAGTATGATGGCCAACAGTTCCCTGTCGCCAATCTCGTAATGACTCTGGGCGCTGGACAATTTCTTAGAAAAGAACCCACAAGGCATTAAAGCGCCACCTCCCACAGGACGTTGGGAGAGCACCGCCCCAACCCCAACATCTGAAGCGTCAACCTCCAAAGTAAACGGCAGGGAGGGATTAGGGTGGGACAGTACAGGAGCAGATGCAAAGGCAGATTTCAGGGTGACAAATGCGTTTTCAGCTGCCTCAGACCACTGAGAGGGAGAAGCGCCCTTATGAGTCAAGTCTGACAATGGTCTTACAATTGTGGAAAAGTTCTTGATGAACTTCCTATAATAATTCGCAAAACCTAGGAATCGTTGAATGGCCTTTAACCCCTTAGGCCGAGGCCATTGCAGAACTGCTGCCAACTTCTCCTGATCCATGGCAATGCCACTTTTGGATATAATGAACCCCAGGAATGGTACTTGAGAAGTATGAAATTCGCACTTTTCTAATTTACAGAATAACTTGTGCTTACGAAGTCGGAGCAAGACTTCTGAGACATCTTTAATGTGTTGGGCAAGGTTAGCAGAGTGAATTAGTATATCATCTAGATACACTACCACACAGGACTGGAGCAAGTCACGTAAAATATCGTTAATCAATTCCTGAAATACTGCAGGCGCATTGCATAAGCCGAATGGCATCACCAGATATTCATAATGCCCTGTTCTGGTATTAAACGCCGTTTTCCACTCGTCACCCTCTTTAATTCTGACTAGATTATAGGCGGCTCGCAAGTCAAGTTTGGTAAAGATCGAAGAGCCCTTTAATCTGTCGAATAATTCTGTAATAAGTGGAATGGGATAGGCGTTCTTGGGCATCAGCTTATTCAACCCACGGTAGTCAATGCAAGGCCTGAGTTCCCCATTTTTCTTTTTGACAAAAAAAAATCCGGCACCAGCCGGAGATGTAGATTTTCGAATGATTCCCCTCTCCAGGGCATCTGTGATATACTCCTCCATTGCCCTATTTTCCTCACAGGACAGTGGGTAAGTATGTCCCCTAGGAGGCACGGCCCCTGGAGACAAATCAATGGCGCAATCGTATGGCCTATGGTCAGGCAATGCGCTGGCCTCTCCTTTGCTAAACACGTCACTGAATTGCCCATATTCTGTTGGCACAGCTGGAGAGGTACACATAATCTTAACAGGAAGAGAAAGACAATTCTTGTTACAGTACTCCAACCAAGAGTTAACTTCACACCTTTGCCAGTCAAATTGGGGATTGTGTGTTTGCAACCACGGGAACCCCAAAATAACTGAATGATGTGGGGAATGATCTGAAATTGTATCTGCTCCCTGTGACAAGCCCCCACAGTCATAGTCACTGGGATTGTCTCGAAGGTAATGAAAGCAGGATCCAGGGCTCTGCCATCAATGGCTTCTATAGCCACAGGAGAGTCCTTTTTACATAACGGAATGCCCTGAAACTCAGCAAAGGACTGATCCATGAAGTATCCGGCTGCCCCGGAGTCCACCAATGCTAGGATTTCTATGACCTTATCAGTCCACGCAAAAGCCACCTGGATGGTGGGTTTAGTGGTGCAAGTCTCTAGGGACTGTTCAACACCACCTAGGGCCTGTCCCCCAAGATACCCTAGGTGCGTTCGTTTCCCGGCCTTACAGGACAATTGCGTAATATATGACCCGGTTTGCCACAATATAGGCATAAGCCTTGCCTTCTACGATACAGCTTCTCCTCTTTAGTGAGCCTAGTAAAACCTACTTGCATAGGTTCAGTGCCGTCAGCTGTTCGCTCAGGTAGGACGGGTGGAGTGGGTGGGTTAAGGAACTGGTTCTGGCCATAACTCTTTGCTTTGGTCCTCTTAGCCAAGCGTCTCTCCCGGATGCGAGAATCTATTAACATGACATAGTCAATGTACTCGTCCAGCTCGCTGGGTACATCTCGAGCTGCTATCTCGTCCTTAATCTGTTCAGCGAGACCCTGAGTAAAAGCAGCAAGTAAGGCCTCCTCGTTCCAGCCTACCTCTGCTGCCAAGGTCCGAAATTCGATAGCGTATTCGCCCAGAGTGCGTTCGCCCTGCTGAATCTCCATCAGCCTTTTGGCAGCAAAGGCAGACCTACCAGGAACCTCAAACACACGTCTGAACTTCACCACAAATTCTCTAAAGTTCAGTGTGCAGGGTCTGGCACTCTCCCATATCGGATTTGCCCATGCCAAAGCTTTGCCCGTCAACAGAGATATCATAAAGCCGACCTTGCTACGGTCGTTAGGAAATGCCTGGGGTGCCAATTCCAAAAATATCTCCAACTGGTTAATAAAACCTCTGCATAAGGAGGGTTCGCCATCATATCTTAGAGGTAACGGTACCGCTGCCGTTAACCCTCTTGTGTTAGTACTGAGAGATACAGAGGGATTCTCCGATGTCAAGACTGGGAGGACCACCGGATTAGGACCAGACTTGTCCAAATGTACTGTACGTTCAAATAACGTTTGTAGAGCCAGTGCCAATTGGTCCAGGCGCTGCTCTTGGACATCCATTCTCCAGTGGATGTTCAGAGGATTACTTTCACCCTTACCGTCTGAGGTCATGGCCCTTTCGTACTGTTACGGTTTTTAGGACTCTCTGACCAATAAGTGAAAATAAAACACACTTTATTAAAGTGAATAATGCACAATTACGCCCTCTAGAGGCGGTAGGTAATACACAGATAAAGTAGACTGAGATAATACAAGGGAAATAGCATAATGGACATAAATGCAAATCAGTATGCACTAGGATGATATAGACCCCTAAGGGGTTAAAGTCCAAATAACAGTCAGTCTCAGATGTGGAAGTTTGACACGCCCTGGATGTTAAATAGGCTGTGCTGTACAGACGATGTTCATCAGGTGCCGAGGAACGAGCTGCCTTGCCAAGGTGGTAGATAATAAGCAGAATGGGTAACAACTTAGCCCCCACGGGCGTAGCTACAGGAACTGCTTTCGTATGTGCAAGTGCGAATAGCCCCTTCGGGCGTAACGGAAACCGGCCTGCAATGCAAGAGCTAGTAACCTCCTCAGGTGTAATCGAATGCAATAATACTAGAGCCAGAGCCACTAGCCCCCTCGGGCGTAGTACCGGATAAGCCAACACTGAAGCCTTTCTGCCAACACTCTGTGTCAATGATCTCGTCGGTAACCAACACCGGAGAGCCTTAAGCGCCCAAACGGCCCAAACTGTATGGACACTCTGCAACGTTAGACTAGAGTTGCCGACGGAGAGCAGCCAACTCAGCAGCAGTATCACTTGCAACGAGGCTCGTACAGGAGATAGAGAGAGTGAATCAGAGGCAGCACTGCAAGAGTTAAAATGCACGTTTACTCGAGGCTTCAGCGCTACTGCAAGGCTCTGTAACGTTACTCGAGGCTTCAACGCTACAATCAGGCTCTGCAAGGAGAGGAAGGCCCACGGAATACACACAGCTCTGCACTAGAACGAGGCACAGCACTATCGAAGGAATCACCAGGCAAGGCAGTGGCACAGACGTGGGCAGCAGGGACTGGAAAATGTTGCGGCGGCGACAACTGGAACGCAGGTCACTGGAACAAGCTGGAAGTCGATCTTCGGAGCAGGAAGGCAGGAACGTCAAACTAGCCGGGTCAGGATCCAAGGGTGGTCCGCAGACGAGCCGGGTCATACACAGGCAGGAACACTGGAGAATGGTCAGGGCAAGCCGAATCGGTACACAGGAACTCAGAATACAGGAACACAGCAATAGCACTACTAGCTCAGGAACACCACGAAAGGGCAACTGACAAAAGAGATAGCCAGGTATAAAAAGGTCATCAGGAGGCGGGTCAAACTCAGTCAGCAAATCAGTGACATCCACCACTGAGAGTGACAGGAATCACAGGCACTGTGATACCACTCTTGCTTCAATACCTCTTTTTATGCAAGACAGGACTTTGTTTGCCTTTGCTACTGCTGTTTGACACTGGTCACTGTTTCCAAGTTTGTAGTTGACAAGGATACCCAGGTCTTTTTCTAGCAACGAGTCACCTAAAATTATTCCATTAAGTTTATAAGTAGCCTTGGGATTGTTTCCTCCCAAATGCATGACTTTACACTTCCCCACATTAAAACTTCATATTCCACATTTTTACCCAATCTGACATTGTATATAAGTCCCTCTGTAGAGAGGAACATTCCTGGGTTGACCAGAGTGACCTCCATGCTTCCAGACTGCTGCGCAGATTCCATGCTAAGTATCCTCAGAAGCCGGCTCTCTCCTCTCGGGGGGTCTTTGAGAGGGGGGGTACTATCACGGTGCCCGTGTATTGCTGGCGACATTTTACAGCATTGTGCCTGAGTCCTTCTTATTGGCTAGCGTGATATTGCTCCACCCAGTGGTAGCCTTTAAGTACTGAGCCCTGTCATTTCTACAGGGTCCTTTCGTGTTGTTCCCGTTGCTAAGAGCTTGCTGTCGTTATCATGTGAAATCCTGTGTATGAACCGGACTGCCTGACTACTCTCTCTGATTCTGTTCCTGTTCTGTGTACCGAACTGGCCTGGCTGACGTTCCTGCTCCGTGTACCGACTTGGATTGGCTGACGTTCCTGCTCTGTGTACCGACCCGGCCTGGCTGACGTTCCTGCTCCGTGTACCGACCCAGCCTGGCTGACGTTCCTGCTCCGTGTACCAACCCGGCCTGGCTGACGTTCCTGCTCCGTGTACCGACTAAGATTGGCTGACGTTCCTGCTCCGTGTACCGACCCGGCCTGGCTGATGTTCCAGTTCTGAGAATCGACCCGGATTGGCTTCCGTTCCTGCTTCTTGTGCCTGCAGCCCGGTGCACTACTGCATCCGGTAGTCCGGTATAGAGTATCTCCCGTGCTCTGCCTTGAGTGTACTGGCCCAGTTGGTTGCCTCGTGTACTGCTTTATTGTTCCGTAACTGCGACCCATTTGTGCCTTGCTGCCTCCTTCCTCCATACCCAGGGCTGACGCTGATTTTGTTTGCTCATAATACACTTGGCTTGTTATTGCATTGCCACTGAGGTTGGTCTCCTGGGTGCCTCAGTTAGTCTCCACTCCTGTCAGTCACCATCAAGCCTGAGCGTCTATTACCAGGCTGTCCGGTGCTCACCCGGGTAGGAGCTATTCTATTGGCACACTATACGCTGGCTTGTCACTGCTCCTTAACTGAGGTTGGTCTCCTGGGTAACCTGTCTTGTGTCAGCATTGATTGTTAACTATTGCTGGACCCTCGAGGGTTACTTAATTCTGTCTTATTTCAATAAAACTGTGTTTTACCAAACTGTCTGCATCTGAGTGTACTGAAAACCGTTACAGGAACGCCACGAAAGGGCAAATGACTGTGGTGTCCAAGCAGTTTATATATGGTAGACCAGAGGAGGAGCACTAAACTAGCCTCCTGTATTTAAATGTCACTAGAATGCTGCTTGATGACGCATGCCCGCTTAACGACATCCGGGGATACGGAAGCAGACCGCATAGCCGACGTGGCCTAGAACTGCCGCAAGGAGGACAGAAGCGGCTTCTTAGCTGCCGGACCCTACAAGTAAGCGTCCGTGACAAATACCCATCATTCCTCCCCAATCCTTTTTTCATGTTCTTCAGCAACTGATCACCTATTTAATTTGAAATGTAGGTAGGCCCCTAATCACTGAGTCTGTCTTACAGAGACCCAAATGTCAGGGTGGTCAACAGTCCCCAGCATCTGATTTTATCATAATGCGACCATCCTAGACCAAGCTCTAATGTGGCGGAATCCTCCTTCTTCCAGATGGTGAGTTCAACTAGAGTCACACCTCTTCACCTTCTGGATCCTTGCCAGACATACTATGGACTCCCTCTAAAACAGACATAGGATTGCCCAATCTGATCTCTTTATACTTCCCTCTCAGAGACTTTGGGACTGGCTAAATGCCAGGGGCAGTCTGACAGCACCCAGGTCTCCCCGGGAAAGTGGAGATCATGGGCCCTCTTTACCTTGCTCCAGTTATCATTCCAGTCTACCATTCCAGCCCATCATTCCAGCCCATTTTTGCTAATTTTATAGTTGGCATTAATGTCATGAAGTAAGGCAAGTAATATCACAGAGCTTACAATTGCCATTGATATACACTAGTGATGCCACAGAGCTTATAACTGAAATGGAGCTCCAGGACATGAAAACAAGAGACATTTCAACGTTTTCTTCCTGGCAAAACCCTTTCTAAATAAATCCCAGTGTAGCTCAATTTCAGTTTTAAGCTATGTGGTATCATTTGCGTAGCTACAGTTCAACAGAGCTTGCAATTGAAATGAAGTTACACTATTGATACAAAGAGTTTACAATTGAAAAGAAGGTACAGGATATAACAGGGCTTTACAATTGAAATGGAGTTAAACTGGTAATACCATACAGCTTTCAACTGAAATGGAGCAAGACAAGTGATGTCACATAGCTTAAAATTTAAATGGAGCAACACAAGTGGTATCACATAGCTTACAACTGAAATGGAGAAACAAAAGTGATACCACAGAGCTTACAACCGAATGAAGCAACACAAGTGATGCTACAGAGCATACATTTGAAATGGAGCTACACAGACCTTACAACTGATGTGGAGCTACACAAGTGATGTCACAGAGCTTACAATTGAAATGGAACTACTCTAGTAATATCACACAGCTTGCAATTGAAATGGAGCTACACTAATGGTTCCACAGAGCTTACAATTGAAATGGAGCTACAATATTAATGTAGCTCCATTTCAGTTGTAAGCTTTGTGGTATCACATGTGTAGCTCCATTTCAATAGTAAGCTCTGTTGTAATGCTTAAGTTGCTTAATTTCAATTGTAAGTTCTGTTATATAACTTATAGTATGTAAGTATTCTAAATAAATACTAGTGTAGCTCCATTTCACTTTTTTAAATCTAAAGTTTATTGAAAGTTTTCAAAAACAGTTCAAAAGCACATGAAATGCATATAACATGGGTAACAAGAAAAAAAATATAGCAAAAGTCACAGACATAGGACCAGGACAATGCAGCGAAAATTTAGGAAAGGTGACACAACTCTCCTGGATCCACAAGGGCAGAAGTGAGGACCCCACCAGAATTCCAGGGGAGAGACAGCACTGAGGGCCACCAAACATAGCAGAAAGTCTAGAAGAAAAGAAGAGAAAGGGGAAGAAGGCAAGAGGGAGGAGGAGAAGAAAAAAAATGGGGGGGAGGATGGGGTAGTACAGTAGACACAGAGGTACAAAACCCCACACACACCCACCTTGGCTGGTCTCAAAGGGGGGACCGAGCAAAATCAATGTCAATGAAGTAGGAGGTCTCTGACAAAACCAGGCCCAGAAATTGAGAAATGCAGCAAATGAATTGCGCACTTACGCAGTCATCTTCTCCAATTTCAGCAGTTGCCAAATACGGACTTCCAACTGGTCCGTCCCCGGAGGAATCGATTTCCAGTGGTATGCATTTTGGCAGCGTACCACGGCACAGATTCTGTAAATGAGCTTGAGAGAAGAAGCCAGTAAATGTAGATCTCATCAAGGGCTATTTAAAAGTCCAGTCCAGGGATCCGGAGCGACTGATGTCCCCAATGTAACACTCAGTTGATGGAAATCGTATTGCCACAGCGGGGTTACTGAAGGGCAATCCCACCACATATGGCGGTAAGTACCAACTTGACCACAGCCTCAAAAGCAAAGGGGGACAAAGAAGGGAAGATGCAGGACATCCGCAAAGGACAGAGATACTACCAGGCCAGAACCTTAAAGCTATTTTCCTTAATCAATGTGCATGGGGTGAAACTCACCGTGTTAAGCGTGACTGCACGCCATTCATTGGGTTCCATGACTTCCCGAAGATCAGAATCTCACCTCGACCGATATTGTGGAGTGAGAGGAAAGGAGACAGTTAGCAAGTTTGAATATATCCTGGAGATAGCACCCTTACGTCAGAAAAGAGAAGAGCACATTATCTCAAAGAGAGTATATCTAGGGGGAGGAGAACCTCTAAGATAGGACTGAACAAAATGTTGAACCTGACAGAAACGAAAGCATTCCTCCCATGGGGGGGGGGGGGCATCGTATCTGCTCTGGAATGTCCCCCAGTTCATCAAAGTAGAGGACAACATCATGTCTTGAACCCTAGTAACCCCTCTGCAGATCCATCAGTGGAATGTGTCTAGGACGAGTCCCGGGTGAAAGCTCGAATTACCAAATATGGAAAAAAGCAGAGAGACAGGAGACTTTAAGGCATTACTAAGACCATGGGTGCACCAAAGCGATAAAGTATGCGACAATGAGGGACTCCGAAATGACACACGAGGTTGTGCCTCCGGAACCCACAGTAATGCCACTGCAGAATGTACTTTAAAAGTGGACTGTTCCAGGACTACCCCAATGAGGAGGGGCTATTTCGTCTTGTAAAGTAACAGCCTTCGCAAACTGAGCGGCTAAATAATATGACCACAAATGCGGCACCCGCAAGATGATGTTGATAGAGAAGCAATGTGCGCAGACGAGGACAGTTGCGCGCCCAAATAAATAGGAGAATTTGCCTCTGCATGAAAAGAATATCCGGCCTCCTCACAGAGATAGGCAAGGATTGGAAAAAATGTAAGAGTTTAGGCAAGAGGGTCATCTTAACCGCAAAAATTCACCCCAACCAGGAGATGTGAAAAGAATCCCAGAGATCCAAAGCCGCCTGGAGTGATTTAAAAAAAACAAAACACCAAAACAAGTGAAAATACACTATGACGTGTCCCACTATGAAATCCAAGAGCCATAAGCACAAAACACAGGTAAATTATACAGTGCTAAGAAAATACAGCACTTTAGTTGGAGGTGTAAAGCACCAGTCCCCCGATGGTGCTCCAAGTGTTGTGAAGGCATCACTCCCGGCCACCCGGATCCAGACCCAAAGGCCAAGACCAGGGGACCGAGAGCAAGGACCCCCACCAATGCAAAACTCCAGCTCAAACATATTAAAGCTAGCAAAATAAAATAATAAACCCCCCACCCCCTCCCAATAAATGTCTACAGGAGCAAGTCCAGGTCCCCAGTAGGGCTCCCTCGTAAAGAGCAAACAATTTAGGTTGGATGGGTACATCGCAGTTCCATCTGAGAAGATCAAGGAAGGAGTCCCACCGAGGCAGTACTTTCACAGGAGGCAAAATAAGGATGTCATGCCATTGAAAGCTCTAGGAGAGGCTGAAGAAGGCTTAGCAAACAATTTATCCAGGCCCTCAGGGGGAACAAAATCCTTGTAAAGGGAACAAACCTCAGGAGTCATAGTGAGGACCAGTCTAAGCAGAAAAGACTTGCACTCTGCAGGATCTCTCAGGAAAGCAGTCAGACCATTCCTGGACACTTGAAGGTGAAAAGGGAATCCCCAGCGGTACGGAAGGTTGTGGGATCGCAACACAGCCGTCAAAGGGTGTAGCGTGCTCTCCTTCTGCAGGGTGGACTGGGCAAGATCAGCATAAATGTGAGGTGTAACATCTTCCAAAGTGGGAGTTCCATTTCTAGCTGCCTTAAGTATCACCTCATTAGTAACAAAGAAGGTAAACTTGATGATTACAACCCGAGGGGGATCTTTAGCAGGTGGACGAGGCCTCAGGGCCCTGTGGGCTCTATCCAGGGCCAACATGGAATCAGGCAACAGTCTGAAGTAACGCAAGAAGAATCCAGGTAAGTCCTCCAAGGTTTCCGGAATATAGCGAATGCGTAAGCTAGATCTACGGGATCTATTATAAAGGTCCTCAATTGTGATTTAAGACTCTCCATGTCATCTTGAAGCGTTGCATATAAACGCTCCGTGGTCGCAATCTTAAACTCCAGAACATCTGTCTGGCCAGAAATCTTCTGAATGTCCCCATGGAGAAGCTGCACACTAGACTTTAACTACGCAGAAAGGTCCTGTTTAACGGAAAGCAACGTTCGAAGAGACTCCATATCGGACTTGGTGCACAGAGGGGGAGACTCAGAAGCATCTCGGGATGGGCTGGCCATATCAGGGACGGCGTCCTTTTTAGGCCTGAAGAAGTCAGAGGACTTGGCAGGTTTCTGGATACGTCTGGACATCTCAAAATATTCCCCACAAAAGAGCATAGAAGATAAAGTGAAGGGGCCACTCTTGTTTGCAGATGTAGGCATTAGACGGTTAGGCAGAAGCAGGAGCTCTAGCAGCGCACGTTCATTCCGCTCGAGCAGCAGGCCACACCCCCCATTTAACTTTTAAGCTATGTGGTATCATTTGTGTAGCTTAATTTCAACAGAGCTTACAAGTGAAATGTAGCTACACTATTGATACACAGAGTTTACAATTGAAATGAAGCTACAGGATATCACAGAGATTTACAATTGAAATGGAGTTACACTGGTAATATCGCACAGCTTTCAACTGAAATGGAGCAAGACAAGTGATACCACATAGCTTAAAACTGAAATGGAGCAACATGTGGTATCACATAGCTTACAACTGAAAAGGAGAAACACAAGTGATACCACAGAGCTTACAACTAAATGAAGCAACACAAGTGATGCTACAGAGCATACATTTGAAATGGAGTTGCACAAGTGATATCACAGAGCTTACAGTTGAAATGGAAATACACTAGTAAAATCACAGAGCTTGCAAATGAAACAGAGCAACAGAAGTTATAGCACAGATCTTACAATTGAAACGGCGCTACAATAATGGTTCCACAGAGCTTACAATTGAAATGGAGCTACAATACTAATGTAGCTCCATTTCAGTTGTAATCTTTGTGTATCACGTGTGTAGCTCCATTTCAATTGTACGTACTTTTATAATGCTTAAGTTGCTTAATTTCAATTGTAAGTGCTGTTATATAACTTATAGTATGTAGCTCTATATATATATGGTAAGCACTGTGGCATCACTTGGATATTTCCAATTCAATTGTAAGCGCTATGGTATCAGACACTATCCCTCCCTTTATCTCTGTTTTCTCCCTCTCCCTCTAGAGCAGGTGCCATGTTTGAATTTGCTGCCCTCTTCACTGCTTGTCTTTCAAGGCTGGATGGCTGGCCTGAGGGCTGGCTGGCATGAAGACTGGATGGCTGGCATGAGGGCTGTTTGACTGGACTGAGGGCTGTCTGTCCTGGTGGCTAGCCACCCTGAGAGCTGGTTGGCTGGCCTAAGGACGGGTTGGCTGGCTGGCATGAGGGCTCATTGGCTGGCCTGAGGGCTGGCTGGCCTGAGAGCTGGCCTCGGGGTTGCTAGTCAACCTCAGGGCTGGCTGGCCTGGGGGCTGGCTAGCTTACCTGTGGGCTTTGAGCTAGTTGACTTCTCTGATTGGCTGGCATACCTGGGACTGTCTGCGTGGGATGCTGGCTAGCTGGCTGTCCTGGATGACATGTGGGCTGACTGCCTGCAACTCAGAGACTGCTTGAGCAGGCTGCTTGTCTTGTGGGCACTCTGTCCTTGTAGTCACATCACTGAGTATGCAAAATAATCCAGCACTTCATTGAGTCTGTCAATGAAGATAAGTTTTATGTTGCAGTTGTGGTGTTCCAGGTTGTGACTAATGGTGAAGTCCAAGGCAGGCGATTGCCTGGCATCCGTTCAGCATCATACCCAGCAGGCACCACTGGCTGGAATGAAGATCTCCCAGTCTATTAAGTTGTTCCTGTCCCAATGCGCAGTATGGTATTCAGCCACGTGTGTATGTGTATGCCCTATACAGATGCCCACATTATTATTAACTTAATTAATGTATGGCAAGCTGTCAGACCGCCTATTATGGTGGTCCAATTCTTGTTTGCCTGCAATGCAATGAATGGAATCAGGGCCTGGCAGACATGGACTCTGTTTATTACATTGCAGGCTAACAAGACCAGGAGCATCGTAATACACGGTCTGTAAGCTTGCCAAATGATAACTCAGTTAATAACAATGTGGGCCTCTGTATAGCGCACACTCTGCTGCTCCAAAGATGCTAGACATCTGGGGTTCGATTTTATTACCAGAGGTAATTTTTAAAACCAGCGGTGGTGGTTTTGGCAGCACAGTTTACAATTATGCACTGTCAACAACAAAAATCATGCAAAAATGGCCAACGGGTGTGCGAAATTTGCACCCATTGTACATCACATAAAAATAGTAGACTTTGCTATCCTATTCCATGTGGTGGCATCACTGCATATTTAGGACCACACTTTTCATGGAGAAAATCCTGGACCATGAAAAGGCAGGAACAGAGTCCGAAAACACACGATGAAAACAACAGGTATGTGTTGGAAAACTGATTTCCAACACATACTTGTGTTTGAAACAAACAAAAAGATTAACCCTATGAGTGCCAGAGTGGTATGCAATGCATTATACAGCATTGCATACCTCACAAGCACTCATAGGGTTAATCTAGAAACAGTGCATACAACCAGCTTCTAAGGGGGGGATGATGAACCCTGCTAGAAGCTATAAAAGCCAGTCTTGTTTCAAAATCCTAGCAGTCTGACTCAGGCAAAGGCCCATGAATTGGCATTGTGAATTCTGTGCAGCTCAAAATGCCTTCCGCCACCAGTGGAGACAGCGGCGGAGGCAAAGGGGGTAAGGAATTTCACACTGACATTTTAATTTTCAATTTTGAAAACATTATATTTTAGATATTTAGCGGACTTTAAGATGTGACTCGTATTAACCCTTTGAGTGCCTGAGAGCTACCTCTCTGGAACGGTTTAACGGTCTCATTTTTGGGGGCTTTTTTTGGGATATTCACTGAGTACTAATGGATTTTTTTTTTTAACAGCAAGAAAGCAGAAAAATGAAGATAAGAAGACAAACGTAGACAGAAGAAAGAAGAGAAGATTACCCCCTTAACGACCGGCCGATCGGCGCGGTCACTCAGCGACCACGGTGGATATTGGCGCTTTGAATATATGCAAACAAATTAAAATGCAACAATATGAGCCAAGTTACCCACTATTATAACTCTACATAACAAACACTTCAGGGATCCTGATGAAAGAGCATGTGTGGCTCAGAAACACGTTAATATAAAGATTTTTATACCAGATCCAGTCTGCAGTCTTTATTGTGATGACCGATCCATGTTCCTGATCACGGGCGGAGTGGATTCCCCTGAAGACCTTACAGTCTAAATGGGTAATAGGAAACAGACAACAGGATATGAGACTAAGTGCTGAGAGTACAACTGCTGAGTTTGGCCAAAGGTAGTGCATGGTCCTAGGGCTCCAGAAGATAAAGACAGAGGGGAATTGTTCAAGATGTAGGGAGAGGGGTATGGAGTTCCATAGGTATGGAGCAGAAAGCGAGAAAGGTTTGAGACAGGAGAGGGCAGAGGGTGTGGATGGTGCAACAAGAAGTGCGTTGTTTGATGAGCGAAGGAGGTGGCTAGGAACATAAGAGGAGTTGAGTGAAGAGATGCAAGGAGGGGTAGCAGTGTGGACAGCATTAAAGATGAGAAGAAGGACTATAAGTGATGCGTTGCTGAATAGGGAGCCATTACAGATGTCTAACAATTTTATGTGAGCAGGTTCAGTTTTTGGGGAGAGTGTGGTGATTTGTGCAGCAGAGTTTAAAACAGATTGTATAGGTGAAATATGGGTAGTAGGGAGGCCAGCTAGTAGGACATTGCAATAGTCTAAGCGGGACAGAATGAGGGTATACATTAAGAGCACCCCTACACATGTGCAGTTTGTTGGTGGTTTTTTATTTATTTATTCTTTTTAAGAAACATTGGAGGAATCTTCTGGTGGGGAACAGCTGTATGATCTGTATGGAGGCAGTGCAATAATGTTTGTGGATCAACACATTTGGAGCCTAGTGGGGTGTTACTATGCATTAGTGGCACCTAAAGGGATAATCTGATATATGTATATTGTAACGGAAGCTGAGAAGGGACCGCGTCGCCTTCTGCTGTCGTTCCTGGGTCTCTCCTTCTTGACGCAAGATAAGCGCCGTCAGATGCACCGGTTACAGTATGGACGGCCTCTGGAACAGTCGCAGGATCACTGGAGCAGGGGAACACAGGCAGTAGAGAATGAAGCCTCTACTCCTAGGCTACGAAGAACAGGGAAAGTGTCGCAGGAACAAAGGGTAGCGGTTGCCAAGCCATTCGAGCACTCCGGTGCTCGAATTGAAGTTTCTACTGGAACTTGAAGAAGCAGGGCAGAGTCCACGTCGCCACCTGACAGTCCACAAAGTTAGGTCGCAGGAAACTGGCAGCAGGCGGTCGACGATTCAGGATACTTGGCGCAGATGGGTATCAGAGTGGACACTTTAGTCCATAAGCAATACAAGACTCCAGGACTCCTTGTTCACTCCAAACATAACTCTCTTTATTGACACAAACTACAGATATTTATACAGAAATCTTTACATTGAACTTATGGGTGAAACGAGATACAAAAGGGCTTAATCCAATCATGTTACATGAGACAAAAGGCCAACAGCAGATGATCTTAACAGATACAATAACTTAGACAGGATTACATTTCAGATACAAAAGGGTTTGATTGAACAAAGACTTGAGGGGCGTGAATGGATTAACACACAGCAGTGAGTCTCAGGACAGTTCTCACTACAAGTACTTGAGTGGCTAGAATATACATTCCCTTAACAATGGCCAGGGGTTGAATAATTAAGCAAAAGGCTTGGGAGTCTGCAATACATATTGAAATAATTAACCCCTCACTGCCTATTCCCTTGGAAGCAAGCCATAATAATGTCCATGTCCTCATTCACATACAGCGTACAAAGTATTTTTAGAGCATAACCAGGGAAAAATGTCCACAGTTTTTGGATAAATAGTTCTAGGGCCAGACAAGGGTTCAAGTAACGGGTAGAATCCGTTACATTTCTCCCCCTTTTCTGTACCAAGCCAGCGGCTGCAGTAGTAAATTCTGGCTTGGGACTCTAGAAGAGCATTACTGCTGTGAGCCGCTTGTCTGGACAGTTCGTCAGTCCGTACGCCTTGGTCCTAGACCAGAAACACTTGTGGAGCCCCTTGTCCTGGGCCAGGAAAACAATAAGCAAGCCCCTTGTCCTGGGCCAGGAGAAAACGGGAGCCCCTTGTCCGGGCCCGGAAACAATAAACAAGCCCCTTGTCCTGGGCCAGGAATAAAACTTTGGTCCTTGGTCCTGGGCCAGGGAAACCGATGCCTCCTGATCCTGGCTAGCACCAAGTTGGGAGGCTTCTCCTGGGCCATGCTCCAGGCAGTGCTGGGGTCAGACCCTCCTGGGTCTGGGGCCAGTGGCTCAGGGTCCAGAGCCAGTCCATACGGTGGACCCCTTTGTGTCCACAGGGTCTCTAGGCTTTCCATAGCCTGGAAATCAAATAGTGGGGAGAGGGGCACATCTCCCCCTTTTTGTGGGGCCAGTGCCCCAGGGGGACAGGAAAGGATGTCATTCCCACTCTCCTGGGCTGGGGCAACATCCAGAGTGCTGAGAACTTGTTTGGACAGGGCAGGGGTATCCAAAGGGCCGGTGAGGAGCACACTTCCACTCACCAACCCAGGGCAACCAGACTCTGGGCACAGCGCAAAACCAGGGCAAGACCCAACTTCTTTAGGGAGGACAGTGGTCCCACTCCCTTTGGCTGGGTCAACAGTTGGCCTGGTGGGGAACGAAATCCCACCCACCAGGCCGAGGTCACAGAATTCAGGGGGCACAATCGTTGGGCTGGGGATGAGGACTGTTGTCCCACTCATCCCAGCCAGAGTTTCACAGGACCTGGTGCGCTCGCTCCCACGCACCAAGCCAGGGGTTACAAGGGTGCTGATGGGGAACGCATTCCCACCCATAAGTTCACAGTTCAAATCCACAGGAGGATCAGCAGCACTGCTCTCTTCCAGTCCACTGGGTTCCTCCTCTTGTAGGCCACTAACCGCAAGGCCATTCTCTGTCTTGAGGGAGACCGCAGTCCCATCCCTCAAAGCTGCATCATCTGTATCCCCTGGGAGCACACACTGCTCCTGCTCCAGGGCACTGTCCATTACACTATAGGGCCTCTCTCTGGGGCTGCTGGTGAGCTCTTCCCCACTCACCACAGCAGGGGGTTCACAGGGGCTGATGGGCTCTCTCCTACCCATCAGTTGGGACATAATATTTCTGCTGGTGGGGACCTGCGTCTCATCCACCACAGCAGGGGTATCCCAGGCCCTGGTGAGCTTGCTCCTACTCACCAGGCCAGGGATCACAGGGGGGCTGGTGGGGCACTCCTTTCCACCCACCAGTTCACAAAACATATCCACAGGAGGGCCAGCAGTACTACTCTCTTCTAGCCTGCTGGGGTCCTCCTCTTGTAGGCCATCACTCACAAGGCCCTTCTCTGCCTTGAGGGAGACCTCAGTCCCATCCCTCAAGGCGGCATCATCCGTGGCCCTGGGGAGCGCACACTGCTCCTCTTCCAGGGCATTTTCCACAACAACAGGGGGCATCACTTTGGGGAAGCTTGTGAGCTCTTCCACACTCACCACAGCAGGGGGTTCACAGGGACTGATGGGCTCTCTCCTACCCATCAGTTGGGGCACAACATTGCTGCTGGTAGGGACTTGCATCTTATCCACCGCAGCTGGGAAAGCAGGGAAAGGGGCAACATGCCTATCAGGGGAGACGTCTGTCCCATCCCCTGATGCAGAGGCATCTTCTTGGCTGAGGAGGAACGCATTCCCACTCCTCAGCTCAGGCAAAACATCATCCAGGGGCAAAGGGGCATCAGGGAGGACCGTTGTCCCCTTCCCTGATGTAGGGGCACCACAAGGGGCACTGGTGAGGAACGCATTCCCACTCACCAGTGTGGAGTGAACAGGGGAAACTCCATCCAAGTCCTCAGCTTCACTGAGGTCCTCCTTAGATGAGTAACCCCCCCAGTCTTTTTCTTTCTCTAGAGCCTCCCGAATTTCTTGCACTAATCTGGCATACATGTATTCCACCTCACACTCCCAAGTGACTGTGTCGCTCAAGTCCTCTTGCAAGCTCACGGGGACGTAACCCCCTAGCATATCTTCTCGTTTGGCCAAAAGCTCCAAGAAGCGGTCGTTTTCTGGACTGCCAAAGTTTGAATCCCACAGATAAGCATCCCATACCAGCCCTTGGATCTTACATCGCAAGCAGGCTGGGGAGAAGGTTACTGGGAGCACGGGGCCATACTCCTGTTCTATGTGATTTACCAGAGTCCAGTAGGCATCTTGCATCCGTAGCTCCTCTGTGATGCAACCTCCCAGTTCTGGAATAAAGTCATTTACAATATCGCCCAGCCAGAAACTCCACTGAGACCGGATTAATTCGAAGCGATCCTCGTATGACCCAAAAGCATCCGCCATATCTCACTCGATGCAACCGATGAATGAAGGAGAAATCCCACCGCTATGCCACCAGTGTAATGGAAGCTGAGAAGGGACCGCGTCGCCTTCCGCCGTTGTTCCTGGGTCTCGCCTTCTTGACGCAAGATAAGCGCCGTCAGATGCACCAGTTACAGTATGGACGGTCTCTGGAACAGTCGCAGGATCACTGGAGTAGGGGAACACAGGCAGTACAGAATGAAGCCTCTACTCCCAGGCTACAAAGAACAGGGAAAGTGTTGCAGGAACAAAGGGTAGCGGTTCCCAAGCCATTCGAGCACTCCGGTGCTCGAATTGAAGGTTCTACTGGAACTGGAAGAAGCAGGGCAGAGTCCACGTCGCCGCCTGACAGTCCACGAAGTTAGGTCGCAGGAAACTGGCAGCAGGCGGTTGACGATTCAGGATACTTGGCGCAGATGGGTATCAGAGTGGACACTTTAGACCATAAGCAATACAAGACTCCAGGACTCCTTGTTCACTCCAAACATAACTCTCTTTATTGACACAAACTACAGATATTTATACAGAAATCTTTACATTGAACTTATGGGTGAAAGCAGATACAAAAGGGCTTAATCCAATCATGTTACATGAGACAAAAGGCCAACAGCAGATGGTCTTAACAGATACAATAACTTACACAGGATTACATTTCAGATACAAAAGGGTTTGATTGAACAAAAACTTGAGGGGTGTGAATGGATTAACACACAGCAGGGGGTCTCAGGACAGTTCTCACTACAAGGACTTGAGTGGCTAGAATATACCTTCCCTTAACAATGGCCAGGGGTTGAATAATTAAGCAAAAGGCTTGGGAGTCTGCAATACATATTGAAATAATTAACCCCTCACTGCCTATTCCCTTGGAAGCAAGCCATAATGATGTCCATGTCCTCATTCACATACAGCGTACAAAGTATTTTTAGCGCATAACCAGGGAAAAATGTCCACAGTTTTTGGATAAAAAGTTCTAGGGCCAGACAAGGGTTCAAGTAACGGGTAGGATCCTTTACATATATGAACAATTGAGTACCTGCCTCCCTTGATTAATTTCTAATATTCTTAAAGCAGGGTGCCTGCAGTAATATTTTATGCAACTTATACTTAATGCACTATGAAGACAGAGTTAGCGGAAGAAATGCAGGGCATCTGCAATCTACAGTATACTAGTGAGTTTCTGACCCAAGTACTTATAGGGTTAAAGGGACAGGTATTGTCAAAATATTAAAAAATTAATATTGTAGCTATTATAAAATGAAACTAAATGCCCTTTATGGTTTGAGAGATATTCGCTGTGAAAATTCCCCCCTTCCTCTCTCCCCTTTCCCTGACATCAGAGCTCTAGCTGACTGCAGGGGAATATGGTCCAGGGACCGGCGGAGGCTCTTCAGCAGAGCAGAGATCGCAATCTTGACTAAGAGCTATTTCACTGGAACAGTCTACAAAGTGTGCTTGCAAAGCTAGCACACTTTGTAGACCATTCCAATGAAGTAGCTTTTTTTCAAAATCGTGACCTCCGCCGCTTCCAGAACCTGATTCCCCTGCAGTCAGCTATAGAGTGCTGACATCAGGGAAAGGGTAGAGAGGGGGGAACTTTCACATCTCTCAAATCATAAAGGTTTGAGAGATGGGACTTTGGGCATTTAGTTTCCTTTTTAAATAGCTACAAAATTCCCTTTTTTAATATGTTGACAATACTTTCCCTTTAAGACATATATCTACTAGATAAAAGGACTCTAATTTATCAATATAGACAAGTATAAAGTTATGCATTTTGGGTATAATAATAAAAATGCAACATATAGTTTAAATGGTGTTTCTCTGGGGAGATCTACTAATGAAAAGGATTTGGGAGTAATGGTAGACAATATACTTAGCAGTAACATGCAGTGCCAGCTGGCAGCTGCAAAAGCCAATAAGATATTGGCATGTGTTAAAAGGGGTATTGACTCAAGGGAGGAAGATATTATTATGCCTCTTTACAGGTCCATGGTATGACCCCACCTAGAATATGCTCTTATTCTGGGCGCCCTTTCTGAAAAAGGACATTATGGAACTAGAGAGAGTGCAGAGGAGGGCTACAAAACTAGTAAGGGGAAAGGAAAGTTTTAGTTATGAAGAAAGGCTAGAAAAGTTAAACTTGTACACACTAGAAAAACAGAGATATGATAACACTATATAAATATGTTCAGAGCCCATACAAAGGGCTCTCCAAAGATCTGTTCATTAACAGAACAGTACAAAGGACAAGGGGCCACCCGCTTAGACTTGAGGAAAGGAGATTTAATCTACAACAGCGGAAGGGTTTCTTTACAGTAAGGACAATCAAGGTATGGAATTCACTGCCTTAGGAGGTGGTGCTATCGAATACATTAGATGCCTTTAAAAAGGGCCTGGATACTTATTTAAAAGAGCATAACACAGAGGGCTATGTACGTTAGTATTGGGATTAATATTTAGTTAGGGCTTGTTGATCCAAGGAGAAATCTGATTGCCATTTGGAATCAAGAAGGAATTTTTCCCCCCATTCAAGGTAGAATTTGAAATTGCTATATTGAGGGGTTTTTTTGCCGTCTTTTGGATCAACAATGGTAAACAGGAATAGGAAAAGGGTTGAACTAGATGGACGCAAGTCTCTTTTCAACCTAAATTACTATGTTACGATGTAATTACAATAATAGTGTAAGGATATTTTACACATTCGAAGCCCATAGAGATGTTTTTATAATATAGCGGACCCACGAGGTTAACCCAATACTTGATGCACTAATATACTGAGGGTTTGCCTTCATCATAATATCTCAGCATTGTACAGAATAAGTGCAGGAGTTTATCTACTTTAATACCCTAATAATAATATACTGTCAGACAATACACATCAAGAGTTAATTAAACTGATACTTTAATTAGTCACACTGAATGGTTGTTGTGACATGTGAATGTTTTTAACCCCTTAAGGACCAGCCACGCACACACTTTGAGATCCCTTAAGGACCATGGAGCATTTTTTTGTTTTTTGGGGCGATTCGATTCCGGACTCCCCAAAAGGCGTGCAGCCACATGAGAAGCCCAGAATTCCATGATGGTCCAGGAACGTCATGGGTCCTTAAGGGTATAACAACCCATGACAGCCCAGGTTCATCTTGTTTTCAATAAAAAATTAGATTTTATAGACCCTTATACACCTCCTAGCTGTATAGTTCCCTCTCCATATTGGGAACTCTGGGTAAACCTCATCAAAATTGTTTCTGGTCCACCTTATTAGGATTTCTAGTCACCTTTTTATATCTTCTTTTCTTCTCTGTATATGATATTTAGATTTGGGACTTGTGGTGCAATCTTTCATTAAAATACACACGTTGATATTTTGCACATTGCTGGAATGACAGAATGCAAAGATTTCATCTTGAAGAGCATAGTAACCACATAAGTGATGAGGCACTTGAGGTCCATAATGGAATGGCAGCAGCCGTCCTTCTTGGGAACAACAAACAACTTGGAATAGAAACCTGAAGAGCATTTGGGTACTGGGACTGGTACCAGCACCTGTTTTTCCAGTAGAGATTTCAAGGCCCCTTGGAAAAGTCTTGCTTTGTCCGGGTCATTTCGGACCTTTGATAAAAAGAACCAATATGGGAAATCTATGCAGTACCCTTCTGATATGACCTGCACAACCCACAGATTAGTCACAGAGGATGCCCAGGTATCTTAAAAAAAGACAGACGGCCCCCTACAGGCGATAATGGACTACGATTACTCCAGTCAGGTGGAGGTGGATTTGTCAGACTTTGCATTGCAGCTGTTCGTTTGGGCTGCCAGATCTGTCTGGGTATTTTGGCAGGTCTCCCTGGAGAGGATTGCAGAACCTGCACCCACCATTTGGCAGGGGGGGGGGGGAGAAAAATCTGCTCCATCAACAGAAAGGACTATATGGGTAAGAGTTGAGGAGACAAGGTGCACTTACCACCTGTGGCATCACTGATTAACCATTTCAGTTCAGGGCCAAAAAGAGATTTACCCTGAAAAGGCAATAGAACCAGTGACTTCATAGAAGATTGGTCCACAGACCAAATCTTAAGCCACAGGGTGCAGCGCACAGCAAACGAAAAAGAGGAGGCCTTAGCAAAGAACCTGGAGGAGTCAAGTAGCACCGCAGAGACATATGTATTGGCCTCTGTGATGTTAGCCATCAGAACCAACAAGTCCTCTTTGGCAGCAACAGCATTCATGGCAGCAGAGATCTGCTCACCCCAAACAGCTACAGCCCTTTTGACCCAGGCAGAGGCAAAGCTAGGCCTCAGTGCCGCAAAGGAGGCCTTGAGAAGGGAATCAAGCCTCTTATGTACCTGATCCTTAAGGCCTGTGCATCCGCAAGAGGGAGGGCTGTGTTTTTCGTCAGACGTGATATAAGTCAACGACAGGGGGAGAAGTCCACAGCATGAAATCCTCAGCTGAAAAAGGGTATAGCTTAGCAAAGCACTTGGTTAAGGAAATGCCTCTTATTATTCATCCATAAGGATCTGATCAATGTATGGAAACACAGGAGAAGATCTTCTACACCACTGAAAGATATAAGATATCAAGAGAGGATGATCTCCCATCAGAAGTGTCAGAGACTTGGAGGGCTGCCTTTATGAGCCCTTCAGTTGAGGGGCGTGGATCAGCCTCATAGGATTCTTCATAAGGTTAGGATTCTATGCCCTCTTCATCATAATCTAAGGGTAAATTTTCCTTGTAGGAGACCCTAATAACCTGAGAATGACCCTTGGATACAGTTCAACCTGTTTAAAGGTGGGCAAAGGTTTCTAGGAGTGAAGCACCCCCTGGACTGAAGAAGGGATTGGGACCACTGAAGAGAGCAGTGGCCAGGCAGACTCTTGATCAGTGCTAGAGGGGCCCAGTGGAGTAGTAGGGACCACCACACAAAAGGGGCACAGAGACCTTGAATATACCCTAGGTAGGCCTGGATGGCAAGAGGAGCAGTAAGTATGTCCCAAACATTGTAGAACACTAGATAAATGTTCCCAGAGTAAAGATAAGAACCCTGAAGGGTTAATCTGGGGAAGGAGAGTTAGCCTCTATATAGGATAAGCAAGAGAGAAGAGGGCCACCAGAAAATTGTCAGCCAATCAGAAGGAGGCCTGCGTAACAGACATTCTGGGTACTGTAAGTGTTCCCATTGCTTGTTGCCTAGGAAATCCTACAACTCCATTTGTAGATTGCCATGAGCCCCCCTGGAGAATTAGAAAGTGAACTGTGTAATAGGGCATGAGGAGACAAGAAGGCAGAGCCCTCTCTGACCAATGTATCACAAACACTTGGAGATATGTCCCAGAGAAGTTTTCCCCATAGAAATCAATGGCGCAAAGATTCCTACAGGCAGGCTCTGTTTTTTAAATGGGCCACCGCACTAACATTGCTCTACAAAGTAAACTGTGGCTAGAAACCCCAAAACCCCATGGATAGGGGTAGTATAAAAAGTAAGAAATAAGAAATGGTGGAGCAGAAATAAGCAGCCCAAAGTACTCCAACACACCAAAAGCCCAAACCTCCATAGGCAGGGTAAAACAGGGGCTCTCCTCCCCAAAGACCCTTTTGTAATGCGCCTTGCCTTCCAGGAGGAGGAACTTAACACCGTGGCGCCTGTTTTCCATGTTGTACGTAAGAGAAATACTGTTAAATATGGATTCCCCTTAACTTGAAATCACCACTATCCATTCTTTGACCAAATGGAAGAATAAAATACATTCTTATATGGAATTAAAAAAAGTTAATGTATTTCTTCTAGTCCCCTGACTCTCATGTATCACATTGCGGATAGTAAATCCACCTACACATTATCCCCTCCCCTGTAATACTACACATACTAACTTCAACTTATTCCTGAAGTAATGATCATGCCATATTTTATATTTATTTTATGTCAGGAGTCATCTTTTGTAGCTGTGGTGATTCCTTACCCGCTCTGTCTCTCCTGCATCACTTTGATTGGAGGTTGGGGGTTTATAGTTTGGTCTGCCCTCTTCCTCGGCATTCGATTATTCGTGCTGAGTTGTTTATTTGTGCTGTTGTGGTTGTTCCTGGATTTCCGACATTGGCTTATGTTTTTTTTTTCTACTTGTCTTTTGATTTAGTTTAGGCTTCTGACTTTTCCCGACTGCCTGGCTTGTGTGACCATTCTCCGCTCATCCTCCGTGGTTCCCGTCGCTCCCGGTAAGTTTTGGCCTGTATATTGTTTTTAGGGTTGCCACCCGGCCAGTATTTTACCGGCACAGCCGGTAATTAGCACTGCTGAGCCGGTGCCGGTATAACCTCTATACCGGCCATTGAAAAGCCGGTATTACTGCTTTGCCCCGCTTCCCAGACCACTTTGGCAGCCTTTAATGATGTTGCCGACTAGGGCTGCAACAAGTAATCGATTCGTTGAGCACCGATTAGTTGTGCAGCCCCACAGCCGCCTTCACTCTCGCTCCCCCTTGTGCCTCTTTCACCCCCTTGTGCCTCTTTCACCCCCATGTACTTCTCTCTCCCCTTGTGCCTCTCTCCCCCGTGTACTTCTCTCTCCCCTTGTGCCTCTCTCCCCCGTGTACTTCTCTCTCCCCTTGTGCCTCTCTCCCCGTGTACTTCTCTCTTTCTCTCCCCCTTGTGCCTCTCTCTCTCTCCCGTAACTCTTTTTCACTTTCCTGCACTGATGACATCCGGAGCGCAACCACTCCAAATGCGGAGACGCCGCATGGAGCGTGCAGGTATTTTCTTCCTCTGTTCTGAGGCCAGTTTAAAACTGGCGCCCAGACAGAGGAAGAAAACCCCTGCACACTCCATGCGGCGTCTCCGCGTTTGGAGTGGTTGCGCTCCGGATGTCGGCAGTGCAGGAAAGTGAAAAAGAGTTACGGGAGTGAGAGAGAGGCACAAGGGGGAGAGAAAGAGAGAAGTACACGGGGAGAGAGGCACAAGGGGAGAGAGAAGTACACGGGGGAGAGAGGCACAAGGGGAGAGAGAAGTACACGGGGGAGAGAGGCACAAGGGGAGAGAGAAGTACATGGGGGTGAAAGAGGCACAAGGGGGTGAAAGAGGCACAAGGGGGAGCGAGAGTGAAGTACATGGGGGTGAAAGAGGCAAAAGGGGGAGAGAAAGAGAGAAGTACACGGGGGAGAGAGGCACAAGGGGAGAGAGAAGTACACGGGGGAGAGAGGCACAAGGGGAGAGAGAAGTACACGGGGGAGAGAGGCACAAGGGGGGAGAGAGAAGTACATGGGGGTGAAAGAGGCACAAGGGGGTGAAAGAGGCACAAGGGGGAGCGAGAGTGAAGTACATGGGGGTGAAAGAGGCAAAAGGGGGAGAGAGAGAGAGAAGTACATGGGGAGAAAGAGGCAAAAGGGGAAGAGAGAGAGAAGTACATGGGGGTGAAAGAGACAAAAGGGGGAGAGAGAGAGAAGTACATGGGGAGAAAGAGGCAAAAGGGGGGGAGAGAGAGAGAAGTACATGGGGGTGAAAGAGGAAAAAGGGGGAGAGAGAGAGAGAAGTACATGGGGTGAAAGAGGCAAAAGGGGGAGAGAGAGAGAAGTACATGGGGGAGAAAGAGAGAAGTACATGGGGGAGAAAGAGGCAAAAGGGGGAGAGAGAGAGAGAGAGAAGTACATGGGGGAGAAAGAGGCAAAAGGGGGGGAGAGAGAGAAGTACATGGGGGAGAAAGAGGCAAAAGGGGGAGAGAGAGAGAAGTACCTGGGGGAGAAAGAGGCAAAAGGGGGAGAGAGAGAGAGAGAAGTACATGGGGGTGAAAGAGGCACAAGGGGGAGAAAGGTACATGGGGGAGAAAGAGGCACAAGGGAGAGAGAGAAGTACATGGGGGAGAAAGAGGTACATGGGGGAGAAAGAGGCACAAAGAGGTACATGGGGGAGAAAGAGGCACAAGGGGGAGAAAGGTACATGGGGGAGAAAGAGGCACAAGGGAGAGAGAGAAGTACATGGGGGAGAAAGAGGTACATGGGGGAGAAAGAGGCACAAAGAGGTACATGGGGGAGAAAGAGGCACAAGGGGGAGAAAGAGGCACAAGGGAGAGAGAGAAGTACATGGGGGAGAAAGAGGCACAAGGGAGAGAGAGAAGTACATGGGGGAGAAAGAGGCACAAGGGGGAGAGAGAGAAGTACATGGTGTGAAAGAGGCACAAGGGGGAGTGAGAGAAGTACATGGGGTGAAAGAGGCACAAGGGGGAGAGAGAGAGAGAAGTACATGGGGGAGAGAGAGGCACAAGGGGGAGAGAGAGAAGTACATGGGGGAGAGAGAGAGAGGCACAAGGGGGAGAGAGAGAAGTACATGGGGGGGAGAGAGGCACAAGGGGGAGAGAGAGGCACAAGGGGGAGAGAGAGAGAGGCACAAGGGAGAGAGAGAGAAGTACATGGTGTGAAAGAGGCACAAGGGGGAGTGAGAGAAGTACATGGGGTGAAAGAGGCACAAGGGGGAGAGAGAGAAGTACATGGGGGAGAGAGAGGCACAAGGGGGAGAGAGAGAAGTACATGGGGAGAGAGAGGCACAAGGGGGAGAGAGAGAAGTACATGGGGGAGAGAGAGGCACAAGGGGGGGAGAGAGAGAAGTACATGGGGGAGAGAGAGAAGTACATGGGGGAGAGAGAGGCACAAGGGGGAGAGAAGTACATGGTGTGAAAGAGGCACAAGGGGGAGTGAGAGAAGTACATGGGGTGAAAGAGGCACAAGGGGGAGAGAGAGAAGTACATGGGGGAGAGAGAGGCACAAGGGGGAGAGAGAGAAGTACATGGGGGAGAGAGAGGCACAAGGGGGAGAGAGAGAAGTACCTGGGGGAGAGAGAGGCACAAGGGGGAGAGAGAGGCACAAGGGGGAGAGAAGTATTTACTCAGTAGGAAATACTCTTGTGGGTTCTTCTTTGGTTCTAGGGCAGCTGCCAGCCTTTATGACATTATTACAAAGGGATTCTGCATTAACCTCCTTGGGAACCAGAGAGGTTAATGTTTGGAAATGTGTTTCATTCCCATCTAGGCCTCAAAGGCTTAACTGTGAGGTCTGATCACCTTTGTGTGTAGGGGATCCTTCACCACACTGGTCTGGGAGAGCTTAGTCTGAGAGAGAGAGAGAGTGAGTGAGTGCTTAGTCTGAGAGAGAGTGTGTGAGTGCTTAGTCTGAGAGAGAGTGTGTGAGTGCTTAGTCTGAGAGAGAGTGTGTGAGTGCTTAGTCTGAGAGAGAGATTGCTTAGTCTGAGAGAGAGAGAGTGCTTAGTCTGAGAGAGAGTATGTGTGCTTAGTCTGAGAGAGAGTGTGTGTATGTGCTTAGTCTGAGAGAGTGAGTGCTTAGTCAGAGAGAGAGAGACTGCTTAGTCTGAGAGTGGTCATGCAACATTCTGCCCCTTTTGTGGCTCCTCCCTTTTGTAGCTCCTCCCTTTTGTGACTCCGCCCTCACCGACCCACAGCTATGGCCGGTATTTTTTTTAGGAAAAGGTGGCAACCCTAATTGTTTTTGCCTTTCGTTCCCTCTTTGACGTCCATGGTTGACCCCGGTTCCTTGGCCTGTCCGACTACCCGTGAAGCTTCAGCGTCTGTCTTTTTCTCTCACTCCCCGTAGGTCCTAGGGTTGCCACCTTTTCCTAAAAAAAATACCGGCCATAGCTGTGGGTCGGTGAGGGCGGAGTCACAAAAGGGAGGAGCCACAAAAGGGAGGAGCCACAAAAGGGGCAGAATGTTGCATGACCACTCTCAGACTAAGCAGTCTCTCTCTCTCTGACTAAGCACTCACTCTCTCAGACTAAGCACATACACACACTCTCTCTCAGACTAAGCACACATACTCTCTCTCAGACTAAGCACTCTCTCTCTCTCAGACTAAGCAATCTCTCTCTCAGACTAAGCACTCACACACTCTCTCTCAGACTAAGCACTCACACACTCTCTCTCAGACTAAGCACTCACACACTCTCTCTCAGACTAAGCACTCACTCACTCTCTCTCTCTCTCAGACTAAGCTCTCCCAGACCAGTGTGGTGAAGGATCCCCTACACACAAAGGTGATCAGACCTCACAGTTAAGCCTTTGAGGCCTAGATGGGAATGAAACACATTTCCAAACATTAACCTCTCTGGTTCCCAAGGAGGTTAATGCAGAATCCCTTTGTAATAATGTCATAAAGGCTGGCAGCTGCCCTAGAACCAAAGAAGAACCCACAAGAGTATTTCCTACTGAGTAAATACTTCTCTCCCCCTTGTGCCTCTCTCTCCCCCTTGTGCCTCTCTCTCCCCCAGGTACTTCTCTCTCTCCCCCTTGTGCCTCTCTCTCCCCCATGTACTTCTCTCTCTCCCCCTTGTGCCTCTCTCTCCCCCATGTACTTCTCTCTCTCCCCCTTGTGCCTCTTTCACCCCATGTACTTCTCTCACTCCCCCTTGTGCCTCTTTCACACCATGTACTTCTCTCCCCCTTGTGCCTCTCTCTCCCCCATGTACTTCTCTCTCTCCCCCATGTACTTCTCTCTCTCCCCCCCTTGTGCCTCTCTCTCCCCCATGTACTTCTCTCTCTCCCCCTTGTGCCTCTCTCTCCCCATGTACTTCTCTCTCTCCCCCTTGTGCCTCTCTCTCCCCCATGTACTTCTCTCTCTCCCCCTTGTGCCTCTTTCACCCCATGTACTTCTCTCACTCCCCCTTGTGCCTCTTTCACACCATGTACTTCTCTCTCTCTCCCTTGTGCCTCTCTCTCTCTCCCCCTTGTGCCTCTCTCTCCCCCATGTACTTCTCTCTCTCCCCCTTGTGCCTCTCTCTCTCTCCCCCATGTACTTCTCTCTCTCCCCCTTGTGCCTCTCTCTCCCCCATGTACTTCTCTCTCTCTCTCCCCCTTGTGCCTCTTTCACCCCATGTACTTCTCTCACTCCCCCTTGTGCCTCTTTCACACCATGTACTTCTCTCTCTCCCCCTTGTGCCTCTTTCTCCCCCATGTACTTCTCTCTCTCCCTTGTGCCTCTTTCTCCCCCATGTACTTCTCTCTCTCCCTTGTGCCTCTTTCTCCCCCTTGTGCCTCTTTCTCCCCCATGTACCTCTTTGTGCCTCTTTCTCCCCCATGTACCTCTTTCTCCCCCATGTACTTCTCTCTCTCCCTTGTGCCTCTTTCTCCCCCATGTACCTTTCTCCCCCTTGTGCCTCTTTCACCCCCATGTACTTCTCTCTCTCTCTCTCCCCCTTTTGCCTCTTTCTCCCCCATGTACTTCTCTCTCTCTCCCCCTTTTGCCTCTTTCTCCCCCATGTACTTCTCTCTCCCCCCCTTTTGCCTCTTTCTCCCCCATGTACTTCTCTCTCTCTCTCCCCCTTTTGCCTCTTTCTCCCCCATGTACTTCTCTCTTTCTCCCCCATGTACTTCTCTCTCTCTCCCCCTTTTGCCTCTTTCACCCCATGTACTTCTCTCTCTCTCTCCCCCTTTTTCCTCTTTCACCCCCATGTACTTCTCTCTCTCCCCCCCTTTTGCCTCTTTCTCCCCATGTACTTCTCTCTCTCTCCCCCTTTTGTCTCTTTCACCCCCATGTACTTCTCTCTCTCTTCCCCTTTTGCCTCTTTCTCCCCATGTACTTCTCTCTCTCTCCCCCTTTTGCCTCTTTCACCCCATGTACTTCACTCTCGCTCCCCCTTGTGCCTCTTTCACCCCCTTGTGCCTCTTTCACCCCCATGTACTTCTCTCTCCCCTTGTGCCTCTCTCCCCCGTGTACTTCTCTCTCCCCTTGTGCCTCTCTCCCCCGTGTACTTCTCTCTCCCCTTGTGCCTCTCTCCCCCGTGTACTTCTCTCTCCCCTTGTGCCTCTCTCCCCCGTGTACTTCTCTCTTTCTCTCCCCCTTTTGCCTCTTTCACCCCCATGTACTTCACTCTCGCTCCCCCTTGTGCCTCTTTCACCCCCTTGTGCCTCTTTCACCCCCATGTACTTCTCTCTCCCCTTGTGCCTCTCTCCCCCGTGTACTTCTCTCTCCCCTTGTGCCTCTCTCCCCCGTGTACTTCTCTCTCCCCTTGTGCCTCTCTCCCCGTGTACTTCTCTCTTTCTCTCCCCCTTGTGCCTCTCTCTCACTCCCGTAACTCTTTTTCACTTTCCTGCACTGCCGACATCCGGAGCGCAACCACTCCAAACGCGGAGACGCCGCATGGAGTGTGCAGGGGTTTTCTTCCTCTGTCTGGGCGCCAGTTTTAAACTGGCCTCAGAACAGAGGAAGAAAATACCTGCACGCTCCATGCGGCGTCTCCGCATTTGGAGTGGTTGCGCTCCGGATGTCATCAGTGCAGGAAAGTGAAAAAGAGTTACGGGAGAGAGAGAGAGAGAGAGGCACAAGGGGGAGAGAAAGAGAGAAGTACACGGGGAGAGAGGCACAAGGGGAGAGAGAAGTACACGGGGGAGAGAGGCACAAGGGGAGAGAGAAGTACACGGGGGAGAGAGGCACAAGGGGAGAGAGAAGTACATGGGGGTGAAAGAGGCACAAGGGGGTGAAAGAGGCACAAGGGGGAGCGAGAGTGAAGGCGGCTGTGGGGCTGCACAACTAATCGGTGCTCAACGAATCGATTACTTGTTGCAGCCCTAGTCGGCAACATCATTAAAGGCTGCCAAAGTGGTCTGGGAAGCGGGGCAAAGCAGTAATACCGGCTTTTCAATGGCCGGTATAGAGGTTATACCGGCACCGGCTCAGCAGTGCTAATTACCGGCTGTGCCGGTAAAATACCGGCCGGGTGGCAACCCTAGTAGGTCCTGCTGTAGCGGGTGCCAGCCTTTCCTATAGCTTGTCACTTTCTGCAGCCCTTGCTCTAGGAGTCTCCGGCGGGAGCTCCGTCCTCATTAGGCCGCTTTCTGGCCATGGCCCTGACTCCACTGCAGCCCCGCCTCCGCTCTCTCGGGCATTCTTCCGGGAACCATGGCTCTCGACGGCCTAGTCAGCAGTCTCTTGCGGGGTATTACCCGCTGAGGGTTGCTGGGCCCGGTAGTCTCGGTCTGGGCACCCAGCTTGGGGTGGTCTGCTGGTCTGGGCGGTCCCCTGCAGGCTAGGGTCCTTTTCCGTGCTTTGATAGTAGGAGTGGTGGGTGTCTGGTGGCTTAGTGGTGGTGGGTTGGAGACTATCTTCCCACCAGGGGTCTTTTATGGTTACCTCCTACTGGGGGTCTTCTGTTCTATTTTGCCCCATTTTCTGCGAAGTGACTTGCTTCATTGTGGCGGTCCTAGCCTGCTGGTGTGCACCCATTTGGTGTCCGTTTCCTTCCTTGTGTAGTCTCCTCTGGGTGCTCTCCCCTCCTTGGTCCGGGGGGCCCTTGGGTCATTCCTCTTTGGGGTCTGCAGACTAGGGGGAATAGGTTCTTGCAGGCCCTTTCTTGTCTCCGGTGGAGCTCTCTTACTTTGCCGCTTAGTTATTTTGACGGTACCTGGGAGGGTGGCTGAGTATCAGTTAGTACCAGCCAGGTGGTTGGTGGCCAAACCCTATGTCTGATTGACCACTGTTCCTGATCAGAGCCGGGCGCTATCTCTAGCAGGTCCATTGGCGGGGCTTCCTTCCTTCTAACCTTTAAGGGCAAAGGGCTTCTCCTCTTCAGATTCCAGTCTCTCTGGGTTTCCATGTTACTGAGGTTCCTGAAGTTTCCACTCAAAGGCCCGGTAGGACTAGGTCTCCGTCAGTCTCCCCTTGTCTTCATCCAGGTCAGGGTCCCTGCTCAACTGGGATCAAACATCTGGCTTCGTGGCCAGCACCTTTACCTCCGCTACGGCTGCAGCAACAAGACCAGGGTGACTGTCACCGATCCTGAGCATCGCTCCCTAGAGTCGTACCCCAGCTTCTGACCTAGTCTTTCCTCCACAGGTTCCTGACATTTTAAATCTATATGTCTATGCAGGAGTTGTATCATAGAAAATTATATCAGTTGCAGGCAATCATAGGACATTATATTATTATATATGTATATACACACACACACACACACACACACATACATATATACATGATGTACTGTGCAAAAGTTTTAGGCAGGTGTGAAAATGCAGTAAAGTATGAATGCTTTCAAAAACATTGATATGTTAATAGTTTTACTTATCAATTAACAAAATGCAAAGTGGTCGAACAAGAGAAAAATCTAAATCAAATCAATATTTCTTTTTGTATGCAATATCTGGTGTGACCACCCTTTGCCTTCAAAACCGCATAAATTCTTCTAGGTACTCTTGCACAGTTTTGTAATGAACTCGGCAGTTAGATTGCTCCAAACATCTTGGAAAACTAACCACAGTTCTTCTGTGGATTTAGGCAGCCTCAATTGCTTCTCTCTCTTCATATCATCCCAGACAGACTTGATTATGTTGAGATCAGGGCTCTGTGGGTCCATACCATCACTTAGAGGACTCCTTGTTCTTTTTTATGCTGGAGAAAGTTCTTAATGACTTTGGCTGTATGTTTAGTGTCGTTGTCATGCTGCAGAATAAATTTGAGGCCAATCCGATGCCTCCCTGATGGTATTGCATGATGTATAAGTATATGCCTGTACTTCTCAGCTTTGATGAGAACATTCTGACCAAATCCCCACTCTATTTGCAAAAATGCTGCCCCAAACTTGCAAGGATCCTCCGCCATACTTCACTATTGCCTGCAGACACTCATTCTTGTACCACTCTCCAGCCCTTCAGCAAACAAACTGCCTTCTGTAACAAACATTTCAAATTTTGACTCATCAGTCCAGAGAACCTACTGCCATTTTTCTGCACCCAGTTCCTGTGTTTTCATGCATAGTTGAGTCGCATAGCCTTGCTTCCCTGTCGGAAGTATGGCTTTATGGCTGCAAGTCTTCCATGAAGACCACTGCTGACCAGAATGGTGCAAGCTGTTCCCACAGTTTTCTGCCAATTCTGAGCTGATAGAACTGTTGGACATCTTCCAGTTGAGAAGGGGCATAAGCACGATGTGTCTTTCATCTGCTGAACTAAGTTTCTGACCACTATATCTATGGTCCTTAAAGCTGCCCATTTCTTTGTGCTTTTTCAAAAGAGCTTGGACAGCACATATGGAAACCTCTGTCTGCCTTGAAATTTCTGCCTGGAAGAGACCTTGCTGATGCAGTATAACTACCTTGTGTCTTGTTGCTGTGCTCAGTCTTGCCATTGTGTATGACTTTTGACATTAAACTGTTTTCAGCAACCTCACCTTCTTAGCAGAGTTCGGCTGTTCCTCACCCAGTTTTATTCCTCCTACACAGCTGTTTCCTTTTAAGTTAAAGATTGTGTTACAATCTACATATTAAATTGATGATCATTAGCTACTGTTTGGTATAATTGTTTAACCATACACCTGACTATATGCCTATAAAATCCCTGAGTTTGTGCAAATGAACCTAGAAGATTTCATGCTGTTTTGATTTGACTTAGCTTTTTCTTCTGTTCACTCACTTTGCATTTTGTTAATTGATAAATATAAACTATTAACATATCTATTTTTGAAAACATTCTTACATCATTTTTTACACCTGCCTAAAACTTTTGCACAGTACGGTATTTTATATGCACCTTTGGTAGCTTCAGCCCTCCCACCCATTTGGATATATGCAGTGGGCCACTTGGTAGTTACCTATCCAGACTCATACCTATCCTCCACAAGTTAAAGAAAAAGAAGAAACCCTGCTTCACTAGCACACCTGCGAAAGCTAATCACTGTGTTCCCTGGGTCCAAAGGTAAATGGAAATAAAACCTAACTTTTATTAAAACTTCTAAAAAGAAGAAATAATCAACAACATATACATCCAATATATCAAATATATGTGACAGGGCCTAAATATAGTGTACTACCGAGGCATCATCCGGCTTGCCATCTAAATAGGTCTATATATAAGTATATATTATGTATTTAATACTTAAAAGATATTGAAGGTCTCACCACCATTAAAGTGTTCAGTGTAGAAACAATGGTAATTATTGATCAATCTAACATCAACTGGTCCCCCTGTTGATTCAAAATAAACTCAGATGATTAAATTCCCTTTAAGAGAGACAACCAAGTTAAGCTACAATAGCAAAAAAATAGAAAGTATCCAATCTCATAGATACATGGATAAACTCCCCATAACCCAGTCACTTAATAGAGAAAAGGGACATCTAGCGTTTACAGCAATACTTGATGGTACAAATAACCGGAACGTGTCCGGACTACCATTGTTTCTCACACCCTCATCTCATAAAGGGAAATACCGAAACATATGCCCGTTAACCAAAAGAGCTCCCCAGTATGAATGTCTAATGTAACTACTCAAGTTCACTCAAAACACCGGGGCATATCCGGCTTGCCAATAAACTCCCTTATTGTTACTAAATGTAACTATTAAAGTTTACTTAAATACCGGGGCATATCCGGCTTGCCACTAAACTATCTAATGGTTACCTAACTTAGCTACTAAAATTTACTCAAAAATACCGCGGCATATCCGGCTTGCCATTAAATTACCTAATATAAATATCTAGTTCACATAAATTAAATAATCTCTAACCAAAATGTACCGGAGCACATCCGGCTTGCCTTAAACCTCCAGTATCATAGGGGATATACTTCCACTGACATTAATCAAAATCCTTGTCACAAAGATAACAAATTACATATAGAATAAAAAAGAGAGCGCGATGCACATTTTGTATCATAACTTCTTCATGGCATAGTGAGTCATACCTATCCTCCCCCTCCTTTTTGTGTAATGATTTGCTATATTCCTTTCACTATTTTTCTAATAAACTTTTATATCTATACCTTTCTTTAACTTGCATTGCTTCCCTATGTGGATGAAATGTTATTTATGTTTAAGAATTAACTAGGGTAAAAATTTTGAGGTCAATGTCTTCCCAGCATTTGTGCACTCTCTCCTTTGTCAACTCCATAATACTGCATTTGAGGGATGTTTTATGAGATGTCTTGTTTCTCTTTTGTATTTTTGTATACTTTTGAATACAGAGATATTCTATACTACTTATGAATGAAATGTATATATCATTGTCTTTATGGATGCAACCCGTTATTTTCAATATATTGGTGCGTTATCATAGGGAGCCTATGACTGGGCACTAGGACACAATGTGCTTTTGGCTATTCCTTTGTGGTTTTGTGTTGTGTTATGGTGCTGGCTCATTTTGTATATAGAATAATATTTATTTATCTAATTTTATTTAACTCTGTGAGGTTGAGAGAATAAATGCTTTCATGCAAAATGTAAAAGGTTGACATATTTTAATTGAATCTAATAAAAGCCATATTTTAGATACAAGGGTATTAATGTAACATGATGCACACTTTACCAAACCTGCCTCAAAAGAGAGTGACCTTGTGGACAGGTTTAACTGTTTTGGTATTTCAATACACTTAAACACTATATTAATACGTTGATTAATATATTGGAGTTGTATATCATAATAAAAAAAGGAAATACAGAAAACCTCATTCCTCTAGCTCACTTGTACAATAAACATAATACAACCATATTTATACAACAATTTTATTTTACACAAACTACAGCTGAGTACAAAAACAAGAAAGAACACACACAAGGTAAAATGCATTTGTAAGTAAATCTGTGAGAAGCAATGCAGGTGATTTTCTTTTTTATCCTAGTACAATATAGTGCTGTATATAATTAATTATAAATTATCGGGTCATGTTAACATTTTCTCTCTTGTACAATCAATGTTGTGGACAGTTAATTGTCCTAATGCACTGTAGAAATAATCATATTATTTAGAAATGGGAGTTGTGTTCAGAACATTCAACTATTTGGAGCTCTCAGAATAAGAGCTATGTACAGAAAAAAGGATTACAATAATTTATTACATTGAATAGATGACACTTTTTGAATTGGAAAACTAATCTAAGAATGTAAAAAGGGAAGAAAGAGGGAGAGTGCATTTCATTATCAGGCATTACTTTTGCTGCTACAAATTAACAGCACAAGAAGGAAGGTTGATAGCCACTGAGCATCAGATGTTACCCAATTACGAACATTCTCAAGAACATACATGGAAGTTTTGCTCAAGTAACAAATTCTGCAGAATCAACCTGAACTGACACATAGTAATCATCAGACACTCTTGTCTTGCAATCTCATCCAAGCTACTAGTACTTATGTTGCACTGTCCATGTTGAATGTGCCTGTGTTTAGATAAGGACATGAAATTCTTCTTCATAAAACTTCAGTTTTTAACAAAAATGGTGGTATCCTTTTAAAATGTTGCATGGAAAACAGCGTACGACTACAGGGTACATTCAGTATGTCTCCCTGATTAAAAGGGTGAAACTACAATCTCACACTGCAGGAAAGTGCAAGATTCTCATGTCACTGAATGAAATGTCACCATCAATTTATGAAAGAACATTTGAGCCCTCTATGGCACCCAGTGATTCAAGTTTGCAAATATGGCACCCAAATAATTAAATGAAATAAGAAAATTAAATACCTTCTGCTCTCTGCCACAAAAATACCTTCTACTCTCTGCCACAGCAGTGATCGGTGGGGCCATAAAGAACTGGCACCGCTTGTCCAAATCTACCTCCTCCCACGGGCCGAACTGCACTCGAGGAGTCTTGCTCTTCAGCAAGGTACTGCCAATTGCAGCGAGTGGAGATGAAGTGTGAAACTCCCCGAGTGTAGTTCGGCCAGTGGGAGGAGGTAGATTTGGATAAGCGGTGCCAGTGCTTTATGGTCCCGCCAATCACTGCTGTGGCAGAGAGCAGAAGGTATTTTGGTGGCAGAGAGCAGAAAGTATTTTATTTTCATATTTCATTTAATCATTTGGGTTCCATATTTTCAAACTTCAATCACTGTGTGCCATAAAGGGCTCAAATGTATTTACATGCTATATTTTAAAAGTGAGCCAAAATGGTTACTGGTATGTCTGTCAGACAATATTAGTTTAGCTACACCAGTGAGAAAACTGGTATTTGGGTGTTAAAGATTTGGTCATGCTGATCATTCCTCTAAAAATAAATATAGTAATGGACAGATGTACATAATATCCCCCCCCCCCTGAATATTAGGTTACATGGGTTCCAGGAAAAGAACTATGATTTTCTGAAAACAGACATGTTGTTTGCCATTAAAATGATGGAAAAGTAATAAAAACTAAAAAAAATGTGTCACCACAACCTTCACACAAGCTTCCATGGAAGAAGGTCCAAGAAAGTTGGAATTAGCCCTAGGATATATGAGGGACTGCAATAATAAAATATTGCCATTGAAAAAGATTGTATTCACCCATGTTAATTACCCATTAGGACAAAATATATGTGTTCTGTGCAACTTTTTTGTGTTACAAAATCACACAAGAACTAGGTAAAAAAATCACTCACAATCAGAAGCAGCACCTAAATGGTATATCAGGAACAAAGGATATAAACAAGGCTCAGAGGTAATTCTGACAACACATTGTGTTCTTTATACATTGTGATCAACATTCAGTAGGATACTTTCCAGACATAACAGGTTTCAGATTTCTGGCCACGCTGCTGTGTATTCCAGCAGCATTCAAACCAGGCCCATAAGACATTCAAGATTCCAAAGTCAACACCACAATCTTGGGGGATCCTCTGCAACTCTGCTTTTAAATAGGGTAATTTCATCCAGATGCATCAAGGGTACGTCTCTGATTACATCCGCCAAGCTCTCATGCAGCAGGGGGAAAATTAAAACGTTCAGTGCAGGTCTCTCTAGGTGGAAGCTGAAACAGGGATAGAAGATTAATGCAGAAGTCACACAGGATTATTAGTTGTGTGTTATGAAAGTTTAGTGAAGCTGCTGTATTTTTTAAGCAGTTTATAATTATTTTACAATTTCTAAGTAAGGTAAACAGCACAGCTGTACATTTACATTGATTTAAGTATGATATTTCAAGTTTGCATAATGTTGAACTGACAGTAACCACCGGACTTAATGTAAGATGATTAGGAATCCTTTCTACAGTGTCAGATGTACCAGTTATATCCACTTTGCACATTATCTGCAGTTGACCCTATTTACTCAGCCCCAAAAAACTTTTAGTTTACAATTTATTAAAAATGAATAAATAAATAAAAAAACTTCAGTAGTCTGGATGAGGTCTCCTGCACCACCTTTGATCCATTGTTTAGATCAGATTGCTAAATTAAGTGATTAGCTGTAGAATAAAAACAACACTAGGACTGTTAGATTAGATAGGTGTAAGTATATATACATATCAGGAGTTATGTAGTCCTATGGTTTCCCCTAACGTTAAAAGGAATGTCTGTCAGGAGGTGGTTTTTGCTAGGGAAGTCATGGGAAAAAAGACAACAAAGATTTAATGTTTCTATTCGATGCAAAAACAGTAGTTACAAAAGCACTGACTGCCATGTAAAGAATTGTTGTGTATCCATAACCATGCTGCCATTTATATGCTGCCAGCATTTCTTACAGCTATATGGTAGGTAAACAAAATTCTGATGTAATCACATATACACATTAAATAATAGAGCACCAATTAAAATTAACAACCAATTCAAGCATGTATGTGTGTATGTATTTATTGCAGATGTATCACCAGATATTATCTCAAACAGTTTACATCAATTATAGATGCTTTGCAATGCACTGCAATCTTCTCTGTTCCTCATTATTTCCACAATATAATAGTGAAGTTTGGTACTAGCATTCCAGCAGTCTCAAGACATGAAAACCACTGGGGGTTCCCTACAGCAGCAGTCCAGAATGAGTCTAGTATCCTCTTGTTGCATTATGCTTCTGCAAGAAATGGTAACAGCATATAAAATACAGGCTTAATATAAGCACCCTCCTGCCCCCAAAAAATAAAGAGGTGGGACCAGATTCCTGACACACACACTCCTCCCCCAATTTGAGAGCGAGATTAATCCTTTGAGTATGAGAGAGATATCCAAGACATTGCAATGGATTCAAGATACTAAGGGTTCATGGAACAATAATGAATAAATGTGCCCAGGTCCCCTCTAATTTGTAATATGGGTTTTAAGGAGTGAGAGTGGATTAATAAACATGGCTGCTTGGAGAGATCTAATCCTCCCCAGTAACTGTTAAAGATCACAATACTGCTCCTCTATCACCCATCCGCTTTACATACCCTACATTATTTTCTGGAGGTATTGTTGTTTGTCACAATGAGTTCCATTACTGGTACCCCGTAGCTGATCTGCTGGTTCTGCAATACCATCTCTGATAGTTCTAGTGGCACTGACATGACCTCAGTGTGACCTGGAAGTACTATGAAGAGAGTCTGGAGCAGGCAGGTCAGCTCCACAGCCTGGAGCAGGCAGATCAGCTTCACATTGCCAGTAATGTAGCACAAACAACCCTACCTACAAAAAAAGTTGAAATATGGAGTATTTTGATCTTTGATAGTTGATAGGGACTATTAGCACTCCACAAATGACCATTAATGGAGTACCTCCCCAAAGCCACAATCAATAGATCATTTTGTTACAGATAAAGTGCCTCCTGGACCCCTAGTTAGTAGCATTAAATGAGGTGTCCTTAAATTTCAACCTCTGTCATATCCCACTTGGTTCTGTTAATCCAGAGGAAAGCAAAAAAAAAAAACAAAAACAAACCCTCCAAATTGTGACCCAAGTAGTTTAAAAAATTACTTCCTGAATCCAAAACAAAAATTGTTTATGTGTTCCATAAACATCCTATCTGCACTGTAATCAACTGCCAGTTATCTTTATTATTCTGTGTTAAACATGTATCCATTACTGTATTAGCCTTAAAGAGGAACTTTCACCTTGATTCAAATTGAACCCAGTGATGTTTCATAAGCTAATTACGCTTTTCAGCTAATGAAGCATTTTAAGTGACATGTCATATACTAATGAAGGTTTTCAGTTATGTTTCATATGCTAATAAAGCTCTGGGCCATAACAAAAGATTTTCTATTTCCGTTTTCGCAGAAATAAACATGAATTTCCTAAACTAGACATCTGCTGGATTATATAGGCAGTTTTCAATGAAGTTTTCAAACACACAAAAAATTAAATGTGACAGGTACCCTTTAAAATAGGATTTTAGTCTTACCTGTTAAATCCTTTTCACTTAGTCCATACAGGTTACTGGTAACTCTGGGAGGCGATCCGCCCCTTTAAGTAGGCAGGAACATTTCTCCAAATGTATGCAGGGGCGGAGCCTCCCCTCCCTCCTAGGCTGCTTCCCAGTCAGCTAACACCAGAATGATTTGAGACCCTACTAACTGACCAGAAATAGGAGAGAAGAAGACTCCTGTGAGCATGCCCCGAAGGACTCCCACAAAGTGCCACAGGAGAGCCAAGCATGGTCTCTTGACAGGGTGGGAGACCAGTAACCTATATGGACTAAGTGAAAAGGATTTAACAGGTAAGACTTAAATCCTATTTTCAATGTCGTCCAATACAGGTTACTGGTAACTCTGGGATGTCCAAGCATTGAGTTACCCTGAGGCGGGAAGGAGGCAAGGACAAGGCGCAAGGCTCCCAAAGTCACCAGGACCTCCATGAACCTACTGGACAGAGATCCCAACAAAACAGGAGTGTCAACGGACACTAACTAGGGGTAAAAACAGACCCCAGGAACTGTTACACAGCACACTGAACCAGAGCCAACAGGGCTCAACAGTAAGGAAGCACTAAGAACCTCAGAAGAAGAAGAAGATCCTAGACAGGCAAAACTGCCTCCAGGACCTTCCTCCCAAAGCTGGCGTCAGCCGAGGCCAGCACATCCACACGATAGTGCTTCGAGAAGGTGTGCACAGAGGACCAAGTGGCCCCCCGGCACAGCTGATCAGCAGACGCTTGATTTTTGTAGGCCCAAGAGGCCCCAATGGACCTGGTGGAATGGGCCGTAACCCTAAAGGGAACATGTTTGTTCCTCAAGTCGTACACCTTACGAATGGTAGACTTAATCAAAGATGCAATAGTCACTTTGGATGCCGGTCTCCCAGCCCTAGGACCCTCCGGAATGACGAACAAAGCATCAGACGTCCTGATGGATTCCGTGCGATGCACATAAAAGTTGAGACAATGCACAACATCCAACAAATGGAGATCCCTCTCCTTCTCGGAAGAGGGGTTAGGGCAGAAAGAGGGCACCACAATCTCCTGATTAATGTGGAACTCAGAAACCACTTTAGGTAAGAACTCCTTAGAAGTGCGAAGCACCGCCTTGTCTTTGTGAAACACCAAATAGGGTGAATTGCAGGAGAGAGCTTGTAACTCCGCCACCCGGTGGACTGACACAATAGCCAGAAGAAAGGCCATCTTCCATGACAAAAGACGTAAAGGAATGATAGCCAAAGACTCAAAGGGAGGACGCTGGAGAACTCCAAACACCAGATTAAGGTCCCACTGAGGAGCCGGACTCCGAAAGGCAGGACGCACATGAGCCACACCCTGGAAGAAGATCTTGACATCAGGAAGGACAGCAATGCGTTCCTGGAAAAAGACAGAAAGCGCCAAGGTCTGAACCTTAAGAGAACTCAAACTGAGTCCCTTATGCACACAGTCTTGCAAAAAGGCCAGGACATAAGGAAGATGAAAATTGTGAGACAGGTCCCTGTCAGCATACCAAGACAGAAAGATCGACCAGACCCGGTGATAGATCTTGGACGAAACAGGCTTACGAGCCCGAAGCATGGTAGACACCACAGCAGAAGAAAACCCCTTCTTCAAAATTGAGGATTCAACCTCCAGGCCGTCAAATGGAGATGATGAACATCCTCCTTCCACAGATAACCTTGACTCAGAAGATCTGGACGAGGGGGAAGCGGAAAGGGCTCTGCCACCGACACAGCCAGAAGGTCCGGATACCAGGACTGACGAGGCCAATTCGGAGCAATGAGGATGACCGGACAACGCTCCACCTTCAGCTTATGGATCATCCTGATCAGCATTGTAAGGGGGGGGGGGAGATGTAGGCCAGGGAAAACGCCCAAGGAATCGACATGGCCAGAGCCAGCGAGTCTCTCCACCTGGAGCAGAACGTTGGAACCTTCCTGTTGTACCTGGCTGCCATCAGATCCACCAGGGGCATGCCCCACATCTGAGTCAATAGTTGAAACACTCCGGATGGAGTTCCAACACTCCTCTGTCGACTGTGTGACGACTGAGAAAATCTGTCATGATGTTGTCTACGCCTGGAATGTGCACCGCTGAAATGGCGGGAATGTGAACCTCCGCCCAGGACAGGATGGCCTTGACCTCTAGCCACGCGGCAAGACTTCTTGTCCTGCCCTGCCTGTTGATGTAAGCCACGGCGGTGGCGTTGTCTGATTCCACCTTGACCGGACAGTCCTCCAGCTGAGATTCCCAATGGCGTATAGCATGGAAAATCGCCCGAAGTTCCAGAATGTTGATGGGGAGAAGAGATTCCTCCAAGGACCACTTCCCCTGAGCGCTGAAGCGACCCAATACAGCACCCCAGCCCGAGAGACTGGCGTCAGTCGTGATCTTGGTCCAGTAAGGGATCCGGAAGGGTCTCCCCTTCAGGAGATGGGAAAGGTCCAACCACCACTCCAAGCTCAACTCGACGTGAGGAGGCAAAGACACTGACAGCTTCAGATGATCCAGTCGATCCCTGCACGTCTGGATCACAAACCTCTGAAGTTCCCTGGTGTGGGCCATCGCAAATGGCACCACCTCTATCGTGGAGATGAACTTCCCCACCCGTGAAGACAACTTCGGCACTGGGATCCGCTCGAGTGCCAGAATCCTCACAACTTGTTGGGCAATTTGATGAGCCACTTCCTCCAGCAGAAACACCATACACTTCTGAGTGTCGAACAGCAGACCCAGGAATATGAGACTCTGGGATGGAGACAAGTCCGACTTGTCCAAATTCACTATCCACCCGTGACGGTGAGGGCATGAATGCAGGTCTGAACCTGCTGATGAAGGAGTTACGCAGATTCCGCCTTCAATAGCAAGTCGTCCATGTACGGAGTCACTCTTATGCCATCCCGATGGAGGGCAGATATCAATGCTCCCAGAACTCGTTGAAAAACCTGGGGAGCAGTTGTCAGTCCAAACGGAAGAGCTGAAAACTGAAAATGACCCCTGGCGCAGGCAAACCGCAGATACTGCCTGCTCGCTGGATGAATAGGGATGTGCAAATACGCATCCTGAAGATCCAGAGAAGCAAGAAACTCCCCTGGAGACATGGCGGCAATCATAGTGCGCAGAGATTCCTGGCGATAGTGGGTCTTCACCACAAAGGAATTGAGATCTTTGCGATCCAAAATAGGACGACCCCTGCCGTCCTTCTTGGTCACCACAAAAAGGTTGGAGTAGAACCCCAAGCCCATGTCCTAAGGAGGCACTGGCTCCAGAACCTCTTTGTCCAAGAGATCCTGAATAGCGCCGAACGGACGCAGTTTCTCTGCATCTTGCGGAGAACGAGTGAGACGAAAACGAAAGGGAGGAAGGGAAAAGAAAGGGATCTTGTATCCCTCTGAGACCACCTGTAAAACCCATGGGTCCGTCACAGATTCCTCCCAGACCCTGCGAAAGAGGTGGAGACGTCCCCCCACGGCAGGGTGCGGACCCAGGTTCGGTAGCCTTGGCAGACTTGGGCTTGGAAGCAACCTTGGGCTTCCAGGACTGCTTGGGCTTGGAGAAGGGACGCGGATCGGACGGGACTGACTTAGTCGACGGGCTCGTCTCTGTCTGAAAGGAACGAAAGGACCGGTAACGCTTAGCCGGCAACTTTTTCTTGAAGACCAAAGGGTACTCTTACCCCCAGTAGCCTCGCTAATGAGTTCCTTGAGCTCAGACCCAAACAAGGAAGTACCTTGGAAAGGCAAAGAAAGCAAAACCTTCTTGCAGTGTCAGCAGACCAAATCTTATGCCAAAGCGCACGCCTGTCTACCACAGAAGAGGTAGAAGCCCTAGCCATCATGCGGACAGCGTCAAAAGCAGCATCAGAAACATAATTCTGGGCCTCAGAAATATTAGCAAGCAAGCGCAATTGTTCTGAAACAGGCGCGTCCTGACGGACCGCCGTGGTGAGTTGCTCAGTCCAGACCGCAATGGCCCGGTTAACCCACGCCACAGCAAATGCCGGACGCATAGCAGTGCCAAGAGAGGCAAAAATAGACTTGAGGCAAACTTCCAACTATTTGTCCGTCCAATCCTGTAAAGCAGAAGCATCAGATACAGGTAAAGCAGTCGATTTAGACAGTCTAGAAACAGGGGCATCCACCTTGGGAGGATGAACCCATTTATTCAGTTCAGCCTCAGAAAAGGGATAAAGTTTTGCAAACTTTTTTTAGACTGAAGAGGACTTGTCAGGATTTTTCCAAGCATCAGAAACCAAACGTTCAAGAGTACGGTTAGGAGGAAAACAAGTAACAGCTTTAGCCGGTTTCTGAAAGACATCAGTTGGGTCAGAGGGAACCTCTTGACTCAAGGGAAGGTTGAGGGTGGTCAGAACGGCTCTAATTAAGCCCTCAACAGAGCTCAGGGTCACATTCAAAGGGTCTCCAACAGATCTGGAAGACTCAATAACTGTACCATCCTCAACATCAGAATCTTGCAACAATTCTTCCTCAGAAGAATCAGACACATCAGGCGCCCCCTGTGGTTTAGGCAGGGAGGTTCTGATAGTAGAGGGAGCCTGCCATAACTGCAGTGCATCCTGTACCTGAGAGGGAAAGAGTTGAAGAGTGGACCTGAGGTCCCTAGTTGTAGCCTTACACTCTTTAACCCAAGCTGGCTCTATAGCATGGCTGGAAGGCCCTGGGTTGCTGTCAGGACCTTCTGAGCATGCTGGGCATAAATGACCAGAGAATTCCCTAGGCAGCCCTGAATGACAGGAGGAGCAAAACGCAATGGGGGATACTGATACCCCAGCCTCCTTAGTCTTAGGTCTAGTCCCAAGCTCCAGCGGTGTAGACATACTCACAGTGTCAAATATACCCCACTGACAGAAATCACCCAATTTAAGTGTGAAACATTAAATATTCACCCCAGAAACGTTAAAACTAAACTTATCTGGCAAGCGAAGGGTTAATAAACGGAGGAGAGGGAGAAGGTCCGGTCCCTGCGTAGTATACTCGATGAGAAGAACTCACAAAATGGCAGCCGCGACGGGAGCCAATCAGAAAAAAGGCGCGAAACGAGCGCTCATGGGAAACATAGTTTTGTGCCCGAAGCCCCCCAAGTCCCCCAACACACTTGAACATGAACCGGATGAAAGAGCAAGGGAAGACAAACAAAATGAGCCCACTCTGAAGTCGCTATGTGAAGCGGTTCCAGAGATACGTCCCACAAAGTGTAAGCCCATAGAGAGTAAAGGAGCAATGGCGGCTATGCGGTAAAAGCGCGCCTTAAAGGCGCGGAACATAAAATTGAAGAACATAAACCCCAATAATAAAAAGGTTAAAAACACATATTGCACACATGTACATGATGAGAAAACACTATCCCATAAAGAAAGTGTAACAGAACCCTTAATAAACAAGTCAAACCAGCAGACAAAGGGTTAAAATGCCATATAGACTGCTCCAAAACTCACAGACATACATATATACATTATAGATATATATAAAAACACCCAATGAGTGCTCGAGTGCGCAATGAGAACTCCCAAATACAAGCCCAATTTTATGGAAGGGACACTGTGGGACAAGTGGACCGTCAGCACTCAAAGGGTGGCTCACCTTTCTGCAGGTCTTCTGCCTTCAGGTCACCATGCAAAGACAGGATTACCACAGAGGATAATCCCCCAGGGAAGTTCTTGAAACCAAGTTGTTCCCTCATCAGGGCATAAGGTCCACCAAAAATCCCTGGACACTGAGCTAGCCACTTTGGAGGGGGCATTTGTCAGTCATGGTAACCCGCCAAATGGTGGTATTCCATATTTGACAGAAAACAATAAAAAGACTAAACTGAAGAGATGTTCTCCACCTGGTGTGTACACTCCCAGGAACAAATCATTCTTGTGTTAGCTGACTGGGAAGCAGCCTAGGAGGGAGGGGAGGCTCCGCCCCCTGCATACATTTGGAGAAATGTTCCTGCCTACTTAAAGGGGCGGATCGCCTCCCAGAGTTACCAGTAACCTGTATTGGACGACAGTGAAATATATATATGTAAATAGTAAACATTCCTTCCCTTAGATGCCTCTTCTAAAATGTAAACAAACCCAGTTTATCTAGTCCTTCTATATAATTAAAATTTTCAAATCCACCTTTCAATTTTGTTGCACTTCTGTACTTTTTCCAGTTCAATAATGTCTTTTTTTTAAGAACAGGTACATACAACTGCACTTCCTAGTGCATTAAATAAACACCAACCCAGAAAACTGAAATACAGTACCTTGCAAAAGTATTCACCCCCCCCCCCCCTTGGCATTTTTCCTATTATGTTGCATTACAACCTGGAATTAAAATTGATTTTTTTGGGGGGTTGTACAATTTGATTTACACAACATGCCTACCACTCTGAAGATGCAAAATATTTTTATTGCGACACAAACAAGATAAGAAAAAAACAGAAAACTTGAGCGTGCATAACTATTCACCCCCCAGTCAATACTTTGTAGAGCCACCTTTTGCAGCAATTACAGCTGCAAGTCTCTTGGGGTACATTTCTATAAGCTTGGCACATCTAGCCACTGGGATTTTTGCTCATTCTTCAAGGCAAAACTGCTCCAGCTCCTTCAAGTTGGATGGATTCCGCTGGCGTAGAGCAATCTTTAAGTTATACCATAGCTTCTCAACTGGATTGAGGTTTGGGCTTTGACTATACCATTCCAAGATATTTAAATGTTTCCCCTCAACCCACTCGAGTATTGCTTTAGCAGTATTTTTAGGGTCATTGCCCTGCTGGAAGGTGAACCTCCGTCCCAGTCTCAAATCTCTGGACGACTGATAAAGGTTTCCCTTAAGAATTTCCCTGTATTTAGCGCCACCCATCATTCCTTCAATTCTGACCAGTTTCTCAGTCCTTGCGAATGAAAAACATCCCAACAGCATGATGCTGCCACCACCATGCTTCACTGTGGGGATGGTGTTCTCGGGGTGATGAGAGGTGTTAGGTTTGCTCCAGACACAGCATTTTCCTTGATGGCCAAAAAGCTCAGGTTTAGTCTCATCTGACCAGTGTACCTTCTTCCATATGTTTGGGGAGTCTCCCACATGCCTTTTGTGAACAGCAAATAGGTTTGCTTATTTTTTTTCTTTAAACAATGGCTTTCTTCTGACCACTCTTCCATGAAGCCCAGCTCTGTGGAATATACGGCCTAAAGTGGTCCTATGGACAGATACTCCAGTTTCCTCTGTGGCGCTTTGCAGATCCTTCAGGGTTATCTTTGGTCTCTTTGTTGCCTCTCTGATTAATGCCCTCCTTACCTGGTCTGTGAGTTGTGGTAGGCGGCCCTCTCTTGGCAGGTTTGTTGTGGTGCCATATTCTTTCCATTTTTTTAATAATGAATTTAATGGTGCTCCATGGAATGTTCAGAGTTTGGGATTTTTTTTTTTTATAACCCAAATCTGATATGTACTTCTCCACAACTTTGTCCCTGACCTGTTTGGAGAGCTCCTTGGTCTTCATGGTGCCGCTTGCTTGGTGGTGTTGCAGACTCTGGAGCCTTTCAGAACAGGTGTTTATATACTGAGATCATGCAACAGATCATGTGACACTTAAATTGCACACAGGTGGACTATTTATCTACAGTAATTATGTGACTTCTGAAGGTAATTGGTTGCACCAGATCTAATTTAGGGGCTTCATAGCAAAAGGGTTGAATACATATGCACGCACAACTTTTCCATTTTTTAGAATTAAAAAAAAAAAGTTATTTTCTTCATTGCACTTCACCAATATGGACTATTTTGTGTATGTCCATTACATGAAATCCAAATTAAAATCCATTTGAAAGGGGGCGTTTCTGGTGCTCGGGCATGGGGGACGTGTTTCAGTGAGCTCCTCGTCACACGCCAGAAGTTTAATGCAATAAAGAGCCTTTTTCAGCACTTGAGGTCGTGTTTTCTAAAGCTTGGGGTGCATCAACAATTATTCTACCCTCGATGCCTGTGAAGAAGAAAAGACTATCCCAGATTGGGAACTATTTTAGTCCCATAGCGGCGAGTCAACAGTTTCCCGCCAGAGACCCAGAGCTAGACTCGATGAGGAGTTCTCCTAGCAATTTACTGCTTGGCACCTCAACATCTGTCATGGACAAAGATGGCGGTGATTCTTCAAGAGATGGTTTTGTGGAATCCCAGGCTTGGGGTGATCTTCCCACGCGGGCTGATATGACTCAGATGCTCGCAGCGCTGGGGGACTCAATTAGAGGCGATATATTCAGCCTCAGGGAGGATCTTAAGGGCTTGGGCTCCAGTGTTCAGGATCTGGAGGACTCCCACGACGCAATAGCAGCTTCACCATTGCCTAGAAATGCAGGATGAGACAATAGATCTCCTTTGGGCTAAACTGGATGACCTAGAAAATAGGAGCAGGAGGTCTAATATTAGACTACAAGGTCTTCCTGAGTCTATTGCCCCCAAGGAGTTGATGTCTACACTGCAGTAGTGTGTCGGTGATATGCAGGATTTGTGGCGGGGGGGGGGGGGACTGGTGGGACTCCTTCTGTGGGCTCCACACCGTGCGCTCAAGAAACATGGCAGTCTTTGGGGTCCGTTATAGTGTGTGCTCCATATGGGCACCTGTTGCGCACGTCTGACACCTGTATGTCTCTGCACACTCGCCTTGGGCGATCATCCTTTTTATGTTGCTTTATTGCCTCATGATATGTTTTTGACACCTGTTTATGAGCTAATCACTCTTTCACCACCAGCTGGCCTCAGCCTTTTCTCTTCTGGGGTTTACATACTTTTTTATTTTTGGACTATATCACACTCTGATCATGCTCTATCTCCTCCCCTCACTATACCGCTGTTGTTCTCATGTTTTGTGCTCTCAACTCATAATTGCGGTTCAGAGTCATGCATTCTTGGCCGTATGGCCTCCAGCTGCCTTCTTTAAAGGTTGGCGAGTTCTTTTTCTCTTAGCCCCTTCTCTCATTCTTTTTCTCCTTACTGTGCCCCTTTTCCCTTCCTCCCGTTTGGACAGCATCTTTTTCTCCTGTTTCGGGGGTCCCACCCGGTCTGGTTCCTTGAGCTGTTTTATTTACTGACTCTAACAAATGGCTTTTCACTTTAAAGTAATTTCTATCAATGCAAAGGGTCTCAATTCCCCTCAGAAGAGGTCGCTCTTGTATAGGGAGTGTGCCAGGATGGGAGGGATGGCCTGCTTTGTTCAGGAGACGCACTATTCTTCATCTCACTTGCCTGTTTTGGTTTCCAGGATCTATCCCATTCAGCATCATAGTTCAGCTGCGGTTAAGAAGGGTGAGGTTGCTATATTATTTCATAAGAATTTCAATTTTACTATTACAGATACTTTAGCCGATACCCATGGCAGATATTTGTTTGTAAAGGGTAAATTTGGTGATTTATCCTTCACCTTTGCCACACTATATGCACCTAATACCTCGCAGTTACCTTTTTTAACTGACACTCTTACCCTACTTTCAGACTTCGCGGAGGGATTTTTGATATTGAGAGGGGACTTTAATTCTACCGTTGATAGATTGCTCGACCTGGAGGTCCTCTATGCCTCCTTCACATTTTTGTAAGTTGCGACGACTGTTTTCCGAATTCCGCCTGATAGATGTCTGGCGGCTTCCACATCCTTGAGACAGGGGGTACTCTTTCTTGTCCTCGTCACAGGGAGTTATTCGAGGATCGACTTCTTTCTTGTATCCCAGTCTCATTTGCATTTTGTATCGGCGGCCGATCTGCACCCAATCACATGGTCCGATCATGGACCGCTTGAACTGACTGTAACTCTTCCGCAGCAACTACCTTCTTCCCGGGCTTGAAGGTTGGATGACTCCCTCTTGAAGGACCAAGCCTTGCTAGCTAGCCTAAGGACTGTGTTACAGCAGTATTTTCAATTGAATGACCAGACGACTATGTCTGCCATCACTCTGTGGGAAGCCATGAAGTGTGTGATACAAGGTGAATGTATCCCATTGATCTCCCATCGCAGGAGGGCGACGAGGGAGGAATTGGATGCCCTTCTGTCGCGGATGACCACTTTAGAAGCCGAACATGCTGCCTCGGGTCACAAGGCTCAACTTGCTGCTCTGGAAACATACAGCACGTTCATTGTTGTTCGCGAAAGTTGCTAAGACTATCACGTGGGTGAAGCGCTTTAACTATGAGCATGGTAACAAATGAGGGAAATGGCTTTCTCGACAGATGGCTCCTATCTGTACTCCATCCACTGTACAAGCTATGCTGAAACTGGATGGTTCCAAGGTGTTTGATGTGCCTTAGATTTCCTCTGTCTTCAGGGACTATTATGCATCTTTGTACCATTTGCCACACTCTGAGTCCCCTGACCTCCCGATCTTACAGGAGCGCTATATCCGAGAGGCACATCTTCCCTCTCTCTCACCGAGGTTCGTGCTGCACTCAAACAGATGCCTATAGGCAGGAATCTGGGTCCAGATGGCTTTCCGCTTTTGTTCTATAGATCCTTAACCTTTTACTCCCCTTACTAACTACCACATTTAATGAGCTTCCACACTCTATCTCTTCGCACCCTTTCTTTGCGGAAGTGCATATCACGGTTTTGCCGAAACCGGGTAAGGACCCCTCTATCTGCTCAAATTACCGACCAATTTCTTTACTGAATATCAATATCAAATTGTATGCTAAGGTACTAGCAAATAGATTGCGTCCTCTTCTGGTGGGACTCATTCACCCGGATCAGGCAGGGTTTGTCCCGGGCTGTGAGACTCGGGACAACACTATACGTCTGATCTCCCTCATTCATCATGCTCCTTCTCTCTCTTCAGACTTGTTACTTCTCTCTGTCGATGCTGAAAAGGCGTTCAACAGGGTTGATTGGGGCTTTATTGCGGCTACTCTAAGGGGATTCGGTTTGGGAGATAGATTTATATCACTTATTTTCGCCCTGTACTGTAACCCTTTGGCGAGGTTTAAGGTGAATGGGTCCCTCTCCCCTTCTTTCCACCTTCATAATGGGACATGTCAGGGCTGCCCCCGTCACCGATTATTTTTATTATGGTTATGGAATCATTGGCATGTCGCATTCGTGCTCTTCCCTCTGTTAAAGGTATAAAGGTTGGAGGGATGGACCATAGGATTGCACTCTTTGCAGATGATGTGATTTTCATGGTTAGCGATCCCTCCCACTCCCTCCTGCATATTTTGCCTGAATTGGACATTTTTGGGGCGGTTAGTAATTTCAAGGTCAATATAACAAAGTCGGAGATTCTGAACCTAACTGTTCCGCCCCTTGCTATACCCACGCTCCAAGCTCTGGCTCCATTTCGTTGGGCCGCTACTTATATCTCGTATTTGGGCATTCACCTCACTCCTATTTCCTCTCTGTTCAGGGCCAACTACACCCATCTAGTATCCCAGATCGCGGCAGACCTGAGGAAAGCAAGACCAAGGTTTTTATCTTGGTCGGGACGCATTAATTTTGTGAAATGGGTCTACCTACTGAAAGTTCTGTACCTCTTTCAATCTTTCTCTCTCGGGCTTACCTGTAATCGCTGCAAAGACTTTTTAACTCCTTTATTTGGGAAAATAAACCAGCCAGGATCCGTTTTTCTATTTTTCCAAGTTCCCGACGGGACGGAGGTTTGGGTGCTCCGGATTTACTCCGGTACTATCAGGTAGTGCAATTATCAACGATTCTCTACTGGTTTCATGCCCCTGTTTCTAAAGAGTGGGTGTGCCTTCATCAACATATAATGGGTGACACACCACTATATCTTCTTCCTGCTCTCTCGTCGTCCCGTCGCCCAGCAGCAGCTGTGACCTTTCGGCTGACTGCCCTGGCCCTTAAAGTTTGGGATGCTCTGGTTGGCACCCTGTCTAGTATTCCTTCCCCCCTTCTTTCCCTGTTGTTGAATCCGGACTTCCAACCTGGATGTTCACCTCAAACCCTGATCTACTGGCGTCAGAAGGGTTGCCTACTTGTTGCTGACTTATTGGAGGGAAGAGATATGGCTTCTTTTTCCCAACTTCAAGATAGGTTTGATCTCCAGTCCTCGGAATTTTGGCACTTCCGACAGATACATCATTTTCTTATGTCTCACCCGGATTGATCCTCCTTGTTGCGTGAACTTACACCATTTGAACGTCTTTGCCGACCTGCATCCAACCAAGGGATGTTCCCACCTCATCCCATCTCTAAACTTTATAAACTAACCCAGAATCGGGTGGCCTCGTTTGACTCTTATCGCCAGCACTGGGAGAGGGAGCTGGGTATAGACATATCTGACTCAGAGTGGAACACCGCAGTGCGGAGAGCTCTCCACTCGTCTCACAACCTGACAACAGTTGAGACTAATTATAAAAGTTTGCTACGATAGTATAGAACGCTGGCGCTCCATCATATTCATCCCTCGACCCCTTTGACGTGTTGGAGGTGTGGTGAGATCGAGGGCAATACGGCACATATTTGGTGGCGATGCCCTACTATCCAGCCTTATTGGAGGAAGGTAGCTCAGACTATGGGACAGGTGCTTGCTGTGAGCCTTCCCGAAGATCCGGCTTTACTCCTATTCTCTACTGGCCTCAATCGAATTTCCAGGAGCGCTTCCGTTCGGTCTCTCTTGCGACATTTACTTAATGCTGCTCAAATGTGTATACCGCTTATCTGGCGCTCTGATCAGGCCCCTACCGTGGGTATGTAGATTTCGAAAGTTGACAATATTTTGATCAATGAAAGACTTACGTCCTTGATCGTTACTATGACTCCCTCATTCGAGGAAATTTGGTCCCCTTGGTTGCTTAAAATGGGCAATACATCTGTTACCTCATCCGACTTACCTGTCCAGCATGAAACGGCAGGGCCTTTTGGAGTGGATCCTGGACCCTCTTGGGCTGAGTGATGGTATCTCTTGGACACTCTCCTCTCCTGGTGCACACACTTAGCCTTCTACAAAAAGTGCCTCCTAGCTTATTATACACTCCCTTTTGATCCTGACTGCTAATGACCCTTTGCTTGGTGGGAAGCGACAACAGTGAATGCAATCCGGTGATTTGACCGGTTGGGACCCCCCCCATCATAAGAGTGCTACTACAGTCTGGGTTCTTCTGTTACTATTCAGTGCTGTCCTTCCCTTCCCCTCTTCTCCCCCCCCTCTGTTTTTCCCCTTTGCTCTACTTAATACTCTTCTCCCCCTTCTCTTTTTTTTCTCTCCTTGCTTTCAACCCTCCACTAAGGGATCTGTCTATCTCTCAATTTCACCCTCTACTCTTTTCCTTCCTTTCCCACCTTAGGCTCATATTAATGGCACACCCATTCGTTCCTTTAATATGTGATGCTAGTTATGCTGTAGCTCTGTTGTAATGTGTTATTACTATATAGTCGAAACTTGATGTGGTAGAAGTCCGGGGGCTCCCCTAGTTGGGAGTTTGTGTATCACCCCTGACTAGCTGTAATGATCATATCTGACTAAGCCATTCGGATGTATTTTTCTTTTTTCTTTCCCTTGTATCATGTGTTTTGATTCTTTCTGTATGCTTTTTCTATTCTAATAAACCTTTTAAAATTAAAAAATAAATAAATAAAAAAATAAAAATCCATTTTAACTCCAGGTTGTAATGCAAAAAAATAAGAAAGATGCCAAGGGGGGTGAATACTTTTGCAAGCCACTGTAGGTTGGTTCAATGTACTTAGAAAAATATCATTGTCATGCTTTTACCAGTTCTTCAGGTTTTACTGGAATCTGTTACCAGTTATTTGATTATGGTTTCCTTTCCCCGCTGTGTCTCTCTAACCCTTTATTTAGCGCTGGCACCTTGCGCCAATCTAAGCGTTCCTGCCATGACCTGTATCCAGTCTTGTTCGAGTGTTTCCAGTGTTCTTGACCTGGCTATTTCTAACCACCCCTTTGTTTCCTGATTTGGCTTCTCAGCTCTGTATCCTGGCTTTGACCCTTGGCTCCGTCTTGCGACTATTCTCCTACCTGATCATTGCATTCTGCACTGACCAACTGGTTCTTCGACCCTGACTTGTTAGACTTCTCTTTCTCTTACCCTCGGTACTGTCCTTGCTCATGTATTTCTTACCCAGCCTTTCGACCATCCTCTGTCTGCGCCCTTGCTCCCCTCAACTATTCCAATCCCAGTCGAGCTAATCCGACCTTCCGACTCCCAGTCAAGCTAATCTGAACTTCTGACTACAAGTTGAGCGAACAGACCTTTTGACTCAGTCTTCACCTAGTCGTATAAGTCTAGTCTTTCACTTCTGTGTCCGACTCTAGTTTGTCTGTTTATAGATAGTCTACTACCATTGAGTCTCCTGCTCTGCCCTCTAGTGTTCAACCTCTTGTTATTGTGTTTAGTTCCCATTTTATGACAGAGACCAATCTAATTGCAGGTAGATTTGATTATCTGTTCCAGGCTCATTGAGTACCTGTTTGTATTCAGTAGAGTCATTCTGCTATCAGGCTTCGCAGCCTGCAGCTTTAGTACAGCCTTGGCTGCATCAAGGCATCTCTGGCGCAGCCCATGCTCGCTAGTTACATACTCTATTCCAGTGCCTCCCAGCTTCTCACTCACTGAGGCCTACCCAGAAATATACGCTAGTATTGTCTCCTGTTGCTTGTTGCTTTCTAAATTAAAAGCTGCCTGTCACCTCTTGGTAGAGTTTTTCCTCTATCTAGCAGCTTACAAGGGTGCTTCCTGATCTAAGCATTACACATATGTAAAATGGGACTCTTTTGTATTTATTGATACATACATGGAGAACAGAGGCACTATGGGTAAAGTATCCTCCTATGGAAGGCAGGGCACCCTCCCTCCACTTTACAACAACCAATCCAACTTAGTTTTAACAAATAGCAAAGATAAAAAAAAAAGAACAGAAGCGAGGCAAGAAAACCCACAGGACCCAAATGCAAGGAACTCACACAGCTCATTTTCTCTGGGAGGGAATTCCCATGTTCAACATGGACTAAAAGAAAATGATTTATAGGTAAGTGCACAAAAGCCCTTATTCTCTTTTGCCCAATGTGGAACACAGGAACCATGAGGATATAACACCTTACAGGAGGAAAAAAAAAGAGGAAAAACCCTTCAAAATATATACCAGTTCTAACAGAGAAGAACTGGAACAGATAAAATCACATAAATGCATGTGTGCATCTTTATTTATATAGCACCATACATGTACACAGTGTTTTACAGAAATAGTAACAGTACAATAAAAAATAATACAAGGCAGGGATAAGGAGTGGACATTAGGAATCCTTGAGAAGAACACAAGTGGCAAGAGGTGTGTTGAAAGAGATAAGAGTAGAAAGGTAAGAGTGCTGAAGATAAAGACTTAAAGGAAGGGAGAAGAATTCTGTATGAAATACAAAACCTTATTGGTAGCCAACATAGGAATTTCAGAAGCAGATGTGAGGGAAGGTACAGTGGATATAAAAAGTGTACAAACCCCTGTTAAAATGCCAGGTTCTTGTGTTGTTAAAGAATGAGACAAAGATAAATCATGTCAGAACTTTTTCCACTTTTAATATGACATATAACGTGAACAATTCAATTGCAAAACAAACTGAAATCGTTAAGGAAAAATAAAAAACTCACAATAACCTGGTTGCATAGGTGTGCACACTCTCTTATAACTGGGATGTGGCTGTGTCCAGAATTAACCAATCACATTCAATCTCATGTTAAATAGAAGTCATTACACACCTGCCATCATTTAAAGTGACTCCAATTAATCACAAATAAAGTTCAGCCGTTCTAGTAGGATTTTCCTGACATTTGCTTAGTTGCATCTCAGAGCAAAAGCCATGGTCCGCAGAGAGCTTCCAAAGCAACAGAGATATCTCATTGTTGAACGATATCAGTCAGGAGAAGGGCACAAAAGAATTTCCAAAGCATTAGATATACCGTGGAACACAACAAAGACAGTCATCAAGTGGAGAAAATATGACACAACAAAGGCATTACCAAGAACTGGACATCCCTCCAAAATTGATGAGAAGATGAGAAAAAAACTGGTCAGGGAGGCTTCCAAGAGGCCTACTGCAACATTAAAGGAATTGCAGGAATTTCTGGCAAGTACTGGCTGCGTGCTACATGTGACAACAATCTCCCATATTCTTCATATGAACGGGCTATGGGGTAGGGTGACAAGACGGAAGCCTTTTCTTACAAAGAAAAACATCCAAGCTTGGCTGAAGTTTGCAATAACAAACATCAAGTCCCTCAAAAGTACGTGGGAAAATGTGTTATGGTCTGATGAAACCAAGGTTGAACTTTTTGGCCATAATTCCAAAAGGTATGTTTGGTGCAAAAGCAACACTGCACATCAACCAAAGAACACCATACCCACAGTGAAGCATGGTGGTGGCAACATCATGCTTTGGGGCTGTTTTTCCTCAGCTGGAACCGGGGCCTTAGTCAGGGTGGAGGGAATTATGAACAGTTCCAAATACCAGGCAATTTTGGCACAAAAACTTCAGGCGTCTGTTAGAAAGCTGAAGATGAAGTTCACCTTTCAGCACGACAACGACCCAAAGCACACATCCAAATCCACAACAGCATGGCTTCACCAGAAGATTAACGTTTTGGAATGGCCCAGCCAGAGCCCAGACCTGAATCCAACTGAGCATCTGTGAGGTGATCTGAAGAGGGCTGTGCACAGGAGATGTCCTTGCAATCTGACAGATTTGGAGCGCTTTTGCAAAGAAGAGTGGGCAAATATTGCCACAACAAGATGTGTCTTGCTAATAAACTCCTACCCAAAAACACTGATTGATGTAATAAAAATCAAAAGGTGCTTCAACCAAGTATTAGTTTTAGGGTGTGCACACCTATGCAACCAGGTTATTGTGAGCTTTTTATTTTCCCCCCTCAACAATTTCAGTTTGTTTTGCAATTGAATTGTTCATGTTATAGGTCACATTAAAGGTGGAAAAAGTTCAGACATGATTTATCTTTGTCTCATTCTTTAACATCACAAGAACCTGGCATTTTAACAGGGGTGTGTAGACTTTTTATATCCACTGTATATGGGAGCATGTGTAGTTCTTATTGCAGCTGCATTAAGAAAAGACTAAAGTGGAAATGATGAGAAGCCAGATAATTTAGTCTAGAGAGAATGAGCACCTGAGTGAGAGTTTTGGCAGTTAGAATTTAATATAACACAGGGACAGTGTGCTTTGGTTATGGTATGAATGGCATCATTGTCAATGGTGATGGAGAAAGGGGTTGGGGCAGGGTTTAGGAGGAAATACAAGTTCTGCATTAGCCATGTTGAATTTTGATGGCAGTGGGATATCCATGAAAAAACTGCTAACAGACAATGAGTGATTTGGAACTGTACAACTGGAGAGAGGTCAGGGAAACAGAGGTAGACATGTGTCATCCATGTAGAGATTAAATCTAAGAGAAATAATAAGGTCACCAAGTGAGAGGGTATAGAAAAAAAATAAGTGATCCCAGGACTTGGGGTATACCCACTAATTAGTCATGGGGAGAAGAGAATGTATTGACAAAAGAAACACAAAGTATGGTTAAAGAGATAGGACGAAAGGTGAGAGATGCTCAACTAGGCTCATGAGCTAGCAAATACATGCAAGGAGCTCACTGGGATTGTGTCCTCGCGCCCAGGGTGCAATCTCTTTTAGCTCATCAGTGCCATACACAGAGAGGAAATCCTCTGAAGCACATCATACTGGTCCTGCCAAACGACAGTCCAGCCACGAAATGCCAGACAATTCCTCTCTGAACAAGGGAAACAGCTAACCCCAGACGTACGTTTCGGCCTTGTTGGGCCTCGTCGGTGAGGTGCAGCTGATCCCTCTAGGCACTGTGAGCAAGGGGTCCACGTCTGGATTACCCTCATTACTCTTAGGGTGACCAACCCCAAGAGCAATTTGCATATGCAGAAAGAAAGGTGAGAGATGCTCAACTAGGCTCATGAGATAGCAAATACATGCAAGGAGCTCACTGGGACTGTGTCCTCGCGCCCAGGGTGCAATCTCTTTTAGCTCATCAGTGCCATACACAGAGAGGAAATCCTCTGAAGCACGTCATACTGGTCCTGCCAAACGACAGTCCAGCCACGAAATGCCAGACAATTCCTCTCTGAACAAGGGAAACGGCTAACCCCAGACGTACGTTTCGGCCTTGTTGGGCCTCGTTGGTGAGGTGCAGCTGATCCCTCTAGGCACTGTGAGCAAGGGGTCCACGTCTGGATTACCCTCATTACTCTTAGGGTGACCAACCCCAAGAGCAATTTGCATATGTAGAACGAAAGGTGAGAGATGCTCAACTAGGCTCATGAGATAACAAATACATGCAAGAAGCTCACTGGGACTGTGTCCTCGCGCCCAGGGTGCAATCTCTTTTAGCTCATCAGTGCCATACACAGAGAGGAAATCCTCTGAAGCACATCATACTGGTCCTGCCAAACGACAGTCCAGCCACGAAATGCCAGACAATTCCTCTCTGAACAAGGGAAACGGCTAACCCCAGACGTACGTTTCGGCCTTGTTGGGCCTCGTCGGTGAGGTGCAGCTGATCCCTCTAGGCACTGTGAGCAAGGGGTCCACGTCTGGATTACCCTCATTACTCTTAGGGTGACCAACCCCAAGAGCAATTTGCATATGTAGAACGAAAGGTGAGAGATGCTCAACTAGGCTCATGAGCTAGCAAATACATGCAAGGAGCTCACTGGGACTGTGTCCTCGCGCCCAGGGTGCAATCTCATTTAGCTCATCAGTGCCATACACAGAGAGGAAATCCTCTGAAGCACATCATACTGGTCCTGCCAAACGACAGTCCAGCCTCCAGGGTTGGTCACCCTAAGAGTAATGAGGGTAATCCAGACGTGGACCCCTTGCTCACAGTGCCTAGAGGGATCAGCTGCACCTCACTGACGGCTAAAGACTCCCTGCAAACACATGGCAGTAATGACTGTGCACTGGGACATGAGAACAAACAGTTGAGACACCACGAGTGCAGCATAGGTCATCATCCACCTCCTATCTTGAGAACTATGAAAAGGTTGGAAAAGGACTCCATGAATCTCTCTGAACGAGAAGCAGGTAACAAGATCTGCATGTCCACTAGGAAAGACCCATATCTAAAAATAGGTACTCTGGACATGAAAGAGCGACTTGGAAGAAGGGATCTGAAATCTGTACAATAACCTTCAAGAGATTGACCTCAAAATCCCCTGTCATGGATAAAATTCACGTATTGTGAAAAAGACACAGATTAACTCAGATTACCAGAGACAGGCCAGACCCCATGAGAGACATGCAGAGGTAGACTAGAGAGCTGGGTGCCTTCGGTTAGGAATCCTGCCTTGTCAAACCTGTATGGATTTCAGTGTAGGGGAGTGCCTGGGCCACTGTGGAAGTAGACACTCTGGGCACATACACATACTAGTGGGGGTAATTGAAAAGAAAAAAAAAAAAACACACATAAAAAAACCTCCCAAAACATGCAACTCTGATGGAGGAAAAAAGGGAATGTTTGGGGTAACCTGAGGTCAAAGAACACCCACACCCTCAGTAGTATAGCCAAGGAGAACTACAAACAGCAACAAGGAATGCTAATTTCTCCCCAGTAAGCCTAACTGAATCAGAAGCAACTTGAGTAAGCTACACGATAGCCTCAAGTAAAAGAGAAACAGCCAGAACAATACATTCTCCCAGAGAGTTCACACCAACAGACTCTAAAATTTGTATTCCCCAGAGAGCCATGACCCTAAATACCAAAAACAAGCACAAGAGTGGGATGTAGAGAGGCACCAAAGGCCACAGAAACTTGTCATATAGAGATAATGCAGGCACTGATCTGTCTGATCGATAAGCATAATAGCATCCACAAGTGTCAGTTATGTAAGTGTAGAAAGGGCCAGAAGCCGGAGAGGCCACTGTTGGTTGGCGGTAACTCACTGCAGTAGGATATCAGGAGGGAGGAAAATAAGAGAAAATCATTATCATAACTGGCTCTCTCTCTTCCCTCCGAAACAACTGGTCCAAATACTGAAGAGAAGAGGAAAGCAGGATCCCTTAATGACAATCCATAATGTATCTGGGAAAAAGAAGTTGAGTCAAAGACTGTTGAGCCCCTAAGGCTCCAAACACCATGTACTACAACCCTCAGCAGGTGACACAGGGTGAACCCAGGACTAAATGGCGAATGAAAAATAATTCTCATCCGTGTCCACATCTCATCAGAAGGCTGTCCCGCATCCCGAGTGGGTGAATGTGTGTGTGTGTGTGTGTGTGTGTGTGTGTGTGTGTGTGTGTGATTTTAAAATTGTAAAATCTTTTTATTCTGTATATACAAAAGAAGCAACAATGGCAGGCTATGGGCAAACTGACACAACCACAGAATGGCCTCCATAATGTACATGGCTTACTGAGAACAAAGTCCAAAAGAGACTGGAACAGGTTATGATGAATAAAGAACCTGCATCTGATGATATACATCCAAGGGAACTTAAGGAACTTTGTTCAGTAATAGCATTATACTTAATATTTAGCATAGTGCCTTGTGATTGGAAGAAAACAAATGTAGTACAATTGTTTAAAAAGGGAGCAAAATCCAAACCAGGAAATTATTGACCTGTGAGCTTGACTTCCATAGTGGGTAAGATATTAGAAGGGTTGCTAGTTGAGAGTATTCAGAACTATGTGAAGACTAATATTATTACTAGGAGGAGCCAGCATGGTTTTATGAAGAATAGATCATGTCAAACTAATGTACATGAATATTATGAAAGCGTAAGTAGTCATTTGGACAAGGGAATTGCTGTTGATGTAGTATACTTGGCTTTAACAAATGTATTTGATATAGTGCCTCATAACAGGTTACTACATAAATTAAAAGGCTTCAGTTTGGGAGATGATAGCTGTGCATGGAGAGAGAACTGGTTAAATGATAGATGGCACAGTTTTCGTAAGTGGAACCTTTTCAAGTTAGTCTAAAGTTGTAAGTGGGGTGCCAAATGGTTTAGTCCTGGCCCCCATGCTTTTTAATTTGTTTATTAATGATATACAAGTGAAGATTGAAAGTAATCAATCTTTGATGATGACACTAAGCTGTGTAAGTAAATACATACTGAGCAGGATTTTTTTTCTCTGCAGAATGATATAAATAAACTGAGTGAATGATCAGAAAAGTCGCAGATAAGGTTTAATGTAGGTAAATGTAAGGTTATGCGTTTGGGCTGTTGAAACAGTTTCCAATTTAGTATATATGAAGCATATTTGGGGAATCCTCAGAGAGAGATTTAGGAGTACTGATAAATGATAGACTTCACAGCAGTGTGCAGAGTCACTCAGCTTATGCAAGTGCACATAGGGTACTATCCTACATAAAAAGAGGTATAGATGCATTGGATGCAAATATAATTCTATCTCCATATAAATCCTTGGTAAGGCCTCATCTAGAATATGGAGTATAGTCTTGGGCACCAGTTCTTAAAAAGACATTGAACTGGAAAAGGTGCAAAGACATTCAACAAAACTGATAATGGGGTTGGAGGATCTGAGTTATAAAGAGAGAGACTGGTCAAACTGGGTTTGTTTACATTAGAGAAGAGACATCTAAGGTATGATATTATTATCATTTAAAATGTATTCAAGGTCAATACAAAGAACTATCAAATGGACTATTTACTCAAATAGCTGAATGAAGAACAAGAGTTCATCAATTAAGACTAGGGGGAAAGTGTTTTCATATAAAATAAAGGCAGGGATGTTTTACAGTAAGGTCAGTAAAATTATGGAATTCTTTGCCATAGGATGCTGTGCTTGCACATACTGTAACTGCTTTAAAAAAGTAATGGATACCTATCTAGAACAGAATAATATTAATAATTATGATAGTTGAATTCAAATAATATAGGATGTTGATCCAGGGAAATATTGATTACCATTTGGAGACGGGAAGGTTTTTTTTTTTTTAACCACTTGGGGCTTAAATGGAAATGTCTTAAATGTGTTTTTTTTTTTTTTTGCCTTCCTCTGGATCAACAGGGTTGATTTGACATGGCCTGGACTTGATGGACACACAACTTTTCAGCCTCATAAACTATGTTACTACGTTATTCATTGTTTTACTTTTTTTTTTTCTATCCTGTGTGTGGAAGGGTTGGGTATATAAAGAGTTAATCCACTGAGTGCCAGAGAGGTATCTAACGCATTATGCTCCAATGCACTGGCACTCAAAGGTTTAAAAAAGCAAATCAATTTTATTCATTTTATTTCTATCCTCCTGTGTGTTTAAGGGTTTAATTGTAAAGGACGGATCCACCTGTGTGTAGGTCTGATGCTCCCCAAGGAGGTCTGAATAAAATTAACCATTTGTGTGCAACACTGAGGGGTTATATATATTGTTACTATGTAACATATTGATTTGCAATGTGTTGGACCCCCCTGTGGCACTCAAAGGTTTATTCTTTTTTCTTATTCGTTTTTATACAGACCTTGTTTGGGAGGCATCAGGAGAAGTCCTGATGCCCCAATGAGATCTCAATAAAAAAACATTATGTAAAAATGTTAACCCTGTGTATGCCATGGGGGAGGTTCAACGCATTGCAAATCAATGAGTTGGACATTCCTGTGGCTCATAAAGGATTATTAATTAAAACATAAAATATATATATCAGGAGGTGTCTTGATGCCCTACCCCCAACGAGGGCAAAAATGTATCCTGTGTGTGCCACAGGAGGGTCCATTGCACTGCTTTGAAATGCTCTGGACACCCCTGTGGACACTAACTGTCTCCAAACCCCCCTGTGTACCCTAACCTCAGCATTCTGGTTCCCCAGCACAGTGGCAGTCACTTCTCCCAGCTTGACCCCTTCACAGCCTGGATTCACTACCCACTGGTAATACAAAGTACCAATGTGCATTGTAATCAAGCTGGGATCAAACAGTGTATGTGAGGAACATACATTGCTTCCCAACATGATTCCAGTGGTAGTCACAGATGCCCCCCATATGTACAAACTGACCCCCCAGCTTTGTTTCTCTGCCCAGTGGAAGTCAGACATACCCACATGCACCACCCCCAGCCTGGGTCCACTGCAGTCACATGTCAGCACATACACTGGCTGACCGCCTAAACTTGTAGCCATAGAATCACTCATGCACGGTTTGCTTCCTCATTCTTGTTTCACTGATAGTCATGCTCCTGGAACTCTGTTAGGTATGTCAATCATGTGTACCATCGTTTATGGTTCTGAATATATGTTCTGAATATATTAGAAAGTTTTATGGTGTGCCACTTTAGTATTGTTGAAGTGACTGATGTGCAAAGTAGTATGTGGTTTTTCCTATAGCTCCAAATTCTGGAAATAGTTGTCTACCACTAAGTTAGTGTGCACAACTGGCCCTTCATTTGAGGTGGGTACTTTTTCATCATTTCTCTTGTTGCAATAACCATTTTATTACAGGAAAGTCATAGTTGAAAAATTAGAGATTGCAGCTGGCATACTTTTGTGCTTCTGGCACCTCCTTCAGCTATCAACTCATAACAACAGGGTGAAATTTTTCTTTGAAGAGTAGTAGCTAAAGAATACAGTCATAACTCACATGTTTTTCAAAGCTATCTGTATATTTGAAGAGGTAGAAATGCAAAATAGCTTGTTTTTTTACCTATAGTGCCACCTTTAGGAAACAGGTGTGTACACCATCCTAGGGGTAAAAAGGCAAATGACCCCTTGTTTGATGTGGGTGAATGCCTACTTTCCTGAAGTTGTGTAACTTGCACATCTTTCCTTCCTATTGCTAATGGTTATGACCATTTTAGTACAGGCAGCCATTTTCAAAAAAGGAAACAGATGTAGTTCAAGGAGGGAAGCCTTACCAATCGTGATAGTAAAGCCACTCCATCTCCATGATTGTGTGCAACTCCTGTTTCCAATCAGATGCCATGAGTGAGATGGAGGATCTCCAAAACCTGGGGATGCAAGCTCTGGCAATAATGATTAGGAGAAGCCATAGCTTGAGAGCCAACTTACCAGGATGACAGTTTGGGGTGTAATTATGGAAGATGGAGAGGAGAAATGATTGAAGGTGAAAAGGGTGCAGACCTGATAGTAGTGGAAGTTGATCTCGAACAGCTTTCCAAAAACTGGAAAGACAAGGACAGGACCACCAGATATGAACTAAAGATCCTGTAGCTTGACTACACCAACATGCATCAGATTGAGATGAGCAGTACTTTGAGATCTGAAGAGGGGTACAAAACCATCTAGTGATTCATTTATAATTAGTTTCCCTGAGATGGATACTAGTAAGAAATTTATTATTCCTGCGAAAGGAGGAAAGCCACTGACCAGCTGAGAATGACGCTTCCAGGTTGGCCTCCCATCTATCTCAAAAGGGTCCAGAAACAGAGCTAGATTGACATGCGATTAGGAAGTATAGACTGGATAAGGGGTGTGGCATCAGAACAGGGATTGTAATCATATTTTCAAAAGTTGTGATGGGCCAGTGAGTATAATCTCGAGGGGTCAGAGAATGAAGTAAGTTCCATATCTGCATATAGCTCCCATTTTCAGAGGATGGCAAGCCATGAGACTCCTGAAACTCAGAAAAAGAGGGAAAGGTTGTATACTGCATTAAAGAATTCAAATCACTGAGACCTCTTGAGGTCCAGTGGCAGAGGGCTCCTAACACCCAGGAGGAATATATGGGTTACCCACTATAGAGTATAGGGGGGGGAGGGGAAGGGGGAAAGGCTCAGCAACCAGTTGCAACATCTCCAAAAAATCAGTAGGCAGCCCAATATCAGGTGATGATGGATCAAGGGTGGTATATTAATAGCTTGTGTCCAGAGCAGTTGGGGGAAGTGAAATGATGGGACCAAGAAGAGGAGGGAGGGAGGGCCAGTCTGCGGAGGGGTAGCCTTGGCAGAGTAAAATAAGAAGGTATAGGTATATAGAGTGGTAGTAACCAACCACATCCAGGAGCCCCAAGCCCCCCAGTAAGATAGGTTGGATAAGGGTAGAGCAACTCACCCAATGTAGCAGATCATTGCGTAGACCTACTTATAATGGAGAAAGCTTGTCTTGAGGTGAGAGGAGTCAGATAGATCCCTAAATATTTCATGCAATTGTCTCTCAAGGGAAAGGAAAAATGGAACTGCAAAGCTAGTCTCTCCGAATGCAGAACTTGGATGCACAAGAGCTCTGATTTAGAAAAATTAATCTTAAGGCATGAAATAGAGCTATAGTGGTGTAAAAGATCAACCAGTGCTGGGACACATGAAATTGGGGACGTAAAAAACAGATCATCTGCAAAACAGGACAATTTTATCTCCCTAAGCAGATCCTGGCGATGGACTTCTGTTTTCAAATCATGGACAACAAAAGTTCTAAGGAGAGTACAAGAGTTAGAGGGGGAAGAGGACAGCCCTGATTTGTGCCATTGTGGATCCAAAAAGAGTCCGATAGTTTGCCTGGACTTGAGCTGAAGGAGGAGGAATACAGAGAGTGGACAGCCGAAAGAAACTGGGGGCCGAATCTGACCCAAGGTAGCACTGAAGTCATATGCATCCAATTAACTCTGCCAAAATGCCTTTTCCGCATCCAGAGAGTAATAGGCTGGGGGTTGGAGCCTGTAGAAGTGGTGTGGATCATGGTTACGGCCTTGATGACATTATCTCTAGTCTCTCTGCCTGCTACAAAGCCCACTTGGTCTGGGCCTATGAGACGAGGTAACAAGGGTTTAAGTCTAGCTGCCAGAAGTTTAGCAAAAAGCTTAACATCTTTGTTTAGTAGGGATAACGGCCTATATCTGCTACATAAAGAAGAAAATCACACCCTTGAATATCGAGGTAGTTGCAGAATAAAATCACTTCTTTATTGAACAGAGAGTTACATAGACACACGAGCACGTAACCTTGCTTACTCATAGACAACACCATAGATGTCTCCACAGAATATATGTGAGTGGGTAACAACGTACCTGATTCAAACCAGCCAATTGTAACAAAACACCAATTTATTCAAATAGACTCATCAAAAATGACAGCATAAAAACTCCTTATAAGCTGGCCTATTCTTAACAAGGTACCATAATTACCCAACCATATAGTAAAAGGGGAAAAGTTAATCCAATCTTGCCATGATTGGTAGAACTGGTCAGCTGATCTCACATACGCCGAAGCCCACTGCATGAGGCATTGGTTACATCTGGTTTTCCAATATAAAACACAAAGATAAAAATGAGAGAAAAAAATTAAAAAAATTAAATACCATGAAAAATAATAATTAACGAAAAAATAATAAGTATATAATAACAATAGCACTATCATTGACCACAGAACTTACCAAATCTCTTTGTGTTATTGCACACCTTAACAAAATACATTTTCAAATCCAAGGGAAGAGAGTATATAAATCTTTGTCTCAAATAATAATATATCATACACAATATGTCACGTCATACTCTACTGTATTTTAAACCCTTAGGAAATCTAGTAGAAAGTGTGAAAATCCAGTACACCTCTCTGTATGAGAGTTTGGATGGCAGATCCCCACCCTTTGAAGAAACCTTAACTCTTTTGATACCTTAGACTGAAAATCCTTCTAAACTCCCATTATGAACTGTACAAAAATGCAAAGACAATCTTGTTTTGAAGTCCCTAGAAATTATGTTGCTGAAGTGCTCTCGCACACATTCCCTGAGTACTTGTTGTTTTATCAACGTACTGTGCATTACATATCTTCTTATAGAGTGTCAGATAAATTACTCCATGAGGGGCACAATTTATGTACTGTTTAATTTTAAACTCTGTATCAGAAACTGCTGAGGAAAACAACTTTGAAGACATCACCCATTTACAGCAATTACATGGACTATAATTGCATTTGTAGGAACACACTGTATTCAACCAAGACTTATTGCCTCTCTTATTCTTACGGAGATACATACTAGGGGACAGCCTGTTGTCAAGAGTCTTTGCCCTTCTAGAAACAAATCTGCACCCATTCTCCAAAATGAAAGTGCAAAGCGAACCTTAATCCATCTCATTTGAACTTGAATATATTTGATTGTCACTACCATATTGAACATTTTCAAAAAGGCCACATGCAGAAGATTAAGATTTAGAGAGCAATTCCTTTATAATATCCATAACGGTAGCTATAAGAATTGCAAAATCATTTGTTGTTTAAAGGGATATTTGAAAAGTTTAATGGGATGTCTCTGTTTAACATGATTGAACACTGATTGTTGTCTTATATAAAGACTTTTTGGAGACCATTTATAGTCACATATTGAACACTGATATTTATACAATGGATATTGAAGAAACCATAACACAAGTGGCAATTGAACTGTTCAAGAGAGTGTAGACACCAAGCACTTAGATCTGCCCAGTGATACACAAACAAAACAAAATGTTTTCACAGGGGCATCATCAAGAAGGAATGAATTAGCACTTCAAGCCTTTTCTGGCAATGAGCCACAGATGATAACTTTACCACTGAAATTATCAAAATGTTTTGCCAATTTGGAGAATCTACTTACTAAAGAAACCAAATTATGGTGGGAAATTACCACCATTCAACAATATTTATCACACTAATGGATACCAAGAGGACTGAGGATTAAAAAAACAACCAACCTTTGTTCAGGGCAACGATCCCTTTTTAGTACAATGGAATGAGGATCTCTCAGATGGTTCTTTCACTCTAATAAAACTAATTATTGAAACACAGAATTTGACGGCAGATAAGAACCATTTGGCCCATCTGCCCATTTTCCTACTGTAAAAACCTCAAACCTTTTTTGGTCCTTGGTCTTTTCTTATGTTAAGGACAGCTTTATACCTATCCCATGCATGCTTATATTATGTCACTGTATTAACTTCTACCACTTCTGCTGGTAGACTATTCCACTTATCTACTACCCTCTACTACTACATTACGTCTAAACCTGTCTTCCTCTAGTTTTAGACTATGGCCTGTTGTCCTAGCATTTTTACTCCTTTGAAATGTACTTCCCTCCTGCACTTTATTGACTTCCTTCATGCATCTGAATGTTGCTATCATATCCCCTATCTCTCTTCTCTCCTCGAGCTATACATGTTCAGATCCTTTAGTCTATCCTGATATTTCTTTTCCTGTAAACCAGTCACCATTTTAGTAGCTCTTCTCTGAATTTTCTCTAGAGTATCTATATCCTTCTGGAGATGGGGTCTCCAGTACTGTACACAATAATCTAGGTAAGGTCTAACTAGAGATCTGTTGAGTGGCATGACCACGTCCCTTTTTGAAAGAAAACAATCACTGTTCTTGTCTGTCCAGAAAGAGGCTAAAGAGTTACAAAATATATTGCTTAAAGAACAGAATAAGCCTGATTATAATAAACTAGTGTAAAAGCCTGTGTACAAGGGCCAGCATTCTATGCATTCAAGCAGTCTCTACTGCGCATGACTGCATCAGACAAACATACATCTGGTCTTTTATATTATAGGATTATAAGTCCAATTACAGGCCAATATTGATAAACTGGAAGTAAATATAATGGAAATAAAACAACAAAAATTTAACCGGGACAAAAAAAGACTATGAGAGTGGCAAAGTTTATAAATGGAAGACACAAGTGTGGAGGGGACATCAGAATACATACAAGTCAATCATAAAATAATCATCCACCCCTAAGAAAGTTTCTTTCACGAGTACTGATGTGAAAAGTTCGCCAACTGACCTGGCAGTTTCTTCTGATGTGTCAACCTTGGTGGAAAATTTTTTAGCAAGATGTAATTGCTGTAAGTGGGTGATGTCTTCAAAGTTGTTATGCTCAAAAGTTTCTGGTACAGAGTTTAACATTAAACAGTACATAAATTGATCCACTCATGGAGTAATTTATCTGATAATGTGTAAGATATGTAATGTACAGGGACACAGGTAAAACAACGAGAAGTCTCAGGGAACGTGTGAGAGCACACATCAGCAACATCAGTTGTACGGACTTCAAAACAGGGGTGGCGCTGTATATTTTGCACAGTTCATAATGGCACTTTAGAATGAATTTCAGTCCAAGGTATCAAGAGAGTTAAGGTTTCTTTAAGGGGTGGGGATCTGCTATCCAAAGTCTCATACAGAGAGGTGTACTGGATTTTCACACTATCTACTAGATTTCCTAAGGGTTTAAATAAAGAGTATGATGCAACATATTGTGTATGATATAATATTATTTGAGACAAAGATTTATATACTCTTTTCCTTTGGATTTGAAAATGTATTTCGTTATGGTGTGCAGTAACATGAAGAGATTTGGTAAGTTCTGTGGTCAATGATAGTGCTATTATTATTATTATATACTTATTTTTTTAATTAATTATTTTTCATTTTATTTATTTTTCTTATTTTTTTTCTCTCCTTTTTATTTTTGGATCTTATTTTTATTTTTTCTATGTGAAATTTTGTTTTTAACATTTGTAATGAACATTGTGTGTTTTATATTGGAAAAAGAGATGTAACCAATGCCTCTTGCAATGGGCTTCGGCATATGTGAGATCAGCCGACCGGTTCTACCAATCATGCCATGATTGGGTTAACTTTTCCCATTTACTATATGTATGGCTAATTAAGGTACATCGTTAACAATAAACCAGCTTATAAAGAGATTTTATGCTGTTGTTTTTGATTAATGTGTTTTAATTAATTGCTGTGTTGTTACAATTGGCCAGTTTGAATCTATGGAGACATTTATGGTTTTGTCTGAGTATGCACGGTTACATGCGAAATGCATAAGATCAAAGTGCTCGGTGTGTCTGTGTAACTCTCTGTTCAATAAAAAAGTGATTTTATTTTACAACTATCTTGATATTCAAGTGTGCTACTCATTTTTATTCTGAATTGGTGGAGACTGGCTGGGAGTCTGCTGAGAGTTGCCACCTTTGAAGAATTGAGACACGGCTTTGGTGAGTCATATACAATACATATCCGGGCCAGGGCTACATCCGAAAGTACTTTTAATGGCTCAGGAGGCTTCCTGATTCAAGAAGAGAGACCTCTTCCCGGGTAAGCGAGGGGATGTCAGCTTGTTGAACATTGGAAATAAATGAGGCAGGAGGGGTGGAGCCTGGGAGAGACACAGAAGAATGAAAGTGGAAGAGGTTTTGATAATACTCCCGGAGAACTCGAGCTATGCCTGAATAGGACAAATATGACGTCTGCAGTGTGCCCGAAGGATCAAGAACCCCTGGGATGCATGACAATGCTCTAGAGTGATGGATCAGGCGTGCTATCAGGTGCATTGCTATCTGTACCACATATGGGACTTTATGGTCTGTTCTTTCAAAAGTGTTGTTAATTCAGTTAGTTTGGAGGTCATCTAGGGTGCTAGGGGTGGGCAAGGCTTTATGGAGAGATTCAAAATAACAGATGTCATAAAGGAGGGAGTTAAGTAAACGTCTATGTTGTTTATTTTTCCAGCTCCCAGCGGAGATAAACACTTCACGAACTTAACATTTGTGGGTCTCCAAAATATGAGAAGAGGACATTTCAAGAGTGTAATTTATAGAGAAATAAGTTTGGAGCTTGTCCGATACTTTGGCAGTAACAGCTCTGTCAGCCAGCAAAGATTTATTACGTCTTCAATAGACCTGAGATGGAGGGACATAACAGAGAGGGAGGTCTAACAGAACATGAGCATGATTGGAGTACGTTATGCTGCCCATCTCTGCCTGGAGATTCATATCCAGGTGGTGGTGGTGACTGAGAAAAATAATCCAGTCTGGAATTACAACCATGCGGATTCGACCATAGGGTTAATGGATCTCCATACATCTCCAATGTGTACTTCCAGAAGCAGAGAGGAAGGTGAGGAAGGGAGAGAGGAGGAAGAGGTGGAACAAGAGCTGGAGTGGTCCAGAGCAGGGTTCAGTGGTTCACTGCAATTCCCTCCCCCACAGGAGGAGCATGCTAGGGTAACTGGTAAACCTGCCAGAGTGCCTTTTAAAAATATAAAACGTCCCTGAGGGTCCTTCCCAGATTCCAGGGTCATCTAAGGCAAGTCCCTCATGAGTACGATCGCTACACCCCTCTTCTTTTCCAAGGCTTATGCAAGCCAGGCCTCTGGAAACTGTTGGGATGTAAGCTTTAAGCATGCATCCCCAATCATGAGTCTAGTGCAAAAACACAATGTCCACCCAGGAGTTTACAAGCTCACGGTGGATGATGGAGCGTTGTATGATAATAATTTAAGGTGTGGCAAAAGCATAATTTAGCATTAAGTAAATATTTCATATGGAGCCTCCAGGAGAGTCGCACCAGCATATGTACTAGTATATAACACAGTAACAGGTAAGCATAAACACAAGGTTTTATGAACAGCATGGGACAAGAACATCTTTTGTTTGGCCATGCAGCCCCCATTGCTGACAAGCCTCCAAGTGGATACCAGAGGCAAGGGGGGCAGTCATTGGGGCCCCCAAGGCCTTCTCAATCTGGCACTCATACACTATGGCAAAAGTGGCCAAGGTGGGTAGGAGGGCATCTCATCTATTGAGTACTACATCTATAAAAGAGAGGAATTGGGCACAGAGCGAGAGGTTGGGGGGGGGGGGGGGAGACCCAGCTCCTAAGGACTGCAAAGAGCCAGCCAAGGGTAAAAGCAAGGGGGATCCAGGGACCGAAATACCATGTGGGGAGAAAATAATTGAATGTCAATATAGAGGAGTCAGCACAATATATAATAATTTGTGATTTTTATAGCATTTTTCTCCATGTGAGACTCAAAGTACTTTACAAATATATAAAACAAAAATGTTTTATAAGACGTAAAAATTAAGAGTTTGTTGAGGGTTGTAGCAACCGAGACCCCTCTTCCACTCTCTGTCTGTCCCCAGTATAGACATACAACCACCACACATAGTCCCGCATCCCCTTACCTCCACCCACACCCCTACTATTCAGCAGCTGAGCTGCCGACAATAGAGGTAGAGGAAGTGAGAAGTCCGGATAAGAGATCCAGATCTCCCAGAAATGAGAAGAAAAGAAGGGCCAAGGAGAGGAAAGGGGCAAAAATTCAAGGGGGGATGGAAACGAGGCAGGAAAAAAAAAGGTGGGGATGGGGAGGGGAAGTGAGAGGAGGGGGAAAAGGGGGAGATGGGAGATAGGGAAGAGACAGAGGCCACAAACATCAAAAGAGAATTAGAACATTATTATTATGTACAACACATTGCTAACTAAACAGTAGGTATCCTATAAGGAGTTAAAGTAAATTAAAACAAGACAAGTCCAACAATACCAGAACATATGAATGGAAGCCAGAGTGTTGCGCAGAGGCCATTATGCTGGTCATTTTGAGGAAGCACAGGTGGTCACCTTGAGCTCTCTCTGGAGGAAGAGGGTGATTGGGGAGAGATCTTGGAACAGCTAAATATCTACACCAGCATAGTGAACAGACTCCCTAGATCAACATAAAGCAGGCGACATATTCTATTACAGGGCGCTTGCCCAGGGGGACCTCTGGGCCAGAGAGCCTTGTGTGCTTTTTCAATCTCTATCAGAGTATCAAGAGGGATACAAAAAACTTCTGCAGGAAGGGTAACAGATCATTTTGTGGTGTAGAATCAGGTAAATTTTTCAGTCTTATATTATTGCATCCACAGCGGTTGTCTAGGTCGTCTATGCGGTACATGAGTTGGAGATATACTCCTGCTGTTCAAAGTTAATATTGACCCAGATTATGTAGCTGATCCAAGAGGTTATTTTGGGCCTCCTCCCTATACACACAGCGGGACAGGAACTGGTGAGCCACCATTTTGGTGTGCAATGCATCCTTGATTTCTGCCATCAGGCTGCAGATCTAGGTTCAGCTGTACTCGAGTTCATGCAGGCAGCTAGGAACCAGGCAGGAACCCCCCCCCCCGATCGTCATGGCAGGAAGGGAGATGAAGGAAAGTCACAAGGGGGCCCACACCCTGACCTGACACTTTGGAGATGCCAATCTACCCCTTGGACTGCATGAGGAAGGACTGGAGGTGTCTAAGAGAACAAATTCCAGTGTTGCAAGCAGTATGAGTGGGGAATATAAGCTGAATTAATAGCTACAGCCCAGTAAGAACTCGCTCACGTGTCCATCTTTTCCAGGCACTCGGCCAATCAGAGCTTCCGTGTTCAGTATTGTCAATTACCTTGACAGATTGTTACTAGTGTAAAAGCTGTATATTTTAATAAATGTTTATACTCTTTTCTGAGTTACTCTAAGTTCCCATTTATTGGTATTGCTCCCTTTGCCTCTCCCCCCAGGCTGGTGAGAGTGCAGGTTCCTTAAAGTGGTACTGAGTATCTACTGTGAACAACAATGAAGCTGTATGGACCGGGGAAGGTAAAGTATCCTTTTGGAGAGGCTTCCTTGGAGCATAAGGGGAGAAGCAGCAGGGAGACTGTGGAGAGTGACGATAACTGGAGGTCAGATACGGTCAAGGCGAACATATCTACAGGTGGATTGAGCCTCTTTTAAATGTGAGTACCCTGATAAAGGGGTTTCTTTATGCCTTTTCTACTTGAAATACCAACTTACTGCACTTAGAGTGGATTGCGCTGTTTTGTTTTCTTCTTTTTCACAGTAATGGATGCCCCCCCCCCACACCATTAATGAGATGCCACTGGATGTCCAGCAGTGCCAACACACAGCAATGTGAGTCATTTGGCCCCAAACCACCTCCACAGGGACACAGCTGGATGCTTCCACAGCAAAACAGCAGCCTGTTGCCACAACCCATGTGGCAAGAGAACACATTCCAGTGGCCACTCAATTACCACCATCTTGGCCTCACAGGTGAGCCACAGAGACCACAACCACTAACTCAATACACACCAACATCACAGAATGAGCCAGGGGAACACAAATCTGGTAGGGGCAGAACGCTCACCCTCAAATGCATCACATGCTGGCCCCCTCACACTTCTCTATACATTTAATTCACCAGCAGCTGCAGCATCAAAGGCACACTAAGATCATGGGGGAACCGCCGGTCAACAGACACAGAGCAAGGCATCGGCAGCATCTCCATGTGCACCACCCATGCCCTCCTCATGTGCCACAGCTACCAGTATGGATAAAGGAGTACACCATCCAGAGGAGGCTACTGAGAGAGACCAGGCGTTTCAACAAGAGATGTATGCACACCATGGAGAGATCTGCAGCTAGTCTCAATGGTCTGAAATCTCAGCATACCATCCTCCACACAGAAATACTCCATGGTGGGACTGTATTGGGTCACTTGCTTGGACAGCTGTTCATTGAAGTACGCAAGTATAATAGCATTCAGAGGCTGCTGGTGGAGAGAGCCCAACAGTAAACTGAGGGGTCAACTGCAACCACCTCCCCCTCAAGTGTGACACCTACAACAACCCCAAGACAGGAAAGAGTAACTAGACAGTCAGTGAGGGCATCCACATCTGCACCCCCTACCAAACCGAAAATAAATAAAGCCCCATGTGTCATGTTTTCCTTAAATAAATATGCACTTTAATGATACCAATGATGTCTGTGATTCCTTCAAGTAGCTAACAAGTTCGGTGTCAGAGATATCTCCAATGTATTGCAAAACAATGCACTGAAAACAACTTTTGCGCATTTTACTTGGTGGGAAAGTGTTTGAGAAGTGGTAATCATACACAGCACATCTGTTTCTGTCCAATTTCAACTCACAACACATCTAGCTGTATTATGTTTGGGTATGGGTATGATGTGAGTTGGAGTTCGACAACACAGGCACAGAAGAACTCCAACATAAAGGTACACCTCCTTAACATAAGATCATGTCAGGCATGTGGCAGAGAGAACACACTGCGCAAAATCAACTCTCACAATACGCGGTGTCTGGGACACAAACATATCCCTTACAATGAGTGTTCATCCCCTAGGGTCTGAGTTCATCAGGGATGTGTATCACGGTGCCCGTGATTCTGTGTCGACATTCTTACTTCCGGGTTTGTGCCTGGTTGCCTCTTATTTGTGCTAGCTGGCTAGCCCCTCCCAGGGCTAGCCTTTATATACGCCCTCCTGTCATTGGGCCGGTGCCCTTTCGTGGTGTCTCTGACCTTATGTTTCCTGCTCTCCTGTTCCGTGTTTGATCCTGTTTTCGTCTGACCTCGTTCCTGTGCTACTCTTGTGTACCGATCCAGGCTTTGGCTGACTACCGCTCTGGTGTACCGATCCAGGCTTTGGCTGACTATTGCTCTTGTGTACCAATTCTGGCTTTGGCTGACTACCGCTCCTGTGTACTGATTCAGGCTTGGGCTGACGACCGCTCTCTGATACTGATCCAGGCATTGTCTGACTTATGCTGTTTGTGCCGCTCCCACTATTGTCAGATTGGTTGATTCAATTACTTTACGCCTGTGTGGCCTCCGCTACGTACATTCGGTCTGTACTGTCCAGTCACTAGCGGTTAACGTTGCCTATCCATACGCCCAGCCTCTGCTTCTCTGTTGCCTCCGATGTGTACACCAGTCAGTGCTATCCAATCACTAAGTGGTTAACTTTGCCTATCCATACGCCCAGCCTGTGCTTCTCTGTGGCCTTCCATACGTACACCAGTCAGTGCTACCCAGTCACTAAGCGGTTAACGTTGCCTATCCATAATACGCTCAGCCTGTGCTTCTCTGTGACCTCCGATAAGTACACCAGTCAGTGCTATCCAGTCACTAAGCGGTTAACGTTACAGATCCATAACACGCCAGCCTGTGATTCTCTGTGGTCTCCGTTATGTACACCGGTCAGTGCTATCCAGCCACTAGCAGTTACGTTGCCTGCCTATTACCTCCTATCTACCAGCATCACGGTACAGCTGCTCAGGTCCTTGTCACACCAGATTACAGGCTACCTTTACCCGGTATTCGGTAAGGCAGGTAGAGCCTCCTCAGTTCCTTGTTGCACCAGATACAGGCTGCCTTACCCGGTATTCTGTAAGGCCGGTAGAGCCTCCTCAGTTCTTTGTTGCACCAGATACAGGCTGCCTTACCTGGTATTCGGTAAGGCCGGTAGAGCCTCCTCAGTTCCTTGTTGCGCCAGATACAGGCTGCCTTACCCGGTATTCGGTAAGGCTGGTAGAGCCTCCTAAGTCCTTATTGCATTTGCCCTCAGGCTGCCTTACCCGGTATTCGGTAAGGCCGGTAAAGCCTCCAGTATTGTACTGCTATATTGTCTAATAAAGCTTTTTAACCTACCCAATTGTCTGAGTGTTCAATAAAACTGTGACAATGTGCTTGTGGGTGATGAAGGAATCTTAGGGGTTGCCAGTAGGGCACTCAATGCATAACACACATATGTGTTGTGTAAACCTCTTGCATTCCAAAGTACAGGCTGCTTGAACATAAGCAAGATCCACATGTTGTCCTAATGGAGAACTGATCAAGCTTCACTGCTGAAATATCTTCATGATGGCTTACTTCTCAGTTATGCTGTGATGAGGAGGTGCATACAATGGCTGTCCAATATACAGAACAAGGGGCATGTGTGAATTTCAGATAATGTTCCTTGAGTGTAGAAACATATGTATGTTGTGCGGGTCCCTCAACACCTTGCTCTTCATGGTGTGGATGACCTGTTATACATAAACTTTGTGTCAGGACCTACACATATAAATGGCGTATTGGTGATTTTCCATGTCTCTCCTTTGTTCCATTGTGCAAGAAAATGGGCCCTCATCAAGTTGTACTGCATGGCTCATGTCAGTGACATGACATTTTGCCATAAAGTATTAACATTCAGTAGCACTAAGAAGCAGCAGGAGGAGAACTATATGGAAGTGGAATCAGGTTTTCGCCAGAGTAACTTGGACATCCCTCTGTTCCATGATGGTCATGCCATGGATGCCTGTAGGAAGGAATGACAGGAGTTCAAACTGCACTGAATACCTCTCTGGTACTCAAAGGACCATCATTATCTTATTAACATATTAAGTTCCAGAGGGGTATACAACCCCCTGCTCAAAATGGGTTGTATACCCCTTTGTAACTCATAGAATTAAGAATGAGGAGATGATAATAAGACAAATGAATGTGAGATATGGATATTATAGCAATATATCAACCTAGTAAACTGACCCACATAGATCAGATTGATCACCCTAGGGTAATAGGGTAGGCCAGCATTAGATTTCTTGCTCACAGTGCCTAGAGAGATCACCTACACCTTACTGACATGACCTAACAAGGCCAAAACATACGCTTGGGGTTGGCTGGACTGCTGTTTTGGCAGGACCAGCATTATATGCTTTAGGATTTTTCCTCTCTGTGAAAGACACTTGTGGGCTAAGAGAGACTGCAACCTTGGTAGGACACCACTCCTAGAGAGCCTGCAAATTTTTATTGCAGGCTCCTTCCTAGATGAGCATCTTTGACTTTCCAGCAATATTCTGCTAAATTAGGCATTACAAATCTATAGTTTTCCGAATACCTTTACTACCACTTTAACACTTGGAATGCCAGAGGGATATCCAATACATTACATTTCAATGCATGGGATACCTCTCTAATGCTCAAAGAGCTATATGCTTGATGTGAATATATTCAACTCTAAATCTAATTGTTTGCTGTTTGTAATACTTCAGTAAAAATGAAGGACATAGAGAATGGGATGTACCAGTGTTTGCAGGGGGATAGGCGATATCTGTGAAGTGGCAATGTCATCATGCACAAAAGGAATTCCAGATGTCAGTTGAATTCACAGCCTCAGTTAGACCTATCCATTGAATAGCAGCTGCGTGTGTTTATTATGGTGACAGCTATATCATTGTGATTTTGAAGCAGACATTTTCAAGGCTGGAGGCTTAGGTGGATTTCAGTCATCCTGTGAATCGAAACATATCATCATGTTTTCTGTGGGTGTGTTTCCACACATTCCATATGCATTATCATGGTCATACATGCATTGTGTTTGATTCACATATTGTACTCACAAGAAGCTCTTGATGAGCTTGCCTCATGTGTCTGACCCTCTCAGGGTCTGCTCATCATCAGGCTGGGAAACATGCACCTCTGCAATGGGTTCAGGATCAACATTCTCCTCTAAACATGTGTCGAAAGCGATACAGTGGAGTATGGCACATGCTAGTATGATATCACAGACTTTCTGTGGTGCATATTGAAGTTCTCCCCCTGAGTTATCCAGGCACCAGAATCTTGTTTTACGAAGGTCAAATGTGAATTCTATAGCATTCCTGGTCCTAACGCGAGGCTCAATGAAGAATTCCAGTGTAGGTGTCTGACGATTTGGGACAGTCGTTTGCAGCCATATCCTGCACCCCCTGTGGAAGAGAATTAACATTGTGACACATTGACCACATGGTTATATGGATGATGTTGTGTAATAGGGACTTACTTCTTGTGGTCATGACCATACTAAGTTGGATTTTCATTAATAGTGTGAGTGCCCTTGTGGATGTGATGTGTAGAATGGTCCTTTACCCAACAGCCATCCACCTGTATAAGTCCCATTCTCAAAGTCCTGCCAGGATAGGAAGCACAGACATATGTGATCCTCATGTTGTCACCACACACCATCTGGGCGCTGGAGTAGATGCCCCTCATGCAGAGGAGCTCTTACGCGCAAATGTGTGCAGTCGATGACCACTATGACACTGGGAAAGCTTCCACTTGTATTGAATTCCTGCTTTACATGTGCCCACTCTATCTGGGTGGGAGGGAAGTGGATGCATGTCCTGGCCTTCCTCTTGAGGACTATCAACACCTAAGACAACACTTTGGAACATGTAGCCTGGGTCATCCCAGATACATATCTTTAATAAACTGGAAGGATCCGGTTTCCATAAATGTATGGCACACAGCAGCTACTCCATGCTGGATATATGATCACATCATATAGGATGATGATGCTGTGTGAATTCAACCAGTACCACTCTCTCACTTCAGCCGTTGCCATTCTGAACAGCACGCCCCTTGTCCGGTATATTCTGGGAGATATGGCTGCTGCTGCCTTGCTTGCTCCTCCAGGTGGAGATGGCATTCTGGCTGGATCGCCAGCAGTTGCAATAGTCGGAAGATGTGCAGGTGTGATTGGGGGATTGTGGGGCTCTCTGGCCCTCTCATGCCCTCGTGTCTGAGGTATTACAATGGGAACATAATGCTCTTATTCGCCGAGTGGACTCACTGTAAACATGCCACATTCCAGGATGTCCCATTAAGACAGTGGTGGGGTTTTGGCCAGTCATTGGGTACAAAGGGACCTATGGGAACGAGGGCGCTGTTCAGGTGAGTGTATAGCAGTGTGTGAATGTGTTTGGTGTAACTGCTGTTTACCTGTCAGGTGCATGTGTGACATTGTCCGGTGTGGCTGCTGATGCCGGTGCACCTTGGCTCTACATTGGCTACTGAACTTGCAAAGTTAGGCTTAGGTTGCTTAGCAACTGAAAGGTGTGCATATTGTTTTATGTGGACATACATCTTGTTATGTGTTAACCCCTCGTGTTCTGGGGTTATGACTGAGTTTTTAATACACTTAATTACATATTCAAGGCTTTGCCTCATAACAAGAGCTTTAGAAAATTATACACAATGTGCATTTAATTCTAATGCGTTTTAAATGCAATGACTGCAGCGGGCTTGCAGTCTTTGCTGTAGTTTCAATAACATTCTATTTTTACACCACAAATAGGCAGAACAAATATTACAGGTCAAGTTTTGAAAAAAAAAATAAAAAACTAATAAAAGTGTAGTTTTTTTTTTTTTTTTTAACTTAAATTTATATTAGGTTTTTCAGGGTACAGAAAAAAAAAGAGCAGGTAAGAGGGGGTCAATAGCATCTTACAAGTAATAGTAATACATGATGAAACCAGATTTATCAGGTTCATGTAACATTATAACATTAGTTATGCATTCGGAAGGAGCAGAGGGGATGAAGTAAGAAAAGGGGAGATATGCGGGATGGAGAGATGATCATAAGGAAAGGCCTCACCCGGACCTAGCTGTGCCTGGGTGGTTTGAGAGTGTTAATGAGGGGGAAGGCTAGTTGGGGGTGTTGAAAGTGTGACTGTTGAGTGAGAGAGAGAGAGACTACTTGAAATTAAGAGAAGTGCGAGGAAAGACTTATCGAGTAGGCTGGAAGAGAGATGGGGTGAAGGAGAGGAGAGAAATAACGTTAGGAAAGAGATTGGAGGGTACTAAAGGTGCATGACAATAAGAGGGGGGAGAAAGTAGAAAAGGATGGATAAGGAAGGAATGGAAAGAGAAAATGGGAGAAAAGAGCCCACCCGGAGCTGTGTCAGGGGGTATCTCCCGGCTTGACTAATATCCTGGCCGTTGGTATGGAGTAAAGTGCCTGTGAAGTGTGCATGAAGTTGGGGGGAACCGAACTCTTGCAGAATAGAAAACACATATCGACAATTTAGTCTATCAAAGGCTTGTTGAACATCGAGAGAGAGGAGAAGAGATGGTAGTTTAGTGGCTTGGGCCTGTGCAATGAGGGAGACAGTATGTTGGATGCTATCCAAGGCCTGTCTGCTCCTCCCAAAGCCAACCTGATATGGATGTACCAGGGAGGGTTAAAGTGGAGACAATCTGTTTGTTATACATTCACAAATAATATGACATCTGTATTTAAAAGCGATATTGGCGGATATGAATTACAGTTCAACGGGTCCTTGCCCTTCTTATGTATAAGAGAGATACAGGCCTGCAGCATGGAGCTCTGGGGAGAATGACTTTCCTGTAAGTGGTTAAACAGTCGGGTAAGAGTCGTGGAAGGGCACCTTCCTCTAGATAAGGTAAGATTCTGGAGGGAATAGCCTCCGAGGCATGCAAGACGGAATACAACGCTGAGAAATGGTGCACAATGGTTGAAAGAATGCCTTAAGTGCTGTGGGTAGGGACGCCAGATTGAGTGTGAATAGAGTAAATATTGTTACATTTGTATAGATCTACATTTTCTCACAAGCATTATGTGGGTTTTGTTGGAATATTGATTTAAGTGATGTCCCGTTCACCGTAGAACCTTCTTAGCCTTAGAAGACAGAAGGACATTAAGTTTAGCGCAGACAAAGGTGATCTGTTGTAACACGGAAGGGGAGGGGGAGATTTTGTGTTTCTGGGTTAGAGATATCAGTCGGGAGGTCTGAGACCGTATGTTGGTAAGCCTAGCCAGTTTTCTTCTGCAGGCTATGTTAATCAGGGCACCCCTGATGGTAGCTTTATGTGCCTCCCTAAGCATGGCCAGGTCTTGGACCGACCCATCATTTAAAGAAAAATCATCCGAGAGGGCTTAGGAAATGAGAGGGATGACAGCAGGGTTTGACGGGGGAGAATCATTAATTTTACTGCCCACTAGTGCCCCCAAGGAGACAAAAGTAGAAAAGACTAGGGAGTGATTGGACCATGAGGATGGTCGGATGCCACAGTGACTCAGGTTGTGCAGTATGTGTTGACTTGCGAATATGAAATATATCAGGGAATAGCTGTTTTAAGGGGGAGAATAAAAGGTATAATCAGTTTCAGTGGGGTGTTTCTCTCTCCGGATGTAGTCCTGGGCCAAAACCCATACGTGTAGCTTCAGCGATTTAGTGTCAGACGACTACAGGGGGGGATGTGGATGGGTAAGTATGTCCCTCAACCTATTCATGTTGTTGTGTAGATTGTACTGAAGTCGCCCCCAATAATTGCTATAGGAGCAGACACAGTATGTAATCTGTCAAAGAATTGTTTGTAGAATTGTTTGTTGTGGGTATTAGGGGTGTAACCGCTGGCTAAAATCGTTTCTTGACCATGCAGTCAGCCCTGACTCATACTGTCACTATGAGTCAGGGCTGACTCATAGTGACAGTATGAGTCAGCCCTGACTCATAGTGACTCATACTGTCACTATGAGTCAGGGCTGACTCATACTGTCACTATGAGTCAGCCCTGACTCATAGTGACAGTAGGTGTATAGAGAGGTAGTTCAAGTACTGGAACCCTATGATGTAAGTGAATGTGTGTTGGTAGGGTGTAGTGGCACTTAAGATATTACATCGCCATACCCCAGGGTCTCTATCACCTTTAGTGAATAAAAAGGCAAAAATGTAAATGTAAAGGTCGCCATTGCAACCTAAGGGAAAAGGGTAAGCTCACATTGAGGAAAAATAAATGGTGGTGTGGAGAGGAAAAAAAAAAGTGGATAACAATGGTGAAAGGGTGGCCTTGGCTTGAGTGTGGGCCCAGAAACTATTAAGGGCACAAACAAAAACATGGGGTAGTAAGGAAGGATGACCATGAATGTAGCCCCAGCTATGTGCGGAGTAGGAGCCTGCTGGTATCTGAACCATGTCCTAGATGGAAGCAACAGGCCCACACTATGGTAGCTGAATTCGCTTACTGGAAGCTGCAGAGTTCAGCCTGGGAGATCCTTCTGAGTGTCATGAGGTGAGATGGCTGAGGGCAGCTGCAATGACAGCCACAGGAAGGGTTGGCATGTAGAAAGCCAGTGGGCCCTGAGGTAGCGTCCAGGCAGTAGATGCCATCACATCAGAGCGGGAGCGAACAGGCTCAGGTTTGGAGGCCATCCTGGCCAGCAGCGCCTCTGCCCCTGAGTGTCCGGGTGACGATGGAGAGAGAGAGGAGCGCTACATTGGTGCTGTAGCTGCTCTCTGGTAGCTGCAGGGGACTCTCTGGTTAGTGCTAGGTGGCTGGTGGGGTTTAAAGAATGGTGTGTGGGTGAAAAAAAGGCCCAAAAGGATGGAGCACTTACAGAGCATGTCCGCTCACAATGGCCTCCCTAAAAGTAGAGTTTTAAAACTCTTTAAGAAGTAAATTGTATGTTACGCTACAACTATGAAAAATGGTGCAGGCTGAATATGTTTATGGCTGGTTACATTTTGGTAGGCATAAACTAAGCTTCTCAACTCTTAGATAAATCAAAACAGGAAAGAAAGTGCTGACTAAGTCACAAGATGGAAAATGAGATTACATTACTATAAATAGAGCCCTGCCTCCCCACCAAAGTGGAGCTGGGGCTGCCCATCAATTGTTAATGGCTCTTCACACTATGTCTAGTGCACTTCCTGCTTACTAACATGTGAAGTTATGTCAGTGACGTCACAACCGGGAATATACAGAAGCCTGTGAGTTTGTGAGAGACTTGTATGGTCTGAGACGGGATGGAAGGACAAGGGGAGGTGGCACTGCAGCAAGATGGATGGGTGGTCTGTGGTTGTGACAGTTTCAGGTCATCCGAGGATCCAGAAGACCTAGGATATGGTAGCTCAACTATTCACTTTGGGACGATGTTCATGATTTTGTTTTGGCCTGTGCCCCCCCCCCCCCCCCCCCATAAATTTCCTCGCCAACAACCGGTGGGACTTCACTCCCCATTCCTGCTTCCCCATGGACACATCTAGCCATGGATTTTGTGGTAGACCTCCCATCCTCTGAAGATTTCAACACTGCCTCAGTTGTGGTTGATCGCTTCTCTAGGCAAGGACATTTTAACCCTTTACTCAATTTGTCATCTGCCTAAGAGCTGAAGAGTGTCTTCATTAAAGGAACTTTTCACCTTCATGGTGCTCCCATTCATTTTGTGTCTGACTGAGGCTCCCAATTTATTTCCAAGTTTTGGCTAGCCTTTTGCTCCCGGTTGGGCATCTTTCTTCACATCTCTACTGATTATCATCCCAATCTAATGGACAGACTAAACAGTCCTTGGAAACCCTTTTGTGGCTGTTTATGAATTCTGACAGTTCTAATTGGGTGGACATCTTCCCATTTGCAGAATTTGCATTTAACCATCGTTTGCAAGATTCCTTACAGTGCTCCCCTATCTTTGCAGCCCTTGGTTACAATCCTGTTCTCTTCCTTGGGGAGTTTGTTCTGGAGATCCTGCCACTACCTTACTGGTGAAGGATCTGCAGGCACTGTGGACTTCTATTCAGGCCTGTCTTTTCTCAGAAGTGGCAGCCCACAAAAAGGTCAGATCAACAACAGACCCCATGTTCTACTCTTCACCCTGGCCACAAGGTATGGCTCACCACCAAAAATCTGCACCTGAGGGTGCCCTATCTCAAGTTTGATCCTCACTCCATAGGCTCGGATCACAAGAGTCATCACACCAGTTGCTTACCAGTTGTCCCTCCTATCATCCTGGAGGATCCCAAACCATTTTCAAGTATCTCTGATAAAGCCTATGGTTTCTCTTCCAGGAAGGTTCCTTCTCCTGTGCTGGTTGATGGAAAGCATGAGTTTGAAGTTGAAAATATTCTAGGCTCTTGACTAGTGTGCAGGTTATTGCAGTTACCATGTAAAAAGACAAGGTGTACCTTGGCTTATAGGCAATTCATGGGTTAAATGAAAATCCCGTTACAGAAGCTGCTGGGAAAGCAACATAATAGAATAGAGTAATAGTCTGGCTCCAACTCATCCGTTGGAAGGGGTTATGGTCCAGATTATTTCTCTTGGGTTTCTGCCTGACATGTCCATGCCCTCTGGTCTCAGCCTTTCATCAGACCCATCTCGGCAAGCCTGGGCTGGCCTGGTAGGCTCTTCCATGTGAGGGGGAGTGTGTCACTCTCTGTGTTTGCTTCATTTGTGGCTTGAACCTTTCTCCCCACCATACATTCTTGTATCCTTCATGCATTCTGATTGGTGCCTGAGACTTTTTATGAGGCTGGTTAAGAGCAGAACTTTGCCGGTTTATTCAAGTTTGTGTATTACTGACCTGATTTTGTTTCTCATCTCAGACCTTGGCTTGTGTTTTTTTCAGATTGTCTTCCTTGCTGCACATTCCCTGGCTTATGTTTTCTCACTGAGGATTTTCTTACCTCTTACACACCCTACGCTCCCATTGACCTTGGCTTGTTTTGACTTTGGTTTCCTCCTGTTTGACCCCATCCACACCATCAGGAACATTGGTTCCCCGTGCATCAGAGCCTAGGGTGGCCGTGTTCATTCCCCAACCCTTTGTCTCTGCTTTTGCCTTAGACTGTAGGTGCTGTTCCTCTGGGAATGTTACATCAGTCTCTACCCCACTGTCTGTGTTTGACTTGTGCATAGGCTTCTCTTTGTGCCTCTTCAGGCTACTCAGCCCGACAGTTCCCCCCTGCCATGCGAGTGGTTACGAGGGTCGGCAGAGTGAAGATTTGTTACTCTGTGGAGGTCATTGCCAGCTCATTCCTGTGTTTCTCTCTCCTTCTCTGGGGTGGTTCAAGCTCTGGCTATCTTAGTCATATTTGTTTTGAGCCATGGTCGGAGATCCATAGCACCTGCTATATTGGTTGGATTTGTTTTTGAATCTTGGTTGCAGATTCATAGCACTCATTACACCTTTTGGATTCTATTCGATGTGTGGTTCAGTTTCCATCAGGGGCACAATTCTGATTTTGACTTTAAGCAGTCTCCATCTGCTGTCTGTGAAGGGCAATACCTTATTGCTCTTGTCAAATTCTGAGCAGTCTGAGTCAGCTGTATGTAAAGGGCTATATCCTATTGCTCTCTTGTTGAATTCTGAGCAGTTTAAGCCTGTTGTCTGTGAAGGGCAATATCCTATTGCTCTCATTTTTTCAAATTATGAGCAATCGCAGTCTGTTGCCTAGGAAGGATAATACCCTTTTGCTCTCATCCAGTACTGAGGAGTCCAAGCCTGTTGCCCATTTTGAGCAGTTTCCTCTCTGTTCTTCCCCGTCTGAGCAGTTCCATTCTGAGTTGTAATTACTTGCAAGTTGCTGACTCCATTGGGTGCCATACTGTTCTCAGTAACTGAAGTAGTCATCCCTGCTTCCAGTTCCTGTATCGATAGATCTGCATCTGGTGATCCTGCTGTGCCAAGTGTCTGGAACCTCTAGGGGTGTACACCTACACCCATCCAGGTCAGGGTCTTGTCTCAACTGGGATCAGACATCTGGCTTTGTGGCCATCATCTTTATCCAGCTTTAGCTGCAGCAAGGGATAGGTGTAACCGGCGTCACCCCCTAACTACTCTCTCTAGCTAGTCCACACAACACATTGTGCTCCTGGTAATTGGGGGTCGGCACAGGCCATGCATGTAAGTAATACTATACATATTTGTTATTTAGTGCTTTGGAGAGTCATGGATATTTTAAATTATAGAAACTTTAACAAACAACAAATATTTTTGATCATTAGTATGTGTGATTTTAGCAAAATAAGTTTTTTTCCTTTTTTGTAATTATGACATCATAGCTTGTGTCACATTGAAAAATTCCCTACAAGTGAGGCACCATGCATAAACTTTGTTCGTTCTGAAAAAAGTTATATATAGTTTTCCATATGTAACTAGAAAGTTACCTGCAGGAATCATTCCTAAATAGATTGCAAAGATTGTGAAAATGTGTCTGGTCTAAAGAGTCAAAATGGCCCAGCCAATTTCAGAGACTCACATATTTAAATCTGGTATACTTGACCTAAGAGTAGGAGTTAGAGGACAGTGTGATACTAGCTGAATTGTAAAACTACAAGCATAAGTGATAGCAAGTTAGACAGTCTCACTCTGTGCACATCTTGTCACATGAAGCAATAGTTCCAATGGTCATACTGCTGTGGCAAGTGTGAGCATATCATCTTTTTAGACTTTTTAGATCTGGAAAGAAGTGTTGTTTTTTACTGGAAAAGTGGAAAGGAGCTTGAAGCTCACTGAGCAGGTATATGTGGGGTTAGAGGTGAAGAGGGTGGAGCTGTAGATAAGGAGCATCAGGTAAGCAGATGTAAAACAGTAAGGAGAGGAGTTAATGGGCAGAGGAAGTGGAAGGCCAGTTCTGAGTTGACTCAGTCTAACAGATTTACATGAAGTTGTTGAGGATAGCTCAGAATTGGCATTATTAGAGGAGGCTGATTCCTCTAGCAGTCAGAAGAACAGTCCTTCCAGTTTAGATAGGATGCAGAGCAGGCAGAAACGAAGGCAGGTGGAGGTAATAGAAGACTATTATTATGAAGGTGGGTAGGATAATCTGTTGCCAGGAAAGTAAAAACTGAACAGTATGTTTTCACGTCTGCACTTTTTCCAGTGTAGTAACGTCTCTTTAAAGGACTGGTGCCCAAAACTGTGTCCTATTTGCTCTTGCAGTGCCTGAGTGACTCTATACACTGCTGTGAAGTCTATTGTCTATCAGTACTCCTAAATCTTTCTCTAATGAGGATTCCCCAAGTAGTTTCATGTGGAGTCCTTGTGGGTAGAAATTGAAGCTTACTGTGGTGTAAAAGTTAAAACAGCAAAATTATTTGACACAAAATCGAATCAGGAGAAAACCGGTACTTTTTGGAGAGAGGTAAATTCTTCACTAAAAGTGCTGTTTTTCCACTTTTTTCTCCTAGCTCACTGCATTGAAATCAATGAGAAGACTGAAATTCTCCCCACCATGTGGCAAGTTTCCCTTCTTTTCCCACAAGCATAATAAAAAAGGGGCATCAGGTTCCCACAGTATGCCATTTTATGTTTGTGAGAAGAAGAGAGATCAGTACATTTTTGAGCTAAAGACGACAGGATAATAAAAAGGTGTTGAAGCTTAATCTGGGGAGTCTTGCAGGAAGGACATTTGTTCACTGTATTAGGCTTGTCTGGGGGCACTCTGGGGGGATAGGAAGGGAGAAAGGAGGTTGACCCCCAAATACCCCAATATTTTGTGTGTCTGACTAGGAAGACAGAGACCACCATAATCCAACCTCCTTCCTGATCTGGCTGTTATTATCTCTGTGCTGGGGAAGTCTGGGGGTGTGAGAAGGAAACAAAGGAGATTTGCACCAAATACACCAACATTCTGTGTGACTGATTGGAAAGACAGGCAGCTGTGATCCAGGTTCCTTCCTGATCTGGCTGTTATTATCTCTGTCTCTCTGTATCTCTATATACACACACACACACACACACACACACACAGTAGTTGAGTAATGTCCATCTACAATACAGGGGGCAGGGGAAGGGAGAAAGGAGTAGGAGCAGTGCAGGGATGTGTGACTAAAATGGTAGTCCAAAAACTGATTGCAGCCATGGTTGCTGCAGTGTGTACAATAAATTATGGTGATCCCTCTCCTCCAGAGGACAATGCAGTTTGTCAAAGTCCGACCAAAAGTTACACCACCACCAGTCGGTACTATTAAAAAAATATCTAAAAACACTTTAGACGACAACGAGTTGCATTCTAGTGCTTGGATAATGGACAAAGGTGTAGCAGCTTGACCAACTGCTGCATTTGACAGACAAACAATCATAAAAGCACATGTCATGGAAGTAGTAGTGAACATTGTGAAAGTAAAAATAAATTGTTTGAGAGCTCTAAAAGCCAAGAGGAAGATTAAAAGTAGTGGGCAGGAAGAGGTGGGCAGTGCTGAGGATGTCCTAATGATGATGTAGAGCTAGACTATAGCCCTCCAGCATCCTCTTCTTATATACAGATGAAGTTCAGAATGAGAGATGATGACACGGCCAGAAGGTTAGCTGAAAAGCTAAGGCTCAATCATCCACCACTGAAAAGGAGCACTGTACTTGTCTATAAACTGTTTGAGAAAACAATTAGAAGGTCTGAACCAGGAGAAGCAAAAAAAATACAGTCATCCTGTCAGTCATCATCAGCATTGCCACCATTTCCAAGTCCAATCCCCACTCAGCCACACCCACACACACTAGTGATACATAACCAGTAACCATAACAGAGGTTATCAACATCCACAACCTTAGCCCCTTAAGATCAGGGTCCTGATCCTTAAGGATCACTTTGCTCTTTCAGATGTGCCAGTACACGTGACCTTTGACGCGTAGCATTGGAGACTGGGAGAGACCGCTCCAGTCCTGGCGGAGCCCTGTAAGTAAAATGTATATGACGTGCTCCAGGCCTTAAGGGAAAACTGCATGACGGTCATAGCACAGCACGCGGTCCTTAAGAGGTTAGCTATGATGAGTACCTCTGATGCTGTTGGAAGTGCAGCAACTTTGACACCCAGTAATAGTAAAATGACATTAACATCTAGCCCTAGTAGTAGTACCAGACCCTCAGGAACCCCACTGTCTATGAAGTCCACAGTATGGAGATACTTCACTCACGATCAAAAAGCAATGGCAACCAATGTGAGATATATGTGAGCTACTGAAATCTTTTGAGGAGGCAACCATGCCATAGAGGAAGAAATCAGTAAAATTCTTCCATTCATATATTTATTGCAGTCGAGCTTGGGTGAGGAATCTCACCAAAATGACAGCACAGACATGCACCAATTGGTCAAAGACATGTTAACATGTGGTGAGCAAGATCCTCACATAGTGTCCAGTAAAAACAATGAGGAATACATTTCTTGCCACTTTGCTGGACACCTGCTTTAACCCCTTAGTGACTTCCGGGACGTACATGTACGTCCTCTGTCCACCTGGGACATACGCTCGGGATGTACATGTATGTCACCGGGTGGTAAGGGGTTAAACACAAAACTTCAGAATTTAAGTCAAAGCGTCATCACTTTGTCATAACAAAGAGTCATGATGATCAGCAGCATCTCTCTGAGGCAGTGGTTCTCAACCTTTTTTCATTCAAGGCACCCCACCCCTAACTTCTCAAAAGTTGTATAAGAGTGTGTAATGAAGAAGATATGTATAAGAGTAGTTAGTTTTACCTCCCAAATTCAGAATAACATAATGGAGCATAGCAAATATTAGTTATATATTGGGGATAAGTATAACAAAAAACTCCTATTGATTTAAATTGGGGTTTTTAACACTTGAACGCTAAACAGGTCTCCAAAGCATTGCAAAGCAATGCTTTGGAGACATCTTAGCATTCAAGGGGTTAAAAGCCCAGTTAAATTAACTGCAAGTTTGGGAATTTGTATTTGCCCCCAGTGCTGCAGTTGGTTTGCCCTAGATTAGATTTTTTCCAGTTTTTCTAGTATCAGAGCGAGTGAGACAGAGAGTAGGAGCAGTAATGACCAGTTCATTGTTACTTTTTTATTGATTCTTTTTTTTTAATACTACATTTCATAAGTCCATGTGGTTCATGATGAAGGGCACTATATGAGACAGACTGTGCCCCACTGATGTCCATGAGTGGCACATTGGTAACCCACTGACTCCATCTGTAACTGATATCCCAGAGGTGTACACTGGGGCATCAGATGAGCCACTCTGGTGTCCTCTGGCCCTCCAGAAAATGGTAAGGTTGGAGAGTAAATGTGTGCACTGGATGGGCTCATCTGATGCCTCAATGTACACCTCTTGGGCATTATAGGGGAACTGGGCTACTAATATGTTTTTTAAGGGCAACAGTGGGGCACAGTTAATATCGTTAATTGGCCATTTGAGTGAGAGGGAGACAAAGGGCAACTAAAAGAAGAGAGGAGTATTAAAATGTAAAACTATTCACCCTACCAGTTTAAAGCAGGATGCTTGCTGTCTGTGGTCTTCTTGTAGCTGCAGCTGTTGAGCAGAAACCACACTGTCCCCCGATGCTGTGTGTGTCACTCTGTCTCTGACGACAGGGACTTGCCACCAGTACAAAAAAAGAGGCAGGAATGTGATAAGCATTCCCGCCTCCATCCAACAGCCCAATCAGGATGCGCCTCCAGCAATGGGCTGTCTTCCTTGCCGGTTTCTACCCTACACAGTTCCCTCGATGGACGCACCGCACCGTTGATTCAAAGCATCGGCGGTGCTTCAACATAAAATGCTGCACCCTAACTACATCTGCAATAGCGAGGTGTAGTTAACGCTATTAGGGCTGCAACTAACAATTATTTTGATAATCGATTAGTTGGCCGATTAATCGGATAAAAAACCCAATATGCTAATTTTTCATTATTTAAAATGATTTAATGAACAAACTGAGTGTTAAAAACAAACAGCAGAATAAAAAAACTTTACACATTTAACATGCGTCATTGTTATTATTTTACTATGGGGTCTATGCACCTCTCTTTCTCCCCCCTTGTACTTCTTTCTCCCCCATGTACTCCTTTCTCCCCCTTGTGCCTCTCTTTCTCCCCCTTGTACTTCTTTCTCCCCCATGTAGTTCTTTCTCCCCCTTGTGCCTCTCTTTCTCTCCCATGTACTTTTCTCTCCCTTGTGCCTCTCTTTCTTCCACTTGTGCCTCTTTCTCCCCCATGTACTTCTTTCTCTCCCTTGTACTTCTTTCTACCCCATGTGCCTCTTTCTCCCCCTTGTACTTCTTTCTCCCCCTTGTACTTCTTTCTCCCCCTTGTACTTTTCTCCCCCTTGTGCCTCTCTTTCTCCCCCATGTACTTCTTTCTCTCCCTTGTGTCTCTCTTTCTCCCCCATGTACTTTTCTCTCCCTTGTGCCTCTCTTTCTTCCACTTGTGCCTCTCTTTCTCCCCCATGTACTCCTTTCTCTCCCTTGTACTTCTTTCTCCCACTTGTGCCTCTCTTTCTACCCCATGTACTTTCTCCCCCTTGTGCATCTTTCTCCCCCATGTATTTTCTCCCCCCTTGCACCTCTCTTTCTCCCCCATGTGTCTCTTTCTCCCCCCTTGCACCTCTCTTTCTCCCCTTTGTACCTCTCTTCCTCTAGACTGTCGCTCTCCCTGTCACTGCTGCACTTGCTGCCGGTCACCTGTGACTGGCTGTCTCTGAGTTCCCTCCTGCCCGCCCGCATCATCACGCGCCCCTGCGGGCCGTGATGACATACAGACAGAGAAGAGGGCAGAGGCACCGGAAGAGAAGCGCTTGCTGCCAGCAGACTGATCGTTACTGTCTGGTTGCAAGCGCTTCTCTTCCGGTGCCTCTGCCCTCTTCCTCTTCTGTGTCTGTATGTCATCACGGCCCGCAGCCCTAAACGCTATACATTCCGCGGCACCCCTAGAGGGTGTCCGCGGCACACCAAAGTGCCGCGGCACACCGGTTGAGAAACACTGCTCTGAGGAATCGGATTCTGTCAAAGAATATAAAGATATAATTTAGGTCTAGTGGAGGATTGCATTGTGGAGGATGAGAGGGAGAAAGTTAAGGTCAAAACAATTGCTATACAGCATAGTGAAAAGGAGGGCAGCAAAGGGTTTATACCAGCAGCAGTAGCAAAATTAACCAGAACATCCCATTTCCAACATATTTATGAACACAGGGTGATTCAGGGGTCTCGTGGCTGGCAATCCAACATTTGTGGTGGTGGTGGCACATTTCTGTGGGACTTTCTCCCAGTGTATGGGTTAGTAACTGATACACAGGAACACCATGTAGCTTCTAGGAGTGGTTCCATTGCATGTGAGATGGTTTCAGCACACTTGCTGGATAGTTATGTTTTCAGCAGAAACAATGCCCCTGTGGACTACTGGCAAACAAAACAAGGTGTGTGGCCAGCACTGACATGACCAGCCATTAGCTGCCCTTCAACTAGCATCGAGTCTGAGCGTATTTTCAGTGTATCGGGTTATATATTGTAAATGAACATAGGACACAGCTATCAAGCAGCAATGTTGAGAAACTAACATTCTTAAACTTGAACCAAACATCTAATACCATTTTGGGTAAAATATGTAAAGGCAAAATTAATTGTATGTTGGGGAATGTAAGAAGTATAGTAAATAAAATAGGAGAACTAGAATTGCTGGTGGTTAATGAGAATTTGGATAACTAAAACATGGTGGGATGATACACAGTTATGGGCTATAAATATAGAGGGCTATTCCCTGTTTAGGAGAGGCAGAATTAATAGAAAGGGAGAGGTGTGTGCTTATATTTGAAACCAGAGCTAAATCCAATTTTAAGGTGTGATATTAGTGAAGAAACTGGCCATAACGCGGAGTCCTTGAGGATATTAGGCTAAATGTGAAATGTGGCACACAAGGTATATACATACATATATATATATACTAGCAAAGGGCTAGCAGGGGTTAAGTGTAGACATGTCCTGGAGAAGGGGGAGAGAGACACATGCTGAATAAGGGGGATAGAGTGAGGGACAGAGACATAGAAAGGAGACATGATAGAGATGCGGGGTGGAGAGATATGATGGAGATGGGGGGAGAGAGACATGATGGAGATGGGGGAGAGAGAGACATGATGGAGATGGGGGGGAGAGAGAGAGACATGATGGAGATGGGGGAGAGAGAACATGATGGAGATGGGGGGATAGAGACAGACATGATGGAGATGGGGGGGAGAGAAAGAGAGACAGACATGATGGAGATGGGGGGACAGAGATCCTTCTTTGATAGTCACCAGAAAACGTTATGACAACAGATCCATAAAGCACTTAAAAGTAAAGGGTTAGTATCCCTTTAAGTGGTTAATCTATGGAACCATATGCTTATATGTGAATGTTAGAACTTTGTCCTTTTGTAGTACAACAATTTGTATTTTAGGGTGCAGGTTTCTTTAAGGGCCTCTTGGGCCAAACAGAAGATCTGGCATATTTTTATTTTTTATACAGGAGAGGGATTACAATTGGTGGCCCAAGTACCAACATGGCTGTAGAACTGTTGGGCTGTAGATGGCAACATAATCAACTGGCCAATGACCAGCTGAGGGTGATGGGAGCTGTAGTCTGAATGTGCATTGGATAGCTTGAATGAATTCGGAATGCAATGTTTTTGAACTGTAAGACATCAGCTGCTTCATAACCTCTTTGGAAACTCACTGATTCCAGCTAGCCCTGCATCGCCTAACTCCTTTCTCCCTGGCCCATGCTGCGCTCTTACTCCCCTCAGAGGCGGACCAAAGAGGAGAGTGGGATGTGGAACACAGATCCCAGTGTCCTCTCTGGTACGCTTCTCAGCCTCTTGTGCAGCATGGTGCAGGGAGAAAGGAGCTAAGCGGCGAGATATCCGTCCCCCTGCCTCCCGGCAAAGCAGCACCTCCCTCCAATCCCCAAGGCAGGAAAGTCCGTGGTCTACCCTCCCCCCAGGGCTTGGCCAATCCCCAGCCTAGAGAGCGAGCCCTCTCCTTACCCCCTCCGTAGCAGGGGAGGGCTGGCCTGGGGGGCAATTGACCCCTGGGCTGGTCATGTGTCTGGCTGGTGGGCCAGTGCCTCACTCAATCTCCAACCTTCTGCTGTAAATGGAGCTACACTAGTGATACCACAGAATTTATTAAATGAATCTATATGCAAGTGGTACCGCAGAGCTACAATCCAAACATAGCTGCACTAGTAGCATAATCAATTTCCCTTGCAAGCTCTATGGCATCACTATTCTATCTTTACTTAACCATTTGAGTGCCAGAGGGGTACACAACGCATTGAAAAAGCAATGTGTTGTGTACCCCTCTGGCACTCACAGGGTTAAATTTAAGAACTGTAGTATCACTAATGTAGCCCCATTTCAACAGTAAGCTCTATGGTATCACTTGCTTTCATTCACAGCATTAAGGACAATTTTAAAATTAAGGAAACAGGGGTGGGCTGGGACAATGGGCTTGGACAATAGTAGATATGGGCCACTTAATTGTATTTGCCCCCTGGGCCGTATGTTGCCAGCCCTCCCCTGCTCTGTAGGATGTAGGAGAAGTAAAAAGTAAATAAAAGTTGGTGAGGGATCAGTCGCAGCGTGACACAGACTAGCGTCTGGGTAACCCACTGAGCGAGTACAGGGCTGAAGGGAAGAGCATGTCCCAATGCGAAGCTCCATGTTTATGTGTATACAGTTTACCGTAACCAGTGTGATACCATGTCCCTCTGTATTTTGGAGACTTGTGAATGGTGGGGATGTGTGGCTTGTGTGTGAGTGATGTGTGTGAAGTGTAGGAGGCAGTGGCAACCATTTTGTTTTTTTTCCTCTCTGATACTGGTGGGCGGGCTGGATAGTGGGGGCAGGCAAAATCATACCCCCATTGAATCACCCAATGGGAGCAGTAACCCCTCCTTACTGCAGCCCCTGAGTGTGTTTGCCAGACACACAGAAGTCTTTATATATATATATATATATATATATATATATATATATATATATATATATATATACACACACACACACATGTAAAAGAATAAGCCTCATTGCATAATTTATGGTACCTCACACACAGAACATAATTTATGTCTCCTCAGAAAACAAACACACATTGAACAAAATGCCTCATTACATAATTTATGTCTCATTAGGAGACACAACTCCTATTGGGTGATTCAGTGGGGACTTTACTGCTCTCATTGGGTGATTCAATGGGGGCATGTTTATCATACAGTGAGTTGGCCCGTCCCCTCCAGCCCTGCCCACCACTAACCAACTGACAAAAAAAAATATAGCTGCCACTCGCTCCTGAAGTAGGGATATCAATAACTTCTCCTGGTCCACACACACTCTCACTCAGGATCATGACCCCACACTGTTTCACCTCCCACAGATAATGGTAACCGTCCATACTCTCTGTTTCAGTATGAGGGTGTAATGTTTCCATAAAATACAAACTCAGGGATAAACTTAATAGCAACTCTTTTATTTAACTCTTTTCATCTCTTCAGTCAACCTCACTGTCTGTTATCAACTGTCACTCCTCCACTTCCTGCTTCCTGATTCCCACCCTTTCTCCTTAAAGGGAGAGAGATGCTTTGCTGTATGTTACAGAGGGCAAGCCTCAAACACCACTTTCTATTTGATCCCTCAGCATATTGCTACGCTGCCTCAACTGAAGGGCCACCGTGTGTTATACTGCTATGTTACCTCAACTTAACCTTTTGAGTGCCAAAGGGGTACGCAACGCATTGCAAAGCAATGTGTTGCGTACCCCTCTGGCACTCAAAGGGTTAAGTAAGGAGGAGTTACTGCTCCCATTGGGTGATTCAATGGGGGAGTGATTTAAATCATGCAGGGAGTTGGCCTGCCCCCACTATCTAGCCCGCTGACCACTATCCAAGTAACTGAAAAAACAAAATGGCTGCCACTCGCTCCTACACCACAGACACAAACACATCAGACAAAAAACGCACACACACACAATCATACACTCACACCCTCTCACTCACACTCACTCACTCTCACTCAATCACACACTCTCACTAACACACTCACATGCAATCACTCACTCTCGCACTCACACCCCGGAAGCCAGCACGATCCACCTTCCACCATAGTCACGCTCACACCCCGAGAGCTGGCACAATCCACCTTCTACCATAGTATGTGCAATTACCACATGCATTTCAACTACATGAATGAATGCCACTCACTCACACCCCGGGAGCCAGCATGATCCACCTTCCACCATAGTATGTGCAATTACCACATGCATTTCAACTATATGAATGAATGCCACAGTGGAGGCACAAGCACAATCACAAACTCGTTACAATGACACATAAGTCACCCCCTTATGACTCACTTCTGTGTGTGTGTGTGTGTGTGCGTGTATGTATCTCTGTGTGTGCCTCTGAGTTCCTCACTTTGTGTGTTGCATGTCTGTACCACACTCTATGTGTCTGCATGTTGTGCATTGCATATATGTGTGTATGACTGTGTAGATCTTTATACATCTCAGTGAATGCGTGTGCATTTGCGTGTGTGTCTCTGTGTGTGTTTGTCTTGCATCCGTGTGTGTGCATTAATTCCCTATATAGCCTGACGGGCAACGCCTTCCCACATTGCTAGTATAGACATATATATTAAAAAAAAAAAAAAAAAAAAAAAAAAAAAAAAAGTGTTGGTGAGTATATGCTACAAGCCACCAAATATTGAAGAGAATGAAGATGCCCAGTTGCTATTGCAAATGAGGAAAGCTGTGCATTTTGTGCATGCTATAATTATGGGAGATTTTAACTATCCAGATATCAACTGGAAAGATGAGACCTGTCAGAGCGTTAAGGGAAGCAGGTTTGTGAGCAAATGGTGGAAGTGCCAACAAGAATTGACAATGTATTTGACCTAGTGATTACAAGTAACATAGACATGATATCCAGTATTAAGGTAAAACATCATCTGGCAAACCATGATAACAACATGGTTACATTTGAGATCAGTTTGGCAAAGCAAAACTGTATAGGTTCAACTAAAACTCTTAATTTTAAAAAGCTAACTTCAAAATGTTAAGAACATCAATGCAACACATAGACTGGGATAAATTATTTAAAGGCAAAAATACTGAAGGAAAAATGGTCAGAATTTAAATTTAGGTTGCAGAAATATATAACAGTGGGGAACTAATCAAAATAAGTAGACCTCAGTCAATGTGGTTAACTGCAAATGCAAATAAGGAAATGGCAGGGAAAAAAAAGGCATTAAAACTATTTAAATCTGAAGGAACAGAAGGTTCTTGCCTGTAATACAGAGTGTGCAACATATATTGCAAAAAGGCAATTAGGTTAGCAAACTGTATGTATGTATCTTTATTTACAGTGCCATACATGTACACAGACTTTTACAGAAGTTGTAATAGTTCAATACAAAAATACAGAACTGGGTTAAGAGTATTAGGCTAAAGTGCAATCATTGCATTATTTGCAGGGGAAAAGTGCATCAAAGGGAATCGCACACTGGGAAAGGGGCCCTGCTACAAGGAGCTTACAATCTAATTAGAAATCATGATGACATACAGAGACAGTAGGAGAAGGATCATAAGTGCAAGTACAAGTTGTAGTGAAGGAAGTGCAGAATGATTCTGATGTAAATATCAGTCTGCACAAGGAGGATATTGTTACTGAGATGTCTCCTTGAGCAGCTGTGTTTTCAGGAGATCATTGAAAGCAATGACTGCTGATGATTGGCGAATGGTGACAGGGAGGGCATTCCAAAATCGAGGCGCAGGCAGTGAAAAAGATTGTAGCAGAGAGATTGCTTGAGTTGTGTAGGGAGGGGACAGGAAGAATCCTTGAGAAGAATGCAAGTGATGGGAGGAGGTGTAGAGGGAAATAAGAGCAGAAATGTAAGAGGGTTCTGAAGAACAAAGACTTAAAGGAGGAGGAGGATAATTTTGTAATAAATAGGATGCTTTAGCCAATATAGGCAGCCAAAATAGATAATGAAACTCGAATGGCAAGGGAGAGCAAGACTAATCCAAATACATAAATAGCAAAAAACTTAGGAGGTAGTGCATTGGACCTTTTAAAAATGATATGGGTGAGTTGGTTAGAGAGGATAAGGAAAAGGTGATGTTCTAAACACTTTCTTTGCATCAGTATATACCAGGGATCGAGGAATTGTCAAAGTGCCTCAACAAGTAACAAATAAAACCATACCATAATCAGATATTAGGTTAAAACAAGAAAAGGTAATGGGAAGACTGAACAAAATTAAGACTGACTGATGGTATACATCCAAGGGTTCTTTAGGAACTCAGTACAATGTTAGCAAGACCCCTCTTTTTACTCTTTAAAGATTCTCTCACCACAGGCTCAGTGCCACAAGATTGGCGTAAAAGCCAATATTGTGCCTTTATTTAAGAAGGGAACTAAAACAGAACCTGATAATTATAGACCTGTGAGTTTGACCTCTGTGGTTGGAAAATGAGAGGTAATAAGGGATTATATTCACAATTCCACCACAATAAAATAAGATTATTAACAGGAATCAACATGATTTTATGAGGAATAGATCATGCCAACGATTGTAAATGGACAATTCTCCAACAGTTAACGTTGAGAGTGGAGTACCACAGGGTTCAGTACTTAGTCCACTGCTTTTTAACATGTTTATAAATGATCTGGAAATAAATATAGAAAGTAAAATAACAATATTTGCAGATGACACTAAATTATGCAGGGTAATAAATTCAGAGCAGGTTATTGGTTCTCTACAGAGGGATTTACATAAAATGGCAGATTGGGCAACCAAATGGAATATGAAGTTTAATGTGGGAAAGTCATGCATTTGGGCAGAAAAAATCCTAAACTTGGAAACAGTGACCGGTGTCAAATAGCAGTAACAAAAGCAGACAAAGTCCTGTCTTGCATAAAAGGGGGTATTGAAGCAAGAGTGGATAACAATTTTGCCATTGTACAAATCATTGGAAAGACCTCACCTTGAATATACAATGCAGTTTTGGGCACTATGAGATCTTATTACAATGTACGAGTATATGACAGATCAATACAATGCTCTCCCTGGTGAGCTATTCATTTCAAGGCCTGATCAAATAAGGAGGGGCCAGCCCTTTGGGATTAGAGTAAAGGAGCATTCAGCTCAGCAGAGGAAGGATTTTTTTTTTTACAGTAAGGTCTGTAATTTGTGGAATTCCTTGCCCAAAAATGTGGTTATGGCATATACAATGGATACTTTTAAGAGAAGATTAGATACATTTCTTTCAAAGGGAACACACAGCATTATAATGTGTATTATTAGGCAAAACAGGATGTTCTGATAAAAACTAATTTATCTGGCAGCAGGAAATCTATATAATTCTGTATTTTCTTGGTCATGAGGAAAAGGTTGAACTTGACGGACTTGTAACTTTGTTACTATATGAGTATCAGGTAGCAGCAAGGGACAAAACACACATATGACAGAGAAAGCCAGGGCACATATATTACCAGCAGCACAGAGGATGAGGAGGAGGTATGTGAAGGGTTGCTACCATCTACCACTTTTAGGACCACTGCAATGACCACTGATTAATGTATGCCAATAATCTGGGAATAATGATCGCTTACATTTGAGACAAACATGAATATCTATGTATAATCTGAGAATAATGATCACTTACATTTGAGACAAACATGAATATGTATAAATACTAGCAGCATTGGCATGGCTTTGCCCTTGTGATTAATAAACCAAATTAAAAAAAAAACAAAACAAAAGTTCAATGTAGTTGTATGTATGACTAAATAAACACAGAATGTTTTATAACGGAAGTGTGTTATAAAGATAGACACTACAAAAGACATTCTAAAGAGGAGTAGCCATTATGTGTGTTATCCAGTGCATTGCAGTCTAATGTTTTGGATCAGTGTCTGGCATTAATATGGTTAGAAAAATTAAAAGTGGACTTATGTGTAAGACTATTTTCCCCTGACATCCAGGTGAAAGAAGGTAATATTTTAATGACTGGCTTGTTGAATGTCCAGTATATAGACTTTCAGCTCCAAAATGGTGTGCAACACAATGCATAGCACTGCGTTACACAACTGTCCATCAGTGAGAGTGTGTTTGGGTGAAAGAGAGAATGTGAGTGTGAATGGTTTGCGTATTGCGTGTGTTTTACGTGGAGTGTTTTGCATATTATTTATAACGTTTTGCATTACCTGTATATCGTTTGAATTTTGCACTTTACATACTGTGTTTTGTGTATAGCATTTTATGTATACTGCATAGCAGTTTGCACATTTCAGTTTGTGTACAGCATAAAGCTATATTGGTTTGTGCATAGCGTAAAGATTTTAGCATATAGCGTTTGAGTTTTGCAGTTTGCTTATAGCTGCTTGCATATAGCATTTAACGTTTTGTGCATATTATATATATATATATATATATATATATATATATATATATATATATATATATACATACACACACAAACATACAGAATGTGCAAAAGTTTTAGGCATGTGTGAAAACATGCTGTAAAGAATGCTTTAAAAAATTGAAATGTTAATAGTTTATTTTTATCAATTAACAAATGCATAGTGAGTGAACAGAAGAAAAATCTAAATCAAATAAATATTTGGTGTGACCACTCTTTGCTGTCAAAACAGCATTGATTCTTCTAGGTACACTTGCACACAGTTTGAGGAACTCGGTCAGAAGGGTTTTCCAATCTTGGAAAACTAGCCACAGATACCTCCCTGATGGTATTGCATGATGGATAAGTATCTGCCTGTACTTCTCAGCATTGAGGAGACCATAAATTCTAACCAAATCCATTGCAGATCCAAACTTGCAAGGATCCACCACCAGACTTCTCTGAACAGTGTTAAGAGGGTCCCACTGTTTTCTGCCAATTCTGTGATGATAGCACTGCTGGAACCTGTCGATTGCCACAGGTAAGTAAGCAGGATGAGACTTTCATCTGCTGCACTAAGTTTTCTTGGCCAACCAATGCATCTACAGTCCTCAACATTGCCCGTTTCTTTGTACTTCTTCAAAAGTGCTTGGACAGCACATCCGGAAACCCCTGTCTGCCTTGAAATTTCTGCCTGGGAGAGTCCATGCTGATGCAGTATAATTACCTTGTGTCTTGATGCTGTGCTCAGTTTTGCCATGGTGTATGACTTTTGAAATTAAACTGTCTTCTGAAAACTCACTTTGTTAGCTAAGTTTGGCTGTTCCTCAGTTTTATTCCTCCTACACAGCTGTTTCTATTTCAGTTAATGATTGTGTTTCAACCTACATATTAAATTGAAGAACAAACAAGTGCAAAATTGATCATTAGCACTTGTTTGTTTGATCTTACACCTGGCTATATGCCTACAAAATCCCTGACTTTCTGCAAGTGTACCTAGAAGAACTGACACAGTTTTGAAGGCAAAGGGTTGTCACACCAAATATTGATTTGATTTAGATTTTTCTTATGTTTACTCACTATGCATTTGTTAATTGATACAAATACACCTTTAACATGTCTATTTTTAACAGCATTCTTACTTTACAGTATTTTCTCATACCTGCCTAAAACTTTTGCACAGTACTGTATGTGTGAAAATTAATTTTATGATAAAAATGGAATGTAAATGTGACTGACCAATCTGGGTCATATACTAATGGCAAATAGTGCTATATTTATTTTGAAGTGGAAAAATAATGAACAAAGTGATAATACATTCTCAGTCAATAAGCAAGCTCTACTAATTCATTTAAAACACCTGGATACAGGGTCTTCAATTTACATATTCAAAAATTCTCTCTATTGTTCAAATGTTGCAGTCTTCCCTGTCCAACTGGGCTTCTAATCTGTTCAATTGGTATAATCTGCATCAGATTAGCATTATTCTGGCGTGTTTCCTCAAAATGTTTGGATATGCTATGCAATTTGAAGCCCTTGGTAATGTTTCTCCTATTTTGGACAAACCTCTGCCTGATTGATTGTGTGGTTCTACCCACGTATTTAAAGGCACACGCACAATTCAAAAGATACATCACAAAACTGAAACCGCAATATAGAAAAGATGTAATTTTAAAAACCTCCCCAGTTTGATGTGACTTGAATTCTGTCATACTGTGTAGTATAAATGCATTGCACCTTGTTCTCCCACATCTAAAGACCCCCGCTGTTTTCCTGAGAAATTACTCCTTTGAAATAGGAAGGCAACATAGCAGGATGACATGAAGGTAAATGGACCAAACATATTTTGGAATGGATTCCACTCCAGTGCTAGTCTTGCTTAATCACCAGTACTTGAGGACTACTGGGCGTTGTCTTACACACCACAACAGAGACTGATCATTTGCATTGGACTTAACCCTAGCCTTACTCAGTCCTATTGCTTGTATACATTGCTCTCTATTATACTGTGTGTGATATATTATCATATTGTCTTCAGTTACGTGTAATTACCTATTTCTGCCCTTAGGGGGCTGTGTTCCTAAATTATTCTCAATAAAACTGTGTTTTGTTTTTTACCTCTGGTCTGAGAGTCAGAATAACTGTTATAGTACGAAAGGGCCATGACCTCAGACAGTAAAGGTGAAGGTAATACACAAAACCTCCACTGGAGGATGGATATGCATGAGCAAAGTTTGGACCAGTTGGCACTGGCTATGCAGACATTACTTGAACGAACGGTACACCTTGACAAACCAAACCTGAATCTGGTGGTCCCCCCAGTTCTGACACCGGATAATCCTCCTGGGTTGTCTGCTGCTCCCCCTAGAGGTCTAACGGCGGCGGCGCCATTACCATTAAGATACGATGGCGTACCTACCCTATGCAGGGGGTTTATCAATCAGCTGGAAATATTTCTGGAACTCACACCTCATGCTTTTCCCAATGACCGTAGCAAGGTTGGGTTCACGATTTCACTGTTAACGGGCAAAGCTCTGGAATGGGCTAATCCTTTGTGGGAGAGCGCTAAACCCTGCACTCAGAACTTTAGAGAGTTCATAAGGAAGTTCTGTAGAGTGTTTGAGGTACCTGGTAGAGCCGCCTCTGCTGCCAAAAACCTGATGGAGATACAAGTGGGCGATCGTAGTGTGGGCAATTATGCCATAGGATTTCGGACATTGGCAGCAGAGGTAGGATGGAATAACGAAGCGCTAGTGGCAGCCTTTGCTCAGAGGTTGTCTGACACTATCAAAGACGAAATAGCTGCCAGAGATGTACCCAGCGATCTAGATGAATATATCGATTATGTCATGCATATTGACTCTCGTATCTGTGAAAGGCGCCTGGCTAAAAGGGCAAGAGCCAGAGGTTATGGGAACGGCAGCCCTTTAAACCCACACTCGCCCCCCATTCCTCCTGATCAAACACCTGAACCAGGTGAACCTATGCAGCTCGGATTCACTAGACTTACTAAGGAGGAACAGGCACACCGGAAGAGGCAAGGGTTATGCTTATATTGTGGCAAGGCTGGGCACCTTTTACGCACTTGTCCGGTACGGCCTGGAAACGGATGCACCTAGGGTACCTTGGGGGACAGGCTCTAGGTGGCGTACAACAGTCCCCAGACTCGGGTACACTGAGACCCCTCATCCAGGTGGGCTTTTCTTGGGCTGATCAGGCTGTGGAGGTGTCTGCTCTGGTAGACTATGGTGCAGCGGGATACTTTATGGATCAGTCTTTTGCCGAACTGCACAAAATTCCCTTGGTCAAGAGGGACACTCCACTAGCCATTGAAGCCACTGATGGGAGACCCCTGGAGCCGGCATTTATAATGTTTGAAACAACTCCTATCAATATATCCATTGGGGCTCTCCACAGGGAGGAAGTATGCTTTCAAATTCATTCACCCCATCATGCAGTCATTCTGGGGGTTCCATGGTTATTATTGCATAACCCCCAGTTTGAATGGCAGAGATGTGAGGTTAAATCTTGGTCTGAGTATTGTACTAAACATTGTCTGTCGCAACCGGTCAAGATTTTGTGTACCTCTCCCTCAGTGCCAGCTGAATACAGGGACTTCAGTGACGTGTTCAGTAAGGGAGAGGCTAGCGCATTGCCGCGGCATAGACCGTATGATTGCGCTATTGATTTGCCTCCGGGCGTGGTCCCTCCCAGGGGCCGGACGTACCCTTTGTCTTGCGAGGAGAACAGGGCCATGGAGGAGTACATTGAGGATGCCCTCAGTAGGGGAATCATATGCAAGTCTACCTCACCGGCTGGTGCCAGTTTCTTTTTTGTAAAAAAGAAAAGTGGCGAGCTGAGACCATGTATTGATTACCGGGGGTTGAATAAACTCATATCTAAGAATGCCTACCCTATCCCACTCATTACGGAGCTATTTGACAGGCTTAAGGGCTCCTCTGTCTTTACTAAACTTTATCTCCGGGCCGCATATAACCTGATAAGAATCAAGGCCGGAGATGAGTGTAAAACGGCATTTAATACTAGGTCTGGGCATTACGAATATTTAGTTATGCCATTTGGGTTATGCAATGCTTCTGCCATATTCCAGGAGTTTATCAATGACATCCTTCATGATGTGCTTCAAACTTGTGTGGTTGTATACCTCGATGACATATTAATTCACTCTACCAATTTAACCCAACGCATTAAGGATGTGTCTGAAGTTTTACTCCGTTTACGTAAGAACAAACTGTTTTGTAAAATTGACAGATGTGAGTTTCACAGATCCCAAGTACCCTCTCTGGGGTTTGTAATTTCCAAAGACGGCATTGCGATGGACCAGGAGAAACTGGCAGCAGTCCTACAATGGCCACCTCCTAAAGGGTTAAAAGCTATCCAACGCTTTTTGGGCTTTGCTAATTATTATAGGAAATTTATCAAGAATTTCTCTACAATTGTGAAACCCTTATCTGACCTTACGCATAAAGGCTCTAATCCCTCTCAATGTTCAGTGGCAGCTGGTAAAGCTTTTGAGACTTTAAAGTCTGCTTTTGCATCCGCTCCTGTACTGTCCCACCCTAACCCCGCCCTGCCATTTACATTGGAGGCTGATGCTTCCGGAGTTGGGGTAGGGGCAGTACTTTCCCAACGCCCTGCGGGTGGTGGGTCCCTGAGACCTTGTGGGTTCTTTTCTAAGAAGCTCACGAATGCCCAAAATCACTATGAGATTGGCGACAGGGAACTCTTGGCCATTATCCTTGCATTAAAAGAATGGCGCCATCTATTGGAGGGCACTAGATTTGATTTATCTCTCAGAGGCCAAAAGGCTGTCCTCTCGCCAGGCCAAGTGGGCACTGTTCTTGTCTCGATTTAATTTCATAGTGTCCTAGCTGCCAGGCTCTAAGAACATTAGAGCGGATGCTTTATGCAGACAATTCAGTCCTGACATTGAGAGGGATAAAGACCCTGTACCTATTATTCAGCCAGATCGCATCCTGGCTACTGTGCGCATCAGTATCACTTTGCCGCTGGGTGAGGAGATTTTGGCATCCCAGGCTACGGCACCTCCTGCGACCCCGGTGGGCAAGTGTTTTGTGGATGAGCCATTCCGTACCCGGCTCCTAGAAACGTACCACTCATCTAAAGCAGCTGGGCACATAGGGAGGGATTAATATGGTCACTGTCTCAAGTCTTTTGGTGGCCCTCCCTTAGGGCCGATTGTTCTGCCTTCACGGCAGCCTGTGCCACCTGTGCCCGTGCCAAAACCCCCAGACACCTCCCAGTGGGCTTATTACAACCAGTGCCGAATGGGGAACGCCCATGGTCCCATATATCTATTGATTTCCTGGGAGAATTGCCAGTGTCCAGGGGGTATTCTTTTATCCTAATGGTGGTCGTCAGGTTTTCTAAGATGGCTCATTTCGTGCCCCTCTCTGCTCTCCCAACGGCTCAGGAATTGGCGGTGGTTTTCGCCAGAGAGGTATTTCGCTTGCACAGGGTTCCCAGAGTGATGGTATCGGACCGAGGGAGCCAGTTTGTGTCTAGATTCTGGAGGGCATTCTGTGGCCAGATGGACATTCAGTTGTCCTTTTCTTCTGCCTACCATCCCCAGACCGATGGGGCCGCGGAGCATGCCAATCAGGGACTGGAACAGTTCCTGCTCTGTTTTGTGACCGATCATCATGACAATTGGGCCGAACTGTTGCCGTGGGCAGAGTTTGCCAGGAACTGTGCAGTTAATTCATCGTCCGGGAGTTCTCCGTTCCTCATTAACTATGGATTTCAGCCATGCCTGCTCCCGGACTCATTTCAGTCGCAACAGATTCCAGCTCTGGACGAGCATTTGGAGCAGCTCCGCTCCACTTGGGCACAGGTTCAGAGGACCCTCAGCCAGTCGTTTCAGCGACATCAGCGGCATGCCAACCGTAGACGGCTCCCAGCGGTCTCGTTCCAGGTTGGGGATAGGGTATGGCTCTCCTCCAGGAATCTCAACTTACAAGTACCATCTAATAAGTTGGCTCCCCGGTTCATCGGTCCATTTAGGATCATCCGCAAGGTTAACCCTGTCTCGTATGCATTAGAGCTCCCAGCCTCTATGCGCATTCATAATGTGTTCCATGTGTCTCTGTTAAAGCCCTTGGTTTGCAACCGTTATACTACCACACCGGTGGTTCCTGGGCCGGTGGATGTTCAAGGCCAGGAGGAATACCAAGTTCAGAGCATTATTGATTCCAGGAGATTTAGAGGGAAGTTGCAATATTTGGTCCATTGGAAGGGTTATGGCCCGGAGGAACGCTCTTGGGTCAACCACGGGGACCTCCATGCCCCAAGATTGTCTGGCTTGTCTGACGTTCCTGCTCTGTGTATGACCCGGCCTGGCTGACGCTCCTGCTCCGTGATTGATCCGGCTTGTCTGACGTTCCTGCTCCGTGTATGACCCGGCCTGCTGACTTTCCTGCTTGGTATCCTGCTTCCTGAGTTACGGTTCCAGTGTGGCTTCGTCTATGTCGCTTGGCGACATTGTGAACTGTCAGACTTGTGCATCCTGAGCTGACCTTCCACTTGCTGAGCTGGTTGCCTCTGTTACCGAGCCTGTCCGTTTACACTTGCTGTGCTTGTAGTCTCAGATATTGGGCTTCCGTTAACACTAGCTGAGCTTGTTGCCTCCGTTACCGAGCCTGTCCGCTGACACTTGCTGTACTTGTTGTCTCCATTGCTGGGCCATCTGTTACACTTGCTGAGCTTGTTGCCTCTGTTGCCGAGCCTGTCCATTAACCCTTGCAGAGCTTGTTGCCTCAGTTACCGAGCCATCCGCTACATTTGCAGAGCAGTGGGTTTCCGTTAACATCTACCGTAGCTCTTGCAGCATACGCTTATTGGCGCACCGTGGGGTGCTACTGGCTCTGGTCTCACTTGGCTCTAGCAGTATTGGGGTATCCTTTGACGCACCACGAGGTGCTACTGGCTCTGGTCCCTTTCAGCTCTGGCAGTGTGGTTATCCGGTAGCGCACCGAGGGGTGCTACTGGCTCAGTTTCCATTTAGTTCACACAGTGTCATTCACCCTTTCAGTACCACAGAGTACCGTGGCTCCGGTCCCATTCAGCTCACGCAGTGTGCCTATTCCGTTACGCATGGCAGAGTGCCCTTGGCTCTGGTATTATCCAGCTCTAGCACCAGTGCTGGTCTTGCTTAATCACCAGTCTTTGAGGACTACTGGGCGTTGTCTTACACACCACAACAGAGACTGATCATTTGCATTGGACTTAACCCTAGCCTTACTCAGTCCTATTGCTTGTATACATTGCTCTCTATTATACTGTGTCTGCTATATTACCATATTGCCTTCAGTTACGTGTAATTACCTATTTCTGCCCCTAGGGGGCCGTGTTCCTAAATTATTCTCAATAAAACTAAAGTTGAACTTGATATCTCTCTCTCTCTTTATAAATATATATTATATTTATAAAAGAAGACTTTGTGACTGGCAAAACACACCCGGGGCGGCAGTAAGGAGGAGTTGCTGCTCCCATTGGGTGATTCAATGGGGGCGTGATTTTCACACGAGTTGCAATAGCTGAAGGACACTGCTACTCGTGTGAAAATCATGCAGGGAGTTGGCCCACCCACCACTATACAACTGAATAAAAAAACAAAATGGCTGCCACTTGCTCCTACACCACAGACACACACAAAGTGCATACGCCTCCAGGGTGAGTGGTCACAGCATATAGGTTCATATCCTGGACACAGAACACACTGCAAGGGGGGGCCGTTTTACAATCTCCCACACCATACACTTGTATATCGACACATATGCAGGTCTAAGTTGTAGGAGCTTGTAAGATGCCCCCCTTGAAGTGTGTTCTGTGTCCAGGATATGAAACTGTATGCTGTGACGGCTAGCGCTCCTGCTGCTGCTCTCCTGTCCTGTGTTGCACATTTACTACAAAATGTAAACCCTTCCTGGTTCTGCCCCTCCAAGTCTTATATATTCCTCCCCTCCCAACCTTCACTGCAGCGACTCCCGCCCCTTGTCACTGGCTCCTGTCCTGACTGCATGTACTTCCTCTCCCAGGTTCCTTCCGGTCACTGCCTCCTATCACCTCCAAACTTACAGCAACCACCAGGGGCAGTTGGTTGCTGTAAATTCGGAGGTGACAGGAGCCGCTTACAGGAAGGAGCCTGGGAGATGAAGTACATGCAGTCAGGAAAAGGAGCCGGGTCTCCTCCTGCCCTGAGTATTGACCTGTTCGGATCCCTATTGTGAACACGGCCTGGTGCTGGAACAGGACCAGGGGGCCACGCTCTGCTCAGAAGTCCCCAACTTCAGAGGCTGGACACAGCGCTGCTGCCCCATCTCAGCCTTGGTATATGCCAGGAACAGAAGCAAGAGGTGAGGAGATGTGCAGCCTGGGGAGCAAGGAGTGCTTTGTACTTTTAATAACTTACAGGACTACTGATCTAATAACATCAAAGTTTAGGAGCACCTGTTTAACAGTTTGTTAAAGTCTACCACTAAGAGTATAACTGTGCAATTTATGAATAAAGTTCTTTTTTTTTTTTTACTGCTTTTGTTACTGCAAGAAATTTTTTTTTGACACATTGCAATGCAATGCATTGCGAATCCCTCTGCCACTCAAAGGGTTAACAATGCCATTTCAATACAATCACCCAACGTTTCACCCTACTACTCTCACACAGCTTTATTACTCATAAAACAGGGGCATGCAACGAAAAGCGATGCAATGTATTCCACACCACTAGCACAGAAAGGGTTAAACTATTTGCATTCATTAAAAACAGATGACAGCAGAGAAATGGACTCATTGTCAGTCACTCTCTTCTCGGTGCAGTTACATTCACTCCTGTTTAAACTGACGGCTGTTTGAAGCCAACAGACTTCATATAAAGTCACTCAGTAACACAGGGCCCGTCTCTCTGTTCTCATCTGTGTGTAATAACAGATATAATAATATGTATGCGTGTGTCTATGTATGTCTACATTTGTATGCATATATGTATGTGTGATAATAGGTATGTATGTATGTATGTGTCAGTGTCTATGTATTTGTCTGAACTCTGTAGTACAACTAACACACACTTCACAACACATTTCTAACCCAAAATTCCACTTAAGATTACTGAATACAAGGATACAAAAAACAGACGGGGAATGCCGTCCCACACTGCTAGTATCTGTTTATATATATATATATATATATATATATATATAAAATGCAAGTATTATATATACAATATGCAATTAAAGTTTTACCAAGATGCCTCTGTATGAAGCAGTACAATCACAAATAATTTTCAGCACCTACTCCCCACTTCCCAGGCTAGGCCACAGTCTCTGCCTAGATTTATGCCTTCCTCACCCGGCAGCGGGATCGAGGCATGTCCATGTGTCTCGGCTCGAGCAGGGAGGCAGCAGACATGCTGTGGGCCGTGTCTCCCAGCTCAGGCTGTGCAGCATGGCCGGGGGCCAGATAGGAGGTGGAGGGACGCCCGACCATTGAGCTGATGACAGGGAGAAACAGACGGGTCATGTGAGGTCCCTCTTGTGCACCGCTGCCAGGACACATGAGAAGGGAGTTGGGGAGAACAGTTGCTTGCACACTAGAGCTGAGCTGGAGTAGGACAGAGTGGTACAGGAGTGAACCGACGGAAGGAGCTGGAAGAGCGAGAGCTCGTTAAACACAGAGAAAAGGTGGTCGGGCCCAAGACACAATACCGAGAACAAAGCTGGTGGGATACACAGCACGCTGTGTTCTCTGGCTTCCAACCAGGGACGTGCACAGACATTTTGGGGGGCAGGGGCTCAAATGAAAATAGGGTACTTCTCATAAATATTTATTCAAAATATATATTTAAAAAAAAAAGAAAATAATTTACATCTCAGGAGCCTGTAGGCACAGAAATATGAAGTGCCACCCCCCATTGGACATCTCCACTGGACACCTCCACAATACTCCTAATCTCCACATTGCCCCAATCATCTCCATATTGCCCCCAACATCTCCATATTGGTCCCATCATCTCCATATTGCCCCATCAGCTCTAACTTACCCTCACATTGCCCCCTTCATCTCCATATTGCCCTCCATCAGCTCCATATTGCCATCAGCTCCAACTTACCCTCACATACATTGCCCCATCATCTCTACATTGCCATCATCTCGATCTTGCTCCCCATTAGGTCCATATTGCCCCATCATTTCCACATTGCCCCCAGTGTCCATTTCCTACCTCTTCCCTGGTGGTCCAGCAGCAGGAGAGGTCTGTATGTGCCTCCTTTGGCACAGACCTGTAGCTGCTGGAGCTCCCGCTCGGTCTTCTCTTCATGCAGAGCGCTGGGAGATGATATCATCTCCCAGCGCTCTGTAATACTAAAGAGCCGATGATGGAGCGCAGCATCTACAGGTCTGTTCTGAAGGAGGCACAGACCTGACTGGGCAGTGGGGGGGTTAGTGCGGGTGGCAAGGCAACTTTTTTTTTTTTTTTTTTGTTAAAAGGGCACTTTGGACAAAAAGGGCAGGTGCTCAAGCCCCCCTTGGTGTCTATGTGTGCACGTGCCTGCTTCCAACTGTAGGATCAGTGTACTCTACAGCTCCCCCTCTTCACCTAATGTAACAGTTTACCTTGATATGAGACCATAGTGCAGAGATGTTGCTCACCCGGATACGTAAAATCAGACCAGGGCGCATCCAGAAGAGTAGTCAGACACTGTACCACAGGTCAGGGCAGAAAGCGAACAAAAGTCAGTCTGAGAATTAAACAACAGGAATAATTAACTGACCTGTGGTACCGTGTCTGACTACTCTTCTGGATTTGCCCTGGTCTGATTCTACATATCCGGTTTCTGTTCCTGCCTAGCTCCCGTGCACAGATTCACAGTCCAGATGGCTTTTTACCTGGTCACCCTGGGTTGTGTTTATCTGCAAGAGTGAGCGATATCTCTGCACTACGGACTCCTATCAAAGTAAACTGTTACAGAATGAACTCATTATGGAGTCTGCAGAGATATGCAAGTCGCTTGCCATCCTTACCCAGCAATTGTCCAGCCTGGCTCAGACTCTTTCGGAGCTGCAGCAAGAACTTTTGATTCTTAAAGGGACTGTACGCCCACTACAGCTAAGCCCCAGAACCTGTATATCCTGAGCCGTTTGTTATAATGCCTGAGAGAGTTGATGGTAGCCGTGCCTCCTTACAGTGTTTTAAAGTAATAGTAATGTTTCACAAAAACAGCAGCCCCAATTAATCTTCATAGTATTTGAGCCATAGAGAGTGTTATTTCATTACTGTGAGCATTGTAGTTCAAGAGTAATTGAATGATAAAGTTTCCCCCTCCCGCTCCTTATACCTAGTGTAAGCCCCCACTTATCAGATGTGGAATCCAGTCCATAGACCAGACAGCTCACAACAAGGGTCAAAATTCTTTCTGTAAGAACAATGAAACCTCTGCCACCCCGACAGGTTTTTCAGCTTTTTCCCTTATCTTAAATCGAAGATTGTCCCTCTCTGCAATCTACCTGGACACTCCCTGCTGCTCTAAGCTGAGCAGTGTTACATCAGTTGAAGTGGCGGGAGGGGGATGCTTTATCATTCAATTACTCTTGAACTACAACTCTGACAGAACTGAAATAACACTCTCCAAGGCCCAAATACTATGAAGATTAATTCGAGCTGCTTTTATTATGAAACATTACTATCCCTTTAAGGTGGATTTAGAACTGTTATTTGCCTTGAAGCCTCAGACATATGCCTCTGACTATTTTCATGGTTCGCATGGCTATCAATCTGCTGTCTGGATGGATCAAGACATGGGCACACCAGATGTTGCTGGCTAAGAGTCCTGTCCTCGACTGCTGGGGGGTCATTATGACTGCTATGAACTCGCAGTGCACAACTTCTATAAAAAACACTGTTCCAAGGTCTGTTTCACGTTCACGCGGATCACGGCTTACCCAAGAAAGAGATACCCCGTACCTGAGCAACACCTCCATGTTGCTGTGTGGACAGGTTTCAAGAGACACTCCTGAGGTATCCTATGCTCCTTCCCTAAACACCAGGAACCAGTGGAGATGGGGCTCGTCGGGACTCAATTATCTCCTGGTGAAAGAGAGCAGAGGAGAGGCCTGTGGCCTCTGTTTTTACTGCTGAGTAAGAGGGCACTTAATTTCCCTCTGCCCTACATGTCCGTCTTGAACTACACATGTGGACACGTTCTGTGTTCGCCCTGCCAAGCCAGCTGACAACTTTATCAGGCATCCAGGATGCTGTTGCACTGGAGCATGTTTGACACCTCAAAACAGTCCGCATGGGTCATTACTACAGACGGTGATAGTGATCCACCTTTACAGAAAATACTGGACAAGATGCAGGTCCATGATCAACATACTGATCATTTGTCATTGGCTTTGCAGACACTGCTCAATCGAGCTGCTCACATAGAATGCTCTACAGTAAAATATATCAAATAATATAACATGGTAACATAGCCAGCATATATAAAGTTAAACCTTACATATATTTATCCAGAGGTAAAAGTTAGCTATATTGGAACACAGAAGCATAGCAAGGATTAATTGTTCCTAACAATTAACAGTAATAGAGCTGGCTGCAGTATATATAAATACCTGCCACAAAACCTGTATGAACTATGACAAATTAAGTGCAAGGTGATTTTGTCACGTAACATGGGCTCAATATGGCCACATGTCACATGGCAAACCTTTGAAACTACATGCAAAATATAGAAAGAATTAGAAACTTATCTGGAAGATAAACTGTCCCAGATAAGATAAATAGAATTAAACTATTTATCTGCTGTTTTCAATGTTCATACCTTCTGGATGAACGAAAAGCTGTGAATACACTTCTCAGCCAGATTACATTCCCCACATAATCATCATATGCATAGAACAATATAGGTTTATTGAAAAACAAAGACTATGAAGTTATATCAATGTGTCATACAAACTATAATGATAAAAAGGGACAGCATCATGTTTGCTTCACCATACCTGCACTGCAAGGGTTAACCAAAACAGTGGATGTCATTTGTTCTGCCAGAATTTTTACCACATGGGGAGTAACTATCCTGGCAGACAAATTTATGGGTGTCCCAACATAACTACTAATGCAATGAGATTAGCACACATGAATCCGGAATTTCGTAAAGGAACTACGCACCAATTGAGAAACAAGTGAAAAGCTTTCCAGAAATCACCAGATCATAGGAGCAATAATGACCATTTCTGAAACAACAATATAGTGTGTGTGTGTGGTGTGTGTGTGTGTATGTAATAAAACATGTGGCTCGGCAGATCAGTAATTACAGTTCAAAATGTATTTTGTGACATGACAGGGATAATATCTAGATATCTCTAGCAACCCATATTTGAGCTAAATATTCTATCACTCATCTCGCACAGTATCAATATCTATATCTATGAACTGTCAATGAGTTATTTTATATAGCTTCCAAATTGGGCAAACACTACAGCTTAAATGGCTACCAGCTGGTATTCCCCGTTAGATTTGCCAGATCTAGTGGACATAGTCACCTATCTGTCACAGAATAGATTGGGTGATTTAAGAAGCTTTACAGAATTTTATAAAAGAAAATATATAATATATATTCTGATAAATGTATAATCTGTGGTGATATGTGTTATCAGCTCACTGGTTTATTTTCAGGTAGGTCCAGAATCCCGCAACAGACAGGAAGACACTAGGAAAAACCCAGACAAAAATCCCTCTCTCCCTCGTTGCACTTGCGTTTATTACAAACCACTTTTTGCCCAAAAGGTATTGCCCAAACCTATCTGATAGGCTAACCCTAACATGAATTATAATATAAGGTTGTACTAAGTTTCCAGAAAGCGTTTTGATTGGTCAACAAAGCAATTAACCAAAGCTCACTAGAAAGTCTTACACCAGAAGTTGGCAATAAAAGACTTTTAAAGGCATAATGCATTAATGTCACGGTTTTCAGGTAAAGGACAGACATGAATATAAAATATAAATCCACCTTTATTTAATAAGTACAGTAATAATAATAATATAGCCCACATAGAACCCCAGACAAATGTAAATAGGACCCAAGGTCCCTCTGGAGCTGCACGCTGTGCTGTGCACTGCACTACTCCAGATCTCGACACTAGGGAAATGGCTCAAGTGGGACAACAGAAGAATGGTAAAACATGTGTAAGTCACCACTTAGTCTGTGAACGGAGGCAACAGAGAGAGAGAGCAGACCAGAGCCAGGAGGCACCGAGACTACAGGTCAGGAAAGCAGGTAGTGTAGGGAGCGAGGAGGCAGCCAGAGTCACAGGTCAGACAAGCCGTGGACTACAAAGAATGAGAGTAACCAGGCTATTGGTCAGGAAACCGGAGACTATGCTGAGCGAGTAGTAGCCAGGGCCACTGGTCAGGCAAACCGAGGACTACAAGGAGCGAAAGTAGCCAGGTCCTCAGGAAAGGAAGCCGGAGGCTACACAGAGAGAGTAGTCAGCCAGAGCCACAGGTCAAAACCGATGTGGGTAGTCAGACAAGCCGGGGTCATACACACAGCGAGTAGTCAGACAGAGCCACAGATCAGAACTGATGTGGGTAGTCAAACAAGCCGTAAACAGAGTGAATAGTCATCCAGAGCCACAGGTCAGAACCGATGTGGGTAGACAGACAAGCTGGGGTCATACACACAGAGAGTAGTCAGAGAGAGCCACAGGTCAGAACCGATGTGGGTTGTCAGACAAGCTGGGGTCATACACACAGAGAGTAGTCCGACAGAGCCACAGGTCAGAACCGATGTGGTTAGTCAGACAAGCTGGGGTCATACACACAGAGAGTAGTCAGACAGAGCCACAGGTCAGAACCGATGTGGGTAGTCAGACAAGCCGGGGTCATACACAGAGTGAATAGTCATCCAGAGCCACAGGTCAGAACCGATGTGGGTAGACAGACAAGCTGGGGTCATACACAGAGCGAATACTCAGACAGGCATAGATCACAATGGAGCAAGCAGAAGCTATCAGGAACACCACATAAGGGCAATGACTCCCAGGCCCAAGGAGGTTTGTAAAAGAGCAGAAGGAGGAGGGACCAAATTAGGCCACCCAGAATAGGTCCATAAACAGGCGTCCGTGCTAGTGCCTGTTACCTGAAGACAGCAAAGAGGAAGTGGCCAGAGGCCATGCCGGCTAGCGGCCATATAGAGGTAGGAAGCACAGGAACACTTAGCCTCTAAGGGAGACTGTGATAATTAATATAAAGAAAAAAATAAACACCTGCTCAGTTAAACAATAGACCTTTGTTGCCTATTGACATCATTGCCTCCCATATCTCTAATAAGAGATATCATTTATGAAATGTTGCAGGAATAACAAAGTCTATTCTTGATAACTCGCTCTCAGCATAGGCTTCAAAAAATCTAACAGCAAGTAAAAATGGCTGCAACAAACAATTAACTATTTGCTATTTATACTAATCAGATTCTCTGACAGTCCACCTGCCCCGGATCCCCATGTGACCCATAATCGCCCCCCAGCCACTCAGACTGGCATCTGTCATGACCAGAGTCCATTACGGGATCACAAAAGACTTCCCCTGTTCCAGGTTGCGCCGTTACAACCATCACTGCAGGTCCTGTCTGGAGAAAGGGAGATCTGCTGATCCAGAAGTGCAGAATTTCCTTACCAGTTATGGATGACATTTATCTGATGCTCTATGGTGTGCACCTGAGAGAATGGCACCGCCTATAGAGGTTGACGCTAGCCTGTCCAGAATTCTCATTTACTCCCTGATCGTAGCAGAGGGCCAGTCCAGGGTCTGAGACACTTCCTGCATTTTCTGCAGGATCTTGTCCTCCGGCAAATAGACCTTCCCTAGGCAGGTGTCGAACCTCAAGCCTAGGAACACTAGCTCCTGGGACAGTGCTGGAGATGAATTCAACAAGTTCAGTATCCACCCATGGTGGACCAGAAGTTGTGCTGGGCCAAAAGTTTCTCTGAAGGAGCTTTGATTAAAAGGTTGTCCATATAAGGAGTCATCGAAATGCCCCGGGTGTGAACGAAGGCTGGTATGGTCCCCATGACCCTGGTATTTATTATTATTATTATTATTCTTTATTTATATAGCACCAACTAATTCCGCAGCGCTGTACAATTGGGAATAGACATACAGAGGTATTAAATAGTACAATCAGATGTGTAGAACAGGAGGATCAGAGGGCCCTGCTCATGAGAGCTTACAGTCTAGAGGAAGGTAGGTTTGATACAGAAGGAGTAAGTGCTATTGCGTTTAAGTGCCTCCTGCCACATGAACTGCCGGTCAGTGGGTGGGAGTGAGAAGTGCCATTGAGTGCAGTAGTCCGTGCAAGGGGTGAATCTTGGTGATGATGTTTATGGAGGCAGTTGATAGGCCTCCCTGAAGAGGTGAGTCTTCAGGGAGCGTCTGAAGATTTGAAGGCTGGGGGAGAGTCTAATGGGGCGGGGGAGGGAATTCCACAGCTCAGGTGCAGCACGGGAGAAGTCCTGTAGGCGGGAGTGGGAGGATGTGATAAGAGCTGTGGAGAGCAGAAGGTCATGTGCAGAGCGAAGATGGCGGGTGGGAGTATATTTGGAAATGAGAGATGAAATATAGGGGGGTGCAGTGTTAGTGAGGGCTCTATAAGTTAGCACCAGAGTTTTGAATTTTACTCTGTATGCTAACGGGAGCCAGTGTAGGGACTGACAGAGGGGTGTGGTGTTAGAGAAGCGATGAGTGACGTAGATTAGTCTTGCAGCAGAGTTCATTATGGACTGTAGCGGGGTTAGTCGGGTGAGAGGCAGGCCAATTAGTAAAGAGTTACAGTAGTCAAGACGGGACATGATGAGTGTTTGGATTAGAATTTTGGTAGTGTCTTCTGTGAGAAAGGGTCGGATTCTAGAGATGTTGCGGAGGTGGAGGCGGCATGAGTTGGAGATTGACTGGATGTGAGGAATGAAGGATAGGGCAGAGTCAAATGTGACCCCCAGGCAGCGTGCTGTAGGGGTTGGTGTGATGGAAGTGTTGTTAACGGTGAGGGTAATGTTTGGGATAAGGCTGGTTGTAGATGGAGGGAAGAGAATTAGTTCAGTTTTGCTAAGGTTAAGTTTGAGTTGATGGGAGGACATCCAGGAAGACACAGCAGACAGACAGTCAGACACTCGGGACAGGAGGGAAGGAGAGAGGTCTGGGGAGGAAAGATATATTTGGGTGTCATCAGCATAGAGATGATGGTGAAACCCAAAGGAGTTTATTAGTTTTCCAAGGGAAGCAGTGTAAACACCCAAGGAGCTGAGGTCAGACCAAATGACAGAGATATGAACTGGTAATGCCCCAAGCCGTAGACAAAACACAGATAGTGTTGGCTGTCTGGATAGATCAGAATATGCAGGTACTCATACTGAGTAAGGTCCAGAGATGCCAGATACTCCCCTGGGGGCATCTCTGTGATTACAGAAAGCAAGGATTCCATCTTGAAGCGTTCAGTCTCCACATGCCTGTTGACTGGAGCAATAAGACTTCCTGAACATCAAAGGGAAACACTTTTTAAAGTATGATTAATGATAATTTTATGTCCGAACTAGTAGAGAAGCCAACTAGAATAGAGGCCTTGCTTGACCTAGTTCTCTTAAAGCAGAACTACCACCGCATAACAGGCTTATCTTAAATAACTACCCATCTGGCGACTAGCTGCTTAGTAGCGCTAGTCGCCAGAATTATTACTTTATTAAATAGATTTCTCCTTTCTTCCCCGGCGCTAATCGTCAGATGGGGAGTTATTTAAGATAAACTTTTTATGTGATGGACAGCAGTGACCACAATATGTTATCCTTTTTAACTTTGTTATGAGAAACCAAACAGCAAGGGTTTAACCAAAACATTACATTAATTTTACAAAGCTATGAGCAGTGTTAAATAATATTCAGTGGGATGTAATTTTCAAAGATAAAAATGCACAAGAATAATGGAATTTGTTTAAAATGCTCTTAGATAAATAGACGCATCAATATATACCATTGGGGAATAAGCACAAGAGGAGTAAAGTGAAACCAATGTGCTTAATAATGAGGTTTGCAGGGAAATGAGATGCATCATTTAAAAAATACAAAGAACGTAATAAAATCTGCTGACAAGCAATTAAGCTAGCTAGAATTGAAAATGAGAGAAACATTGCAAATGAAAGCAAGAACAATCCTAAACAATTCTTCAAGTATATTAACAATAAAAAAATTTTGGTTGATATTGGTCCTCTTAAAGGGATAGTAATACTTCGTTTTATCTTTATTTTATTTTGTAGGCATTAAAAAACATTAAGAATGATATAAGTCTTACCTCTCAAACCTTTATGGTTTGAAAGATATTCACAAGCAAAGGTTCCCCTCTCGCCCCTTTTACCTAGTGTAAGCCATCTCTTCTCAGATGTGGAATCCAGTCCATAGACCAGACAGATAACAGAAGGGGATAATCATCTTCCTATAAGAACAATGAAAGCCCTGCCCCCCTTGACAAGTTTTTCAGGTTTTTCCCTTATCTTAATTGTCCCTCTCTATCTGGGCACCTCCCTTCTTATCTGGTTGAACAGTGTTACATCAGTAAAACGGGCGGGAGGGGGATACTTTGTCATTGAATTACTCTTGAACTCCAACTCTGGCAGAACTGAAACAAAACTCTCCAAAGTCCAAATACTATGATGATTAATTAGAGCATCCCTTGCATCTACATCTTTTTTTATTACAGCTTTTGTTATGAAACATTACTATCCCTTTAAGGATGAGACAGGTGGATTGATTAGTGAGGATAAAGGTATGGCTGACACCCTAAATACAATCTTTGCTTCTGTATATACAAAGGAAGCAACAATGACAGGCTATGGGCAAATAGACAAAACCACAGAATTTCCCCCATCATGTACATGGCTTATTGGAGTCAATGTCCAAAAGAGACTGGAAACGGTTATAATGAATAAAGCACCTAGACCTGATGGTATACACCCAAGGGTACTTAAGGAACTTAGTTCAGTAATAGCAAGACCATTATACTTAATATTTAGTTATTCACTTTCATCAGGCATAGTGCCCTGTGATTGAAGGAAAGCTGATGTAGTTCCATTTTTCAAAAAGGGGGCACGATCCAAACCAGGAAATTATAGACGTGTGAGCTTGACTTCCATAGTGGGTAAGATATTAGGATTACTAACGGACAGTATTCAGAACTATGAAGACAAATAATATTATTAGTAGGAATCAGCATGGTTTTATGAAGAATAGATCGTGTCAGACTAACTTACTTGCATTTTAAGACAGAGTAAGTAGTAATTTGGACAAGGGAACTGCTGTTGATGTAGTATGCTTGTTTTTGTAAAAGCCTTTGATATAGTGCCTCACAACAGGCTACTGCATAAATTAGAAGGCTTAGGTTTGGGTGGTGTTAGCTGTACATGGATTGAGAACTGGTTAAATGATAGATGGCAGAGAGTGGTTGTAAATGGAACCTTTTCAAAATGGTCTAAAGTTATAAGTGGGGTTCCACAGGGCTCAGTCCTGCACCCAATACTTTTTAATTTGTTTATTAATGATCTAGAAGTGGAATTGAAAGTAGCTTCTCAATCTTTGCCGATGACAGTAAGCTGTGTAAGGAAATACATATAGTGCTGGATGTTTTTTCTCTGCAGAAGGATTTAGATAAACTGAGTGAATGGGCAGAAAAGTGGCAGATGACATCTAATGTAGATAAATGTAATATTATGCATTTGAGCTGTAGAAACAAACATGCTTCATATACTCTATATGGGAAACAACTTGGGGAATCCTCATTAGAGAAAGATTTAGGAGTACTGATAGATGAAAGACTTCAGAGCAGTGTGCAGAGTCACTCAGCTGCTGCAAAAGCAAATGGTATTAGAATGCATAAAAAAAGATGTAGATGCAAGAGATGCCAATGTTATCCTACCTCTATATAAAGTGCAGAGATGTGCAACAAAACTGATAAAGGGATTGGAGGATCTGACTTATAAGGGGAGACTAACCAAACTGGGTTTGTCTCTAATGTAAACAAACTGGGTTTGTTTACATAGGAGAAGAGATGTCTAACGGGTGATATGATTACTATATACAAATACATTCAAGGTCAATACAAAGACGTATCCAATGGATTATTTATACAAAGAACTGAGTTAAGAAGGAGAGGTCATTCATTAAGACTAGAGGAAAATAGGATTTTAGTCTTACCTGTTAAATCCTTTTCACTTAGTCCATACAGGTCACTGGTACAATGGGAGGCGATCCGCCCCTTTAATAGGCAGGAACATTCATTCAAATGTATGCAGGGGGTGGAGCCTCCCCTCCTACTTAAGCTGCCTTCAGGCCAGAGCCAAGCTAGATTGATTTGAGACACTTAAACTGACCAGAGGTAAGCAAGAAAAGGAAGACTCCTGTGAGCATGCCCCGAAGGTCTCCCACTGAATGCCACAGGACAGCCAAGCATGGTCCCTTGACAGGGTGGGAGACCAGTGACCTGTATGGACTAAGTGAAAAGGATTTAACAGGTAAGACTAAAATCCTATTTTCACTGTCGTCCAATACAGGTCACTGGTACAATGGGATGTACAAACATTGAGCTGTCCCTGAGGCGGGAAGTAAGGCAAGGACCAGGCGCAAGGCCCAAGTCACTAGAACTGCTATGAACCAATTAATCATATAGCCCAGTAACAGAAGTGTCAACGGACACCAACCAGGGGGAAAAACAAACCCCCAAACTAACACAGCACACTGAACTAGAACCAACAGGGCTCAACAGTAAAGAAGCACTAAGGATCACAGAATAGAAGTCCTAAACAGGCAAAACTGCCTCCAGGACCTTCCCTCCAAAGCTGGCATCAGCCGAGGCCAGAACATCAACACGATAGTGCTTCGAGAATGTGTGCACAGAGGACCAAGTGGCCGCTCTGCACAGTTGATCAGCAGATGCCTGATTCTTGTAGGCCCAAGACGCCCCAATAGATCTGGTGGAATGAGCAGTAACCCTGAAGGGAACGTGCTTATTCCGCAATTTGTAGGCTTCACGGATGGTAGATTTAATCCAAGAGGCAATAGTTACCTTGGATGCCGGTCTCCCTGTCCTAGGCCCCTCAGGAATGACGAACAAGGCGTCAGACTTCCTGATAGACTCAGTGCGATGAACATAAAATTTAAGACAACGCACAACATCCAATAAATGGAGATCTCTTTCCTTGTCAGAGGAAGGGTTAGGGCAGAAAGAGGGAACCACAATCTCCTGATTGATATGAAATCCGGAGACAACCTTGGGTAAAAACTCCTTGGAAGTGCGAAGCACTGCCTTATCCTTGTGAAACACCAAGTAAGGAGGTTTACAAGACAGAGCTTGTAACTCTGCTACCCGGCGAACTGAGACAATAGCCAAAAGGAAGGCCATTTTCCAGGTCAAGAGACGTAAAGGAATAGAAGCCAAGGATTCAAACGGGGGTCTCTGGAGAACCCCCAGCACCAAACTGAGGTCCCACTGGGGGGCTGGACTCTTGAAGGCAGGCCGAACATGAGCCACACCTTGAAGGAAAACTTTAACATCAGGAAGAATAGCAATCCGTTCCTGGAAAAATACAGAGCTGAAGTCTGATCCTTGAGAGAACTCAGGCTGAGTCCCTTCTCAACCCCATCCTGCAAAAAGGCCAGGACCGTGGGAAGATGGAAATCAAGTGACAGATCCTTTTCAGCACACCATGCAACAAAGGTTGACCATATGCGATGATAAATCTTGGAAGACACAGGCTTGCGAGCTCTAAGCATCGTAGACACCACAGAAGAGGAAAACCCTTTCTTCTTTAGAATTGAGGATTCAACCTCCAAGCCATCAAATGGAGATGTTGGACATCCTCCTTCCACAGATAACCCTGAAGAAGTAGATCTGGACGGGCAGGAAGCGGAACAGGAACCGACACAGACATGGCTAGCAACTCCGGATACCAGGACTGACGAGGCCAATTTGGAGTGATCAGAATGACAGGACAACGCTCCAACTTCAGCTTCTGGATGACTCTGATCAACAGAGGAAGAGGAGGAAAGATGTAAGCCAGAGGAAAGTTCCAAGGGATCGACAAGGCATCCACTGCTAGAGCGAGGGGGTCCCTCCACCGAGAGCAAAACACCGGCACCTTCCTGTTGTGTCTGGTAGCCATCAGATCCACTACAGGCACACCTCTGGGTGAGAAGTAGAAACACCTCTGGATGAAGCGCCCATTCTCCGCTGTCGACTGTGTGACGACTGAGAAAGTCTGCCATGACGTTGTCTACGCCTGGAATGTGTACTGCTGAGATGACTGGCACATGATCTTCTGCCCAGGATAAAATGGCTTTGACCTCTAACCAAGTGGTAAGACTTTTTGTGCCGCCTTGCCTGTTGATGTAAGCCACTGCGGTGGCATTGTCGGACTCCACTCTGACTGGACAGCCTTCCAGCTGAGATTCCCAGTGCCACAGGGTAAGAAGTATGGCACGAAGTTCCAGAACATTGATGGAGAGAAGAGATTCTTCCAGTCCCCATTTCCCCTGAGCACTGAAACGACCCGACACAGCTCCCCATCCCCGGAGGCTGGCATCCGTCGTGACTGTGGTCCAATAAAGAACCCGAAAGGATCTCCCTTTCAGGAGATGAGACAAGTCCAACCACCATTGCAGGCTCAACTCGACATGAGGAGGCAGAGAGACTGACAGATGCTGATGATCTGGATGATTCTTGCACGTCTGGATCACAAACCTCTGAAGTTCCCTGGTGTGTGCCATAGCAAATGGCACCGCCTCTATTGTGGAAATGAATTTCCCCACCAGAGAGGTCAACTTCGGCACTGGAACCCTGTCGAATTCCAGGATCTTGGCTACTCGGATAGCGATCTGATGAGCAACTTCCTCTGGTAAAAACACCATGCACTGCTGAGTGTCAAACAGGAGACCCAAGCAGAGGAGCCGTTGAGATGGGACCAAGTCTGACTTGTCCAGATTCACAATCCAGCCGTGGCGATTCAGTGTGTGCATACACAGCTGCAGCTGCTGGTGGAGAATCTCCACAGATGAAGCTTTCAGGAGCAGATCGTCCATGTAGGGAGTCACCCTGACACCATCTCGATGAAGCACAGCTATCAGAGATCCCAATACCCTCTGAAAGACCTGAGGGGCTGAAGTCAGTCCAAAGGGAAGAGCTGAAAACTGAAAGTGGCCCTTGTGACAGGCAAACCTGAGATACCGTCTGCTCTCTGGATGAATAGGAATGTGAAGATACGCATCCTGAAGGTCCAGGGAGGCAAGGAACTCCCCTGGAGACATTGCGGCTATCACAGAGCGCAGGGATTCCTGGCGAAAGTGGCAACTCACAACAAAGGAATTGAGATCCTTGAGATCCAAGATAGGATGAGCGCCTCCGTCCTTTTTGGCCACAACGAACAGGTTGGAATAAAATCCGGAACCTGTGTCCTCTGGTGGAACCAATTCCAGGACCTCTTTGTCCAAAAGATCCTGAATAGCGTTGTCGAACAGACGTCTCTTTGTAGGTTCCTGAGAAGGACGAGTAAAATGGAACCGGAAAGGAGGAAAGGAAGAGAAAGGGATCCTGTACCCCTCTGATACCACCTGAATTACCCATGGGTCCGTCACTGACTCCTCCCAAATCCGGCAAAAGATGTGGAGACGTCCACCTACAGCCGGATGTGGACCCGGGTTCGGTGAGTCATGCCGAAGCAGTCTTGGAGGTCTTGGCCTTAGGGGCAACTTTGGGCTTCCAGGACTTGGAGGAGGAGCGCGTGGAGGACGGACCTGTTTGGGCTTGGAGGAGAAGCGCGTGGAGGACGGACCTGTCTGGTACGTGGAGCGTGTCTCAGTCTGGAAGGAACGAAAGGACCGATTGCTTTTGGCTGGAAACTTCTTCTTGAAGACTGAAGGTAGAAGAGTACTTTTACCACCAGTAGCCTCACTAATCATCTCCTTAAGTTCAGAACCGAACAACAAGTTCCCCTGAAAGGGCAAAGAAAGTAAGGCTTTCTTAGAGGCAGTATCAGCAGACCAAATTTTCAGCCAAAGAGTACGTCTAGCCACCACAGATGAAGTAGAGGCCCTTGCCATCATGCGCACAGCATCAAAGGCAGCGTCAGAAACATAATTCTGGGCTTCTGCTATATTAGCAAGAAGTTGTGACTGCTCAGACACTGGCGCATCCTGGCGAACCGCCTCAGTCAGTCGTTCAGTCCAGGCTGCGATAGCTCTATTAACCCACGCCACTGCAAAGGTTGGACGCATGGCAGTGCAAAAATGGATTTAAGAGAAATCTCTAACTTTTTGTCCGTCCAGTCCTGCAGGGCAGAGGCATCAGATACAGCTAAAGCAGTAGATTTGGATAATCTAGAAATAGGAGCATTCACTTTAGGAGGATGAACCCATTTTGCCAGTTCAGTCTCAGGAAAAGGGTAAAGCTTAGCAAACTTTTTGGACACAGAAGAGGATTTTTCAGGATTCCTCCACGCATCAGAGACTAGACGGGCAAGAGTAGGGTTAGTTGGAAAACATATAACCGCCTTAGATGGTTTCTGAAAAACGTCAGTTGGATCATGAGTAGATTCCTGAGTCAGAGGAAGGTTGAGCGTGGTTAACACCGCTCTAATCAAACCCTCAGCAGAAACCTCAGGGTCACATTCATAAGGGTCCCCAATGGACCTATTAGATTCAATAACAGTGCCTTCCTCAGCATCAGAATCTTGTAAAAGTTCTTCCTCAGAAGAATCAGACACATCAGGAGCTCCCTGTGGCTTAGGCAGGGAGGTCCTGATTGAGGAGGGAGTCTGCCAGACTTGTAGAGCCTCCTGAACCTGAGAGGGAAAGAGTTGGAGAGTGGATCTGAGATCCCTAGTGGCAGCTTTGAACTCTTTCACCCAAGTTGGCTCAATAGCGTGGCTGGGAAGCCCAGGGTTGCTATCATGACTATCTGTACATTTTGGGCATAAATTACCTGAAAATTCTCTAGGCAGCCCAGAGTGACAAGAGGAGCAAAACGCAATGGGGGAAACAGACACCCCAGCCTCCTTAGTCTTGGGTCTTGCCCCTGACTCCAGTGGAGTAGACATGCTCACAGCGTCAGATATACACCACTAAGAAAAATCACCCAGTAGAAGTGTGAAAGATTAAAGTTTCACCCCAGAAATGTCTAAAATCTGACTTATCTGGCCAGCGAAGGGTTAATCTGCTGAGAGGAGAGAAGGCTTGGTCCCTGCGTAGTATACTCGCTGACAATAACACCACAAAATGGCTGCCGCGACTGCAGCCAATCAGAAAATGAGCGCGAAACGGGAGCTCATGGGAAATGTAGTTTTCTCTAAGTACCCCAAACAGTGCCCGAAGCCCCCCCAAACTAGCCACCGGATGATAGAGCAGGGGAAGACCAACAAAATGAGCCCTCTCTGAAGTTCCTGCGATAAGCGGTTCCAGAGATATGTCCCACACTGTGCAAACCCATAGAGAGTAAAGGAGCAATGGCGTCTATGCGGTAAAAGGCACGCTTAAAGGCGCGGAACATCAAATATTAATAAAGTATTTCTGAAATAAAAAGTACACCAAACATACTTTTAACAAATGAGAAACATGAGAAAACAATATTCCAAAGCTCCAAAACCCAGGGAATACCACAGAAATTGCATAAATACAAGCAATAGAAATAAAAACACCCTATGAGTGCTGGAGTGCAAAATGCAAACTCCCAAATACAAGCCCAAGCAAGGGACACTGTGGGGACAAGTGGACCTTCAGCACTGAAAGGGTGGCTCACCTTTCTGCAGGACTTCTGTCTTCAGGTGACCATGTTGAAATAGGAATTAACCAGAGGCAAATTCCCCAGCAGGGAAGCTACTTGACCCAAGCTGTTCCCTCTTCAGGGCATAAGGTCCACCAGAGAATCCCTGGAAGCTGCACTAGCCACTTTGGAGAGGGCAATTCACAGCCATGGTCACCCTCCTAATGGTGGTATTCCATATTTGAAGAAAACAATAAAAAAACCAAAGCTGAATGATAGATGTTCTCCACCTGGTGTGCACAGCACACAGGAACAAATCAATCTGGCTTGGCTCTGGCCTGAAGGCAGCTTAAGTAGGAGGGGAGGCTCCACCCCCTGAATACATTTGAATGAATGTTCCTGCCTATTAAAGGGGCGGATCGCCTCCCATTGTACCAGTGACCTGTATTGGACGACAGTGAAAGGTGCTTTAGACTAAAACAAATGTAGGGTTTTTTTACAGTAAGGGTGGTAAAGCTACAGAATACTTTGCCTCGGGATATTGTACTTATAGATAATGTAACTGCTTTCAAAAAAGCAATAAATGCCTATCTAGCACAGAGCAATATAGAACATTATAACAGATGGCTTCAATGCAAATAGGTTGTTGATACAGGGAACCATCTGACTGCCATTTGGGGTCAGGAAGGAATTTTTTTAACCACTTGGGGATAAACTGGAAATGGCTTCAGTGTTTTTTTTTTTTCCCCTCTGGATAAAGAAAGAGGGCTCTATATAAATACTGCAGTTCTACTATATACCCAACAGACACAATTGCCAGCTGACACACAAACTGCCTTGAGAGTCAAGCAACGAAGAGACAGAGAAGCCAATACCTCAAAGGGATCCCTCTGAAGCTGTTCAAGGACCAGATTTAAGTCAAATGAAGGAGTGGGTTCCCATAAGATGGAGCAGATATGAAACACCCCTTGCACAAAAGTCTGAACATCTGGCAGCAAGTCAATGTGCTTCTGAAAAACAACAGAGAAGGCTGAGATCTGGATCTTGACAGAACTAAGACTAAACACCTTATGGAGGTTGTGCTGGAGAAAAGGAAAGGTTAATGTAAGTAAAAATGACATGGTTGCAGGCCCTAGCCTTCACAATACTTGAACAAAGACCAGACAGTATCATATGGACTTCGATGAAACTGGCTTATGAGCATTAAGCATGGTTGCTATGACTGGCTCCGAGAAGCCTTTTTTCTTAGTAAATTAGCCTCAAAAGCCAGGCCATCAAGGCTAACCTCTCAATGCCTGGATGTCACATAGTACAGAGTCAAATGGACTGGAAGAAGGAGGCAGCAACATAGCTTTGCTACTGACAGACTTATCAGATCCGAGAATCACTGTGAGCCAAATAAGGCTCAATCTGAATTATGTCCATATTGACCTCAACATTCTGGTAAATCTAGGGGGGGGGGGGGGAGGAGGAAACGCATACACCAGAGGAAAATGTCTCAGAGTGTCCATCACATCTACTGCTAGAGCAAGCAAATCCTGGGACCTGAATGATAGAGGAACCTTGTGGTTTCTCTATCGAGATGCCATAAGGTCCATAACCACCAGACCCCAGATTTGAACTATGGAGTTGAAGATGGCCTGATTTGCTTCCCATTCCCTGGGATCCAGGTGCTAGAGGCTGAAGAAGTGCACCACCACACTGTAAATTTTCCAAATGTGAACTGCCAAGAGAGCTGCAACGTGAGCTTCTGCCCAAGAGAGACAATCAGATGAACCTCCAGTGAACTGCTGCACTTATGATCCCACAATGTCAGTTGAAATAAGCCATAGATGTGGCATTTTCAGCCTCAATCCAAACCAGCAGGCCATGAAATAACTAGGACCAATGATGAGGGGCCAGATGAATCACCCAAAGCTCAAGTATGTTGATTCAATGAAGACTCATGGTTGGAGCAGAGACTTTCAGCCATCTTATAGCAGAAAATGTCTCCCCAATCCACCTGGCTGGTGTTTGTTGTCATTATGGACCATTCCACTAAGACTAACAGGTGACCCAATGTCAGGTAGGTTTCCTGAAGCCATCAGTGAAGATCCATCCTCATCTGTGCCAAGAGGGATATTACACTGTAAAGATGGCACTGCTGTCTGCACCAATTCTTGAGAATATCCATCTGAAGGGTCCAGGTGTGAAATGGCATATGGAACTTTCTCCAGAGATGAGACATGTGACATCAACATTCTCATGTAATACATAGTAACATAGTTGATGAGGCTGAAAAAAGACATGTCCATCAAGTCTAGCCCATGACAAAAACACCCCTGTTGATCCAGAGGAAGGCAAAAAAAAAATTTCTAATTTAGCCCCAAGTGGGTAAAAATTCCTTCCTGACTCCAAATGGCAGTCAGATATTTCCCTGGATCAACATCCTATCTGCTTTGAAGCCATCTGTCATAATTTTCAATATTCTTCTGTGCTAGATAGACATCCATTGCTTTTTTGAAAGCAGTTGCATTATCTGCAAGTATAACATGCTGAGGCAAAGAATTCCATAGCTTTACCACCCTTACTGTAAAGAATCCCTGCCTTTGTTTTAGTTGAAAGCACCTCTCCTCTAGTATTAATGGATGACCTCTTGTTCTTAGCTCAGCTCTTTGCGTAAATAATTCACTGACTAGTTCTTTGTAATGACCTTGAATGTATTTCTAAATGGTAATCATATCACCCCTTAGATGCCTCTTCTCTAATGTAAACAAACCCAATTTGGCTAGTCTCTCTTCATAACTCAGATCCTCTAATCCCCTTATCAGTTTTGTTGCACGTCTCTGCACATATCCAGTTCAACAATGTCTTTTTTAAGAACTGGCGTCCAAAATTGTTCTCCATATTCTAGATGAGGCCTAACCAAGGATTTATACAGAGGTAGGATAATATTAGCATCCCTTGCATCTACACCGAGTGACTCTGCATACTCCTAAATCTTTCTCTAAAGAGGATTCCCCAAGTAGTTTCCCATTTAAAGTATATGTAGCATGTTTGTTTCTACTGTCCAAATGCACAGCTTTACATTTATCTACATTAAATGGCACCTGACATTTTTCTGCCCATTCACTCAGTTTATCTAAATCATTCTACAGAGAAAAAACATCCAGCCGTGTATGTATTTCCTTACATAGCTTAGTGTTATCAGCAAAGATTGAGATGCTACTTTCAATTCCCACTTTTAGATCAATAATAAACAAATTAAAAAGCATTGGGCCCAGGACTGAATGCTGTGGCACACCACTTATAACTTTAGACTAATTTGAAAAGGTTCCATTTACAACAACTCTCTGCCTATCATTTAACCAGTTCTCAATCGATGTACAGATAACACCGCCCAAACCGAAGCCTTTTAATTTATGCAATAACCTGTTGTGAGGCACTGTATCAAAGGCTTTTGCAAAATCCAAGTATACTACATCTACAACAATCCCACTGTCCAAATTACAACTTACCCTTTCACAAAATGCAAGTAAATTAGTCTGAGATGATCTATTCTTCATGAAACCATGCGGATTCCTACTAATAATATTGTTTGTCTTCACATAGTTCTGAATAGTGTCAGTTGGTAACCCTTCTAGTAACTTACCCACTATGGAAGTCAAGCTCACAGGTCTATAATTTCCTGGTTTGGATCTTGCTCCCTTTTTAAACAATGGAACTACATTAGCTTTCCTCCAATCACAGGGCACTATGCCTGATGAAAGTGAATCAATAAATATTAAGTATAATGGTATTGCTATTACTGAACAAAGTTCTTTAAGTACCCTTGGGTGTATACCGTCAGGTCTAGAAGCTTTATTCATAACAACACTCTCCGTTCTCTTTTGGACCTTGTCCTCAGTAAGCCATGTAAATAATGGAGGAAAGTTGTTTTGTCTGTTTGCCCATAGCCCGTCATTGCTACTTCCTTTGTATATACTGAAGCAAAGAATGTATTTAGGTTGTCAGCCATAGCCTTATCCTCACTAATCAATTCACTTGTCTCAGTCCTAAGAGGGCCAATATCAACCTTAACTTTGTTATTAATATACTTGTAGAATTGTTTAGGGTTTTTATTTGCTCTCATTAGCAATATTTCTCTCATTTTCCCATATCCCATATCACTGCGGACAGGTGAGATAAAGCCTAGGATACACACAGTGACAAAGTCTGAACTTTGTCCGCTGGCAGGAAGACACATAATTGAAGGGTGTAGAATCTCATACCAAGAAGGACCAGAGTTTGGGACAGCACCAAAAATGACTTCGAAATTTGTCACCCAGTGTTGCTCCAGAATTGGCACACATATCTCAAGACCGAGATGCAAGAGGTTGTCCAGATAAGGTGCAAAGGAGATACCTAGTAAAAGAATAAGGACGGACAAAACTGCCTTAACTTTTGTGAAAACACACAGAGTGGATACCAAAAGGAAGGGCTGTGATTTGGAAACAGCAAATCTGAAAGACAAAGAGAAGGAAATGCGGACAATGCTAAAAACTCTCTGAGGCACATAATGGCAATGACGGAGTACAAGGATACCATTTTGAACAGCAGCATGTGAACAAAACAACTGGAAAGCTTCAGACACAAGACAACATCTGCCGTCTTTCATGGAGCCTATGAAGAAAATGGAATAGCATCCATGAATCTTTCTTAAGAGGGAACCTGCCTATCTAAGGCTTGAACTGCCTCCCGGAACTGGATTATGAGTAATCCTTGACACAAAGTGATAAAGAGGAGAGCCTGTGAGTGTGGAACTGGTCCAAATATAGGTTAGGGGCCTTGGCTGCATAAATTTATTTGAGGGTAGGAGGAAGTGAGACTTGCGTGGAAAAAGTGGACACTTAGGAGAGGCATGGCTAATGAACTTCTCCAGTTCTGGGGCAAAGAGCTGCTTGCCCACAAATGGAAGAGATAAGGGACTTCTTAGAAGATGGACCAAATCTTCAACCAAAGGGTGTGACAGCTAGACATCTTGCAAATAAGATATAGAAGAGAAAACTCTTTAGCAGGCACACTTTCACCTCCTTTTTATAATATGTATAACCATAGCTACCCTTAATGAGATTCATATGAAATTATTTCATGAGTATATACAACTAAACTTTTATTATAAAAATTGCATAAAATCAGATCCAGCCCTTACATGGGTCCCGGTGGGTCCAGGGGACCCAGGCAGCACTGACAGGAGCGTCAATTTGCAGCCCCAAGCAGATGCGTAGTGGAGGCCCCCGCAGCAACGCTCGTTGCTTTCCCTCGTGAGCCTCTGTGCTCATGTAAAGTCTTATGTAAAGCAGGGCTGGAGGCAGGGCAACGTGATGAGAAGCAGCTGCACGCTACGCTGGCCTCCACATAGCTTGCCCAGGCTGCTTAGATTCTACACACACCGGGGCAAAGTGGGACTCTGGCAGCAGCACTTCCGAATAAGACGGTAGGGAACAGAGGAGCACCAGTATTTAATGAAAGCTTAATTTGTCACTGTGTTTAACCCTTTGAGGGCCAGAGAGGTATCCAATGCATTGCTTTGGATATGTCTCTGGCCCTCGAAGGGTTACACATGAGTCCTTAGTACATAACAGGCACAAATGTGGCTGTTATGTGAGATACCAGGCTGTCAAACCTTGAAGGTGACAGCCCCCTAAACCATATCCCACTACTGTGTCATGACCAAGGGGGCATCTTTTTAGCTGGTGATTTCGAGCTGCCGATATCCCATGGCACCTCTTCCAACTCACTGCCTCCTCCTGTCCATCCTATGCTACTTGGATCTCCAGATCTTGCTATGTGAAGAACCAGCCTGCACCCCCATTTCCCCCCTGTTCTGTTCCTGCTGAGGATGTCTTGATGTTTTGTGGGGTTTTTTGTATGTTTTATGTTTGCTATATTTCAATGGTTTGTATTTTGTAACATTATTTTCCCTGGTGTTCTTTCCCCACATGCTGGCTTGCTTTAAAATGAACCTGCTCTTCCTCAGATAATGCAGACTAGATTAAACTCTTTGAATGCCATTTGGGGAGTCCTAGGCAGTCACTACTGGAGCTCAAAGGGTCACTAAACAGATTTTTTTTTTAAAAAAAGCTGTTAACTCTTGATGAAAATCAGGTAGATTTTCTGACTATAATGAGAGGAATAGATTACTCACACATCGTTTAAAGTTGTACCATGTTGAATAATCAAGTATCTTGTTAGTGACAACCGGCTGAATCATACATTTTTACGCTTGTGTCCCTTGATTCAGTTCTCTGAGGGAATGTTATTCAAACATGGTTCCTAGTTCTATCACGTTGTGTAACCAAGTAAAATATTGTAGTAACCAACCATTCATGTAATGGACTTTTTATATACATGTGGATTACAGATCAACCATGTTGCTCAACATATTTTTTCATCATTATCTACTTATGCAGTATATAGCGCTTATATATAGGTATATATTTATGTATCCACGTGTGAACATTTTAGGCAGGTGTGAAAAAATGCTGTAACATAAGAATACTTTCAAATATAGACATGTTAATAGTTTATTTTGCATCAATTAACAAATTGCATAGTGAGTGAACAGAAGAAAAATCTAAATCAAATTAATATTTGGAAATCTAGGGCGCAAAACACAAGAGATTCCATCTAAAAGTAATGTCTTTATTGACAATAAATAGCGCATGTACTTATAAACACGTACAGGAATAAAATAAAAGGATCGCTTATCTGTCTCCTCGGCACTTCGTCCTCCACGCTATGTCCGCTTCAACTCCCTGTGATAACAGCTCTGTAACGGTGTATTGAAATCTTTGCCTTCAGAGATACATTGTATACACTAAGGCATACAGGTCCAAAGATAGTATCTATGAGCTCAAACAGGGGTAAGGGATTCGTAAACCGTCATCAACGGGAGCCTTTTTATATGAATGAGAAACTAGGTACCTGTAACTACCCTTGAAAAAGCGGACAGTGGAGTCCGCGATACGCGTGGGGTTAGATTGTTCTCTATATCTGTGCTCTAAAGCTTGTCCCTCTATGGGAATCCCTTACCCCTGTTTGAGCTCATAGATACTATCTTTGGACCTGTATGCCTTAGTGTATACAATGTATCTCTGAAGGCAAAGATTTCAATACACCGTTACAGAGCTGTTATCACAGGGAGTTGAAGCGGACATAGCGTGGAGGACGAAGTGCCGAGGAGACAGATAAGCGATCCTTTTATTTTATTCCTGTACGTGTTTATAAGTACATGCGCTATTTATTGTCAATAAAGACATTACTTTTAGATGGAATCTCTTGTGTTTTGCGCCCTAGATTTCTAAATTTTGTCGATTTGGGTGGAAGAGGCCATTGTAAGGAGCTGCAATAAGGGTTCCATCGGAAGGAGGCTACAAAGTGGATACTACCATTACTCATAGCTTCATACCCTCCATTTGTCATCTCATTTCATCACCATCACACCATCATTTCATCTTTTCATTACGGTTCATCCATCCCCTCAGTGTTGGACTGGAGTAACAAGTACTTTTTGTAGCAATTTGTGTTGCATTACTTGCATATCTTCACAAAACTGTTGGGGTATTTTCCTGTTTTGTCAGAGAGACGTATTACATTTCAGGTTTTCTGAGCGCATTTCTTTTCTATTATTGTATACAAATTAATATTTGGTATGACCACCCTTTGCCTTCAAAACAGCATCAATTCTTCTAGGTACACTTGCACAAAGTTTTTTAAGGAACTCAGCAGGTAGGTTGTTCCAAACATCTTGGAGAACTAACTACAGCTCTTCTGTGGATTTAGGAAGCCTCAGTTGCTTCTCTCTCTATTCATGTAATCTCATACAAACTCGATGATGTTGAGGTCAGGCCTCTGTGGGGGCCATACCATCACTTCCAGGCCTCCTTGTTCTTCTTTACACTGAAAACAGTTCTTAATGACTTTGACTATGTTTGGGGTCATTGTTATGCTGCAGAATAAATTTGGGGCCAATCAGATGCTTCTCTGATGGTATTTCATGATGGATAAGTATCTGCCTGTGCTTCTCAGCATTGAGAAGACCATTAATTCTGACCAAATCACCAACCCAATTTGCAGAAATTTAGTCCCAAACTTGCATGGAACCTCCAACATGCTCCACTGTTTGCAGACATTGTACCGCTCTCCAGCCCTTTGGCAAACAAACTGCCTTCTGCTACAGCCAAATATTTAAAATTTTAACTCATCAGTCCAGAGCACCTGTTGCCATTTTTCTGCACCCCAGATCCTGTGTTATGTGCATAGCTGAGTCGCTCGACCTTGTCTCCATATCGGAGGTATGGCTTTTTGGCCACAATTCTTCCATGAAAACCACTTCTGACCAGACAGCATATGGGTGAAACCAGGGTCCCACTGTTTTCTGCCAAGTCTGAGCTGATAGCACTGCTGGACATCTGATTGTGAAGGAAAGTAAGCATGATGTGTCTCATCTGCTACACTAAGTTTCCTTGGGCGACCACTGCATCTATGGTCCTCAAAGTTGCAGGTTTCTATGTGCTTCTTCAAAAGAGCTTGGACAGCACATCTGGAAACCCCTGTCTGACATGAAATTTCTGTCTGGGATAGACCTTGCTGATGCAGTATAACTACCTTGTGTCTTGTTGCTGTGCTCACAGTCTTGACATGGTGTATGACTTGACATTAAACTGCATTCAGTAACCTCACCTTGTTAGTCGAGTCTTGCTGTTCCTCATCCAGTTTTATGCCTCCTACACAGCTGTTTCTCTTTCAGAAAATGCTTGTGTTTCAACCTACATATTAAATTGATGATCATTAGCACCTATTTGGTATAATTGTTTATTCATACAGTTGACTATATGCCTACAAAACCCTGCAAGCATACCTAGAAGAATTGATGCTGTTTTGAAGGTGGTTACACCAAATATTGATTTGATTTTTTTTTCTGTCCATTCATTATGCATTTTGTTAATTGATAAAAATAAACCATCAACATGTCTATTTTTTAAAGCATTCTTACTTTACATTTTTCCCACACCTGCCTAAAACTTTTGCACATACATATATTATTTACACATATACATACACACACATACCTGGTAATATATACTCCGTCTGGAGATGATCCCAGTGAAGAGACAGCACTCATAGAAGTAACAAGTTAATTTATTGCATACATGTCTGCCAAGCGCTTCCTCGAGGCAAATGGCCAAAAGTATGTGAAATAAAGGTATATAAACACAAACAACAAACTTACCCATGAGACCTCAATCACCTCCTTCGGTGGGGGCGCCAAAATGGGGCATTGCACTGCGGCACAACAAGTGGTGATGTCATCAGGGTACCTCTTGGCTTCTATACAACCCATGTATACAATATCACAGTATCACTGATGTCAGCTGGAGACACCAGTGATGATGCCTCATTCCAAACCAAGAGAAAGAAAGAAAGAACGTTCACCCTTACTTATTAGACAGCACAGTTCCAACATAAATGTGTGCTCTATTAAACAACTCCTAGAGAATAAGACTAAAAGATGGCATGATTAAATGTAAAAAGGTATCGCACTCCTTAACATCGCGGCACTCATTGTTATGTGTGGTGCAGTCCTGTAAAAGCCAACTATACTTGGAGGCATGGGAAGGTCAATCCTGTTGTCACAGCGATCATATCGTCAATCAGTTTTATGACCTGTCAGTCCAATAGTTGTGGTGCATTCCTAAACATTGCGGCGCTCATGGGTAACAGATTGTTAAATTGTATAAATAAATACGATATCCAGATGGAACCCACTCGTAGTAAATATCCGATATATGATTTTTATGGATGTCTTTTCCATCAATAACAGTGCCCCGGCACGTGTCTCTGGGGTTGTTCTAGACAGTCTGGAAGGGTATAGAGCATATATGCTAGGTAAGTACTTGGTGTAGCAGTGTATTAGGTGCCCATTCCTGTGGGTGTCCCACAGACAATGCCCATATTATACACCTGGTTAATGTGACAGAAATCTTGTCCTCTACTTCTTTCTGCATATTGATCATCTCAGAATGAAGGCGTGGCCCAGTCTAGAAGTTGCATTATAACGGACATTAGATAGATGCTTCTTAACATTGCAATGCTGGTTGATTCAGTATTCAATTCTCCATGCCACTGTCAAAATCACAATGAAGTGTAGCTCCAAAGTCTGGATCAGGGCACAGTCTTGGAGTCATAGCTGAATTAGGAATAGGAATTTCAATAAACTTTGGCTTTAAAATGGCCACTGAGTTAGTCAAGTTAACCTAAACACTATGGCAAACTGATGCCATAATTCAACTGTGGCAATCTGTCTATTCTCAGGGTGAAGATGAAGGAAAATTAAATCATGTGATATCCTTACAGAATAGAAAAAGACAAACACTAAGTCAGTGAACTGAATTAAACATAGAAACACATAACTAGACATGATGACACATAGGAGATAATAAAGTAACAAAATAGTTACAGTTAACACCCTTATTGTAGTTCATGGTTTAAACCGTTTGGTGGAAGACACCGAATGGGAGCGCTCCATGGATCTGCAATAACTTCAGTGCCAATCAGTTAGAAGTAGTATAAAATCTTTAAATTTATTATAACTGCATAGTAAAACAATAATGCCAGCTGTGACAAAACAGGAACCAAAACACTCAAATGACACGCTCTAATGCATTTTGAGACACAGTCCCTTAATCATTGGCTGTACATTTGAGCTTACGTAACCCTCATTTATTTACCATCTTTAATTGACCAAATTCAAATTGGCCAATGAGATGCCTAGTAAAGCAGTTACACAGCTACGATTTTCAAAAGTGCAGACTAGCTCCACAATTACAAAATGAGTAGTATTAACCTATTCGCTGCAATTACCTGGCATCACAATATCTCAAATAGGTGAAACAATAGGCAAAACATATATACATATAAATATACATTAAAGAAGCTATTCATGTTAATATGTAATAAAAACAAATGAAATGGACACTAATACGACCATATTGTTTACAATGTTATCAATGACCAAACAGAGGCCTATTATCTCAGGCTCTAAAAAAACTAATCAAACATATCTTTAGAATGACTACATTCTCGAGCCTAGGGCACTTTTCTATCTCTAAACTGCAAAGGGAACATCACAATGTCGAATGTTGATCAAAATTCCACATGATCTACAGAAATCCTCGTATAGGCTGTCCTTCAGACCTTATACATGGCCCTTCATTTAGATAGTAATGTTTCAAATTCCACTCATTAAAAATATATTGCATTAATATTGATTATACATACCCTATGTGATTTTCTATACAATGGAAGGTCAACCTAAGCTATATTTTTGCTATAGTTCTTATTGTAAACTGGGTCAAACACTATTAACGATGAATGAACAGACTCACATGTTCCAAATTCATCCCTTTCGGACGTCTGGTGACTAGATACAATATCCATTTAACCTTGGCATAATCCAATTGAACTTGGACATCACCTCCTCTGTCAGATAAACAAACCCTCTCAATCCCTTGAAAGGAAAAGAAGGTAAGATCAGAACTGGAACAATCTAAAAAATGTCTAGAGACAGGCTTGGTGATATCCACGTTCCTAATGGAAGTAATATGCTCTCTAATACATTCCTTTAAAGTATGTCCTGTCCAACCCACATACTGCATCTGGTATTTCAGACATGTTATAAGATACACCACAGACACTGTACGACAATTAACATACGGTTTCATATTGTATATCTTGCCAGTTACCGTACTCTTAAACTGATTTGTCACATTGACATACTGGCAGGATAAACATCTCCTGGCCCCACACTTGTGCATACCTACGGTCTGAAGCCAAACTGGTGCCGCATGTGGGGTACTTTAAAATAGACTAGGCGACAATTTCTGTCCTAAAGTAGGTGCCCTCCTATTAATATATTTCCAACCTCTTTGAACAATAGTTCGCAACCAGCTATCACCCAAAAGAATGGGTAAATGTCTGTTGATAATAATCCTGATTTAAGGAAATTCGAAACTGTAATCTGTGATGAAAAAAACATTATCCTCAAATCCCGATTTAACCCTCTTAGACTAAAAACCAATAAAAATACTCCTATCTGTGTTGGCCACCTGTTTCATTGCCTGCTGTACCAAACCCTTAGAGTACGCCCTCTCCAAAAACCTAGATCTCATGTTCCTGGTCTGGAAGATAAACTCTGATTCAGTGCTCGCAGGAACTGCCCCACCGGAACTCCTCTGATCCTGTGTGTAGGGTGGCATGAGCTAGCATGAAGGAATTAATTGCCACTACATGATTTCCTAAACATGGTACTTTGTATTCCAGTCATATCCAATGTAAGCTTTAAGTCTAAGAAGGTTATCTCTCTTGGCTGATATTCAAAGGTAAATTTAAGATTATACTCCTTTGCATTAAGATAATCTACAAAAGACAAAAACATTTCATTGGAACCCTGCCAGACAAATAGTAGATCGTCAATATACCTATTGTATGTGGCAATTCTGTCTCTAAAAGGATTCTGGGAATTATAAATGAAGAACTCTTCAAACATCCCCATACAGAGGTTGGCAAACCTACCCCCATAGATGTGCCACACGTCTGTAAAAAGAAGGTACTATCATATCTACCAAATTGTGCTTAAGTAAATACTCAATCGCTGATAACAGGAACCATTTTGTGTCAACAGAATAAGTGCTATATCTGTCCAAATGGTATCTTATCGCTTCAAGGCACTTCTCATGGGGTATTGTGGAATATAAAGAACAAACATCTATAGACCCCCATGTATGGTGCACACCTTGATACCTGACAGAACACCCAACAGGCGGCCTGAGTCCCTTGTGAAACTATTAAGTCTCAATACTAACGACGACTGAAGGTACGGACGATGGGTCTCCGAACAGGTGGACAGTCAGGTTTGTGCACTTTGGATAAATTATGGAATATCGAGGTCCTAGGACATTGTACCTTAAGATATTCTGCTTCATGTAAAGAAAGTACCCCTAGGGCAAGTCCCTCATCTACTAACTTAAAGAGAATTTTGGTATAAGACTTAGTGGGGTCTCTAGGTAGTGTGGAATATGCTTCCAAATTATGTAATTGTCTAAGCGACTCATTATGATAAACCTCAGAGTCCATCACCACCACAGATCCCCCTTTGTCTGCACTTTTGATTACAACAGATGAATCCTCTGCTAATTCCTTCATGGCCTCTCTCTCTCTTACTCAAATTATTACCCTAGCCTTGTTGGGAAGCAGAAGAGTCATGCAGTGCAACCAGTTCATTCTCAACTATAGTCTGGAACGTATCAATCATATTACCTCAATATTGTACAGGTTAAAAGTTAGACTTAGTTTTCAATTTTGTTCTGTCCACTTCTTTAATCCCTGTATCTTGAGTGATGTCAAAATGAGTCTCTCTGGCCAAAGTATTTAGATCAAACAATAAATACTGGTCAGAGAAAGTCACAGACTGATCACTAGATACACATCCATTAAACTGCAAAACCAGTGTTCTGAGAATGGACAATTTCATTATTAACTCCCACAGTAGGGACTGAGGGACTTCCCATGTCCTCTGCTGTGTTTGTGTAGAAATGCTTTTTTAAGGTGAGTTTCCTCACAAAAGAATTTAAGTCCATAATGGTGTCCATGAGGTTGAAATGGAGGCTTGGGGAAAAGCCCAAACCCTTAGACAGTAACTTTATTTGTGATGAGGTCAATGTTTTGTTAGAGAGGGTGATCACCTCCTGGCTCTCCCCCTCGGCCACCAAAATTGTCCTCCTCTGCCCCTTTGAACCACGTCTTGTTGGTTTCTTAGTACGTTGTGTTCCTGAGGGGATTTGTAACGCGTTGTTGAATGCATTTGCTTGTTTCTCCCTCTTACTTTTTCTGAACGATATCTGGAGTCTCTATCGCCTTGTGTGAAGACGTCACTGGGTGCACCAGTGTTAGGCTCCTGTGTGGAAAGTAGAGAAGAAGAAACAGAACTCTGGTTGACATCCGTGAGGTCCAAATCAATACTGGAAAAACTAACACGTTTGTCCCTATTCTGTCCCCTCAATATAGATCGTGTCCTCAAATCATTATTGGACCTGGAACGCCAAATTCTTCTATCTTGAGGCCAAGTATATACCCAGTTCTTCTCATAGTCCTCCTTATTACGAGATAATTTCTTGGACTTTATAACAGTAATCTCGCGCTGCAACTTATCGGTCATTTCAATATTGAATTGATTATATCTCATGTGTTCGCATTTGGCTATTACCTGTTGACGCAATTTATTTATATCCTGTGATAAAGTGTCATAAGATGCTTTTTTTTAATTCCAAAATGAAATGCATCAGTTTAATCGAACATTCACTCAAGACAGCATTCCATTTTTCCATAAAATCATCATTAACCTGTGCAAAGGTAGGTGTTTTTCTCATTCTTAACCCTCTTGGTATCATTTTGGTTGAGACGTATTTCTCAATCATAGTAATATCCCACCATAATTTCATTTCCTTTACCACAGAGGAATCAAGTGTAGTGATCATTGAATCAATATTATATAAAGGGTCTCCTATATAAGGTACCTCTAAAGAAGACACCTGAGTGGCTCGACGCATCCAATTCATATTATCTTGTGATATGGGGGCTACAGTTTCCCCCAGTGGTTGATTATTGCTATCTTTTTGCGTGGGGATTAATGTTGGAAACATCTCATTCCCCTCCATAATTGCTGGACTCGTACGTATCATAGACTGGCACTTAAAGGGTGAAAAATTAACAATGTAACTAAACTCTTATTTAAAGGTGAGCCAACCCAATACCGTATGACATTAAAAAATAAAATTCATATGGTTTGCTACTTTTGCACGAATAAACAAATCAATAACAGACTTACCCAGCCTCCAAGGCTGTTCAATGTCGAGGTAATTTGATTGATAAGTTCCAGACTTTAGTTGAGAATGTACAAGTAGTAAAGGTACGCTCAGAGATCGTGGGAGAAAAGTCAGCGGCAATAATCACTGAACTACAATATACCCAAAAAACAGCATACATTAAACTGTCCTTTAGTCAGTCACCCCACATATAAAATATATATGATTAGACAACAAAGATACAGTAACAAACAATGAACATACAAATGATGACAATGGAAATGAAAATGGAATGAAATATAATGAACAATGTGATATGGTACCAAGCAACAAACAAGATAGCTCCTCAAATGGCAGATGTATAATGTCAAAAGAATATGGATATATGGCCTATAGCGTCAGTCCATAGGGTGTATATAAAAAGTCCTCTCCCACCACAAATCAGATCATCCCCATGCCGCTCCTTGAATGGCTTTTTTCGTCCACCCCACAAGCAAAATCTGTATAACAACAACAGAAGAGCAAAGAGAGCCATCTAAAAGTGGGGTTTATTAAAACATACAAAAATGCAATACCAAATAGCTACGTACAAGATAAAAGAAAACAAAAGCTTCTCTCTCTTGTGGATGTGCCTCCGATCCTGCTTCAATCGTCCTCTCTCCTCCGTACCGGATAAGACCAACAATCAATGAACTTCAATCTCACTGGTCAACAGATGTACTTCCTGATCACAAAGTTACTCTCGGAGCAGTTGTCAGAAATATCCTTCCACCCTCCACTTCTAATTGAAGCTACTAGCGCAACTCTTCACCCGTTATGTGTGTATATATATCTCTTGAATCTGGGGCGTCCATATGAGAGATTTAGCACTTAATAACATAACAATTAAAACTTTTTGCAAAAATATATTGCCAACGAGTATCGCGGACACAACTGTCAGCTTCCTCAGGGCTTACAGGAGGTCTTGATTCACCTGGCTAAATAATCTCTCCTCACTTCCGGTCTCAATGGAACGAGACCGCCTCAGATCTCACCGTTCTTATTAACTCTTAACAGCCCAATTCATTCTCTACTATCCATACTGCTCCTAAACTCTCCTATTCTTCCTATTATTCACCTACCCAACTCTAATAATAATTCCACGTCCCTATTGTAACTGCTAGCGAGGGCTTAGAAATCCACATTCATAGTTACTACAAAACCTTATAGTATATATACCAAAACCCATAAGCTTATACATAATAATCGAGCTCACCAATTTGTAATTGTTGTTACTCACAGAACATATATCACCCCGTGGCCACACTCATGTAGATAGGAGGGGGATGATATTAAACAGTACATCCACCATTACCAGTCATCAAAGCATACCCTCATATTAGCCCAGAGCTAGAAGAACTCTGCCAGGTCTAAATCCACATTGAGACCCTCTGGCTGAAGTGTCTTCAGCTGATGGATCCAGAAGGTCTCTCTCTTTCTTAGCCTTAATAACTGACCCCCCCCCCCTCTCAATCCTAACCTGTTCTATGGCCATTATGGTGATATCCTCTTTTCTACAATCCCGATGCTCCAGATAGTGCCTGGGGACACTATGCGTATCCATTTTGATGTTAATATTCCGTATATGTTCCCCGAATCTAACCCTGAGCCTGCACTTGGTTCTCCCCACGTATTATTTACCATACTTGCACGTGAGGAGATAAACCACAAACTCAGAGCTATAGTTCAGGACCTGTCTCATCTGATATTTTTTTACCAGTTACTGTGGATTCAAACATAAATGTGGGTTCACTATTTTTACTGTTTTTATAGGGATAATGTAGGCAAGTGGTACAGCCCTTCCTACCACACAAAGATTCCTTTACTCACTTTCAGGAAATTGTCCTCAACTGTAACTCTGAGTTTGTGGTTTATCTCCTCACGTGCAAGTGTGGTAAACAGTACGTGGGGAGAACAAAGCGCAGGCTCAGGGGAACATCTATGGAATATTAACATCAAAATGGATACACATAGTGTCCCCAGGCACTATCTGAAGCATCCGGAGTGTAGAAAAGAGGATATCACCATAATGGCCATAGAACAGGTTAGGATGGAGAGAAGGTGGTGGGGGGGAATCGGTTATTAAGGCTAAGAAAGAGAGAGACCATCTGGATCCATCAGCTGAAGACTCTTCAGCCAGAGGGTCTCAATGTGGACTTAGACCTGGCAGCGTTCATCTAGCTCTGGGCTAATATGAGGGTATGCTTTGACGACTGGTAATGGTGGATGTACTGATTAACATCATCCCCCTCCTATCTACATGAGTGTGGCCACTGAGTGATATATGTTCTGTGAGTAACAACATTTACAAATTGGTGAGCTAGATTTTTATGTATAAGCTTATGGGTTTTGGTATTTATACTATAAGGCTTAGTAGTAACTATGAATGTGGATTTGTCTCGCTAGCAGTTACGAAAGGGACATGGAATTGTTATTAGAGTTAGTTAGGTGGATAACAGGAAGAATAGGAGAGTTTAGGAATAGTATGGATAGTAGAGAATGAATTGGGCTATTAAGAGTAAATACTAACGGTGAGATCTGAGGCGGTCTTGTTCTATTGAGACCGGAAGTGAGGAGAGATTATTTAGCCGGGTGAATCAAGACCGCCTGTAAGCCCTGAGGAAGTGGACAGTTGTGTCCGCTATACTCGTTCGCAATATATTTTTGCAAAAAGTTTTAATTGTTGTTACTGTTATCAAGAGCTAAATCTCTAATATGGACATCCCAGAGTCAAGAGATATATATATATATATATATATACATACACACACACACATTGTGGGTGAAGTGTTGCGCTAATAGCTTCAGTCAGAAGTGGTGGGTGGAAGGATATTTCTGACAACTGATCCGAGAGTAACTTTGTGATCAGGGTGTACATCGGTTGACCAGTGGGATCGATGTTCATTGATTGTCGGTCTTATCGGGTACGGAGGACGACTGAAGCAGGATAGGAGGCACATCCACAAGAGAGAGAAGCTTTTGTTCTCTTTTATCTTGTACATAGCTATTTGGTATTGCATTTTTGTATATTTTAATAAACCTCACTTTTAGATCGCCCTCTTTGCGCTTCTGTTGTTGTTATACAGATTTTAGTTGAGAATGAATTGGTTGCACTGCATGACTCTTCTTCTTCCCAACAAGGCTAGGGTAATAATTTGAGTAAGAGATAGAGAGGTCATGAAGGAATTAGCAGAGGATTCATCTACTGTAATCAAAAATGCAGACAAAGGGGGATCTGTGGTGGTGATGGACTCTGAGTCGCTTTGACAATTACATGATTTGTAAGCATATTCCACACTACCTAGAGAACCCACCAAGTTTTATACCAAAATTCTCTTTAAGTTAGTAGATGAGGGACTTGCTCTAGGGGTACTTTCTTTACATGAAGCAGAATATCTTAAGGTACAATGTCCTAGGACCTCGATATTCCATCATTTACCCAAAGTGCACAAACCTGACCGTCCACCTGTGGGGAGACCCATTGTCTTATGTATTGGTTCCTTAAATGAACATCTATCAGAACTAGTGGATCAGTACCTTCAGTTGTCGTTAGTATTGAGACTTAATAGTTTCACAAGGGACTCAGGCCACCTGTTGGGTGTTCTGTCAGGTATCAAGGTGTGCACAGACTATACATGGGGGTCTATGGATGTTTGTTCTTTATATTCCACAATACCCCATGAGAAGGGCCTTGAAGCGATAAGATACCATTTGGACAGATATAGCACTTATTCTGTTGACACAAAATGGTTCCTGTTATCACCTATTGAGTATTTACTTAAGTACAATTTCTTTAGATATGATGGTATGTATGTGTGTGTGTATATGTCTGTATATCTATATATATGTGTACCTAAATGTATGTATGTGTGTCTGTATGAGTGTCTGTCTCTTTGTATGTGTGTATTTGTCTCTGTATGTATATATATATATATAACACCCTTCACAACTCAGTTCTCATAAAACATTACACTTAACATAAGTGAATGCAACTATTAACCAAAAATCAACAGACGGGCAACGCCGTTCCACACTGCTAGTGTATATATATATTTTTTTGCTTATTGTTTGACCTATTTGAGATATTGTGATGCCAGGTAGTTGCAGTGAATGGGTAAATACTGCTCATTTTGTAATTGTGGAGCTAGTCGGCGCTTTTGAAAGTTGTAGCTGATTTGAATTTGGTCAATTAAAGACGGTAAATAAATGAAGGTTAGGTAAGCTCAAATGTACAGCCTATGATTAAGGGACTATGCCCCAAAATGCATTAGAGCATGTCGTTTGAGTGTTTTGGTTCCTGTGTATGTCACTGCTGGCATTATTAAAACATAGTAACATAGTAAATTAGGTTGAATAAAGACACAAATCCATCAAGTTCAACCTTCTCCTCATACCCCAGTAATTTTATAGCTTTCCTGCTACCAAATGAGTTAGTCTTTATCAGACCTTCCTGATCTGCCTACTAATAAACAGTATAACTCTGTATATTCCCTTTGGAAAGAAATGTATATAATCTTCTCTTGAATGTATCCATTGTATCTGCCATAACCACCTCCTTGGGCAAAGAATTCCACAATTTAACAGACCTCACTGTAAAAAAAAAAAAAAAAAAAAAAAAAAACCCTTCCTCTGCTGAAGTCTAAACCTCTTTTCCTCTAATCTCAAGGGGTGTCCCCTGGTCATCTGATCAGGCCTTGGAATAAATAGCTCACCGCAGAGATCCTTATATTGACATCTCATATATTTGTACAATGTGATAAGGTCTCTTCTTAGTCGTCTTTTCTCTAGAGTAAATAAACCAAGTTTGTCTAGTCGTTCCTCATACGTCAAGTCCTCCATTCCCTTAATTTTGTTGCTCTTCGCTGTACCCTCTCTAGTTCTAGTATATCCTTTTTCAGAACTGGTGCCCAAAACTGCACTGCATACTCAAGGTGAGGTCTTACCAATGATTTGCACAATGGCAAAATAATGTTATCCACTCTTGCTTCAATACCTCTTTTTATGCTTCAGTACCTCTTTTACTATGCAGTTATAATAAATTTAAAGATTTTATACTACTTTTGATTGATTGGCACTGAAGTTATTGTGGATCCGTGGAGCGCTCTCATCCTGTGTCTTCCAGTTTGCTGAAGCCTGTGCAGAGACTGTTGGGAGCAGCTCCGGGTCTGCTTGAGCCTTGGAGGCTGGGTGAGTCTGTTATTGATTTGTTTATACATGCAAAAGTAGCAACCCATATGAATTTTATTTGTTAAACCGTTTGGTGTCAAAGTTCAAAAATCATATATGAATGTTGATTCCATTTGTCATAAAAATATATGACTATTTCCTCCTCTACTGGGTTTATTAACCATTTTGATTGTCATGAATTCAAAGTCATTGAAAGTGTGTTTGTTTAGTTCAAAAGGTCTTGGCACTACTTTTTTTTAACGTCCAAATTGCCAGAGATAGCTTTCCTAATTGAGGATCTATGATCATTGATAAACGTTCCTTGAGCATAGTGGTTGTTTTATCCATGTGTCATAGTCCGCACGGGCATCAAATCATGCATATTACTCACTTAATCTCACAGTTCAGAAAATCATTGATTTGAATGGCAATAATATGTTCGCAATTGGAGCATCCACTACACTTGAAAACTCCTTTGGGGCATGCTAGCCAGCGAGCACCACTGTCATACTTCTCCACCAGATCATTTTGGGCTCCTATAACAGAATAGTGGGGGATTGTTAAGGATCTTACCCAGTTTCCTGTCACCTTCTAGGATGTGACAATTTATTTTAATGCTCTTTCTTATGGTTGGTGAGGATGTAGTATATTGTGTTTGAATACAAAATCTCTGCTTTTTTGCATCAAAACTTGGGGGTGGGAACCAAGATGCTTTCAATTGTGCTTCATTTACTTCATGCTTGTCATAACCTCTTAGAAGGAATTTGTCCTTCATTGTGTGTTATCCCCTTATGCCCAGATCTAGGTCAGCAGTGCTTTTTTTTTTTTTTTTACCATTCTCACCATTTTTGAGAATGTTAGGCATTTTTTAAGCGGGGCTGGGTGATGGCTCTGTGCTTGTAACAATGTGTTGCAGTATGTAGATTTTTGATAAATACAAGTTTTCAATCTCCCGCCTTCTTTGTAGATGGTAATCTCCCAAAAATTAATTATCCATAAACTGTAAGTCAATGTGACTTTAAAGGGGAACTTTCACACTTTGTTTGTCAACTCCAAGCAAGGCCTGAACATAAGCAACCGTCGTTTCAGCTTTCTGGGCTCTTTATAGCGTTCTTTCCCAGCACCACCATATGCCACTCTCCTGCACTGCCCTGTACACTCTCCCCTAGTTCAGCTGGGTTAGCGGTTAGGCTATAGGCCGGATGGGGTACGAGTTTAATCTCAGCGTCCTACATCTCCCAATGCGGCTGCACGCCGCCTCCTCTCTTCTCGCCTGCCCTTCCGACACATCGTGATAACGTGCTCACATCATCACGTCCAGTGTACCACAAGCCATCGGACCAGAAGATAACCTCAATATGGTCAGCATTGTGATATCCTGATTAAGGCAGAGTCCCTGACATACAGAGAAAAACCCAGAGGATAATGATGAATCAGTGGCTGCATAGCATACCGGGGTCATTACAAAAGCTGGGTTATGTGAGGGCATAAAGATATTGATAAAAAGCTGGAGATAGAGAACTGTTTAAACTCATTGAAGCTGACCTTGCAAATTCCCAGATTTATGTAAGGTGTATGGGCAACCCGCTACTAAAACAATCACATTGATGCTGAATGTATGTTGAAACTAAACGTGAAAGAGAAATGCTGTGAAACCTCTTGAAAATGGCATCTAAAAAGGGAGAAGATAATAGGCATCAAAAGAAAGAAAAAAAAGCAGAAAGGGACGAAAATAAAAAATTTAAAAGAGGCCATCTTTTTTCTCTCCACAGTCTGGTGTAACTAAAGAGACAGTGGAGGGGCTTACACCATGCAATGCTACTGTTGGCCTCGAGAGTGAACTGGATATAACTAAAGTATGCCCCCAAAATTGCTTTGACCAGGAAAAATATTTATATGCAATTCATCTCCCATACCGATTTACATTTTGCTAAAATACAAGAGGAAATACATAACAATACACAGGACATTAACTTTTTTTTTTTTTTTTTTTAATGTCACTCCAGCCTAGAATCGATAAAATGGAGGAGAGACTGAATAATTTAGATTTTCAAAGAGAAACACAACAGACTCAATATGCAAAACTCTTAAAAGACATGGAATCTATGGAAAGTAAGATCGCAGATTTAGAGGAATAATCTGCGAGTCAGGGGAGTCCCAGAAGACATTCAGGATGATAAATTGGAAGATTATATTAAGGAGTGCATTACCAGTTTGGTGGATGAGGTGGAGAAAAATATGCGTGTCTTCGAGAGATGTCACAGGCTGAGAAAGCCCAGAGAGGTAGCCGAACAACTGGCAAGGGACGTTATGATTTGCTGTACATCATATAAAATAAAAGCTAAAATCTGGCTGTGACTAGAGAGGTTAAGATTCAAGACAAGCTGGGGAAGATGCAAGTTTATCAGGGTTTGTCGTGGGTGACTAGGTCCAAAAGAAGAATGTTTACCTCATTAACAAGAACATTAAGGGACAAGAACATAAGATATCGGTGGCTTCCACCAGATAAACTGGTATTGACACATGAGGTTAGAAGGTTGTCCCTTGACTCCCCATCATCCTTAAGGACTTGGATGAATGAGAACTCTTTGGAAACTGAGCCCATATCACAGGTCAATAATGTCCCGTTAAAGGGGGTTCTAGTTTGTAAGGAGAGGGTGATTAACAGGGGAGGGTTATGAGAATTTTTCTTTTCTCTTGAATTATTGATATTTTCTCTGTGCTGTGGCTTGATTTCCTGTTCTCTGACCTTGGTTCAGTTTCGTCTGGCTTCTCTGGTTCTCTGATCCTTGTCTCCCGTCTGACTTTGTTTTTGGTTCTCTCTGCAGTTCCGGACGCTCCCGGTTTAGATCCTCTGGCTCCATATTCTGACTCTGCCTTATTGTGTTGCCTGTTTATGCTGTGCTGCCTATTATCCATTTTAGCTTGTGTCCTGTGTATGCTGGCATTCCTCGTGACTTGGGCCCTTCTGAGAGGTGCTGTTAGCATTTGCCTAGAGGCTAGGCTGTGACTGCACTGGGGTTCGGATTCCTTCTATTGAGGTCTTATTGAGGTGGGTGTTTGTAGCAAGTGCTCTTATCCCCTTTGGTGTGGTCCTGCTGTGCCTTGGGACATAGGTGGCATCTTGGCTGTTGAGGCTTGCGGCCTTACTTCAGTCTCTCCTCCGATCGCTCCCCAGGATGGAGCGGGTTGCCTGCTTGTGTCATCCACTGTCGCTCAGCAGTACAGCTATTGGCCGCACGATTGGAGGCATGCGCTTGCTTTTCTCAACAGGGTTCCTAGTCCAGTCGGCAGGGCACTATTCGGAGGTAGGTTGTCTCCTGTGATAGAGGCAGGGTCCTCTGTTGTGGGTTCCTGCCCAGCACTGGCCTTACACTTCTTAGGTGCTCTTCCTAAGACCCCCTATACAGGGCTGCCCTTGGCCTGTTTTCTCCTGGTTGGAGTAGGTGGTGCGAGTCTGCTGAGGGTTCTTTCCTGGCTGTATTCAGAAGGAGGTTCCTTTCCTTCCTCCTTTTCCCTGAGGCCATTGTACAGTTAGAGTGGGTGTTGGGTTTCACTTACCTGTTGGTGGCTGTTCTCCTGGCTACCTTGTTAGCAGCCCTGCCCCACTATTTGAAAACACAAGACAAAAGGCGCAGAGGATTCTCTCTAATGCAATATTCAGACAACTTGGTCCATCACCAACACCATACAAATGTAAACTCTTGGAAATGTACTCACATTCTTCTGAGGCTATCTCCAGCCTCCAGGAATAATTGCCTGTACTGGCTCACACCCCAGTCTGGTGACCTTAGCACAACTCCATTCTCACTCCGAAATCAGTACAAATGTGGAAGTGTCAACAAGTACTAGATAACCCCAAACCCATCACTTCCTATTAACACCACCTCTATTTTAGATATGAACGAATTTGGCCTGAGACCAGAATAAGGGGAATATCAAGTGACACCAGTAACTTGAATAATCTAAAAAAACACTGGATTAGCACATAGAAAATGTAATTAAAAAAAAAAAAAAAAAAATCGATACAATTTAAAATAAATACAACTTACAAAAAATAGAAGAAAAATAAAATCAATCAAAACTGACACTGGCTTAATGCATTTCGTGGTGCATTACCACTTCATCAGAAGCTTGCCCCACTATTTGGCCTACAGTCCTGATCTGGCACTTCTGGTATCAGTCTTGCATTATTATTTTCTTTTTGTGTCCCTTCCTCATACTACGGGAACTTCCTCCTGAGGCCTTCATGTCCTCCCTGGGTGGCTTCCATTCCGGTTATCCACCAGGGGTCTAGAGCTATACTGGGACTTCACTACTTCCATCCTGGTTGCATCCCAGCTCAACTGGGGGGAACCAATCTGACTTCAAGGCCAGCACCTTTACTCCAGCCATTGCTGTGGCAAGGAAGTAGCTGGCTGACTCTGTACCTGAGCAACGCACTCTAGCATCGCACCCTAGCTTCTGCTCTTGTGACCTCTGGGTCCATGACAGGTTGTACTTATATATTTATTAGATGCCTCTGTTCCTTTTTCTGGCCTACTCCTTATACTATGGTGTCTCCAACAACCCTAGGATAGTTTGGGATCCAAACTTATCTGGGGTGGGAGGGGTAAGGTTGCCAGCTCTGTGGTTTGGCCAGAGAAGGTGACCAAACACAAAGCAGGAAGGGTATTAGACCGAAATATGGTTATTAAGGTCGGTTTGTATGTAGGTAGAGGTATGGATGGGTTTTTGTTGTTTTTTGGATGTGTAGGCTGGAAGAGGTGAGAGGTTGGTTATCCTAGTAATAAGAAATTAAGCTAGTATCAATAAACCCGTGGAATCAATTTTATTTATAAAAGATCAGTTATTCTGGATTATATAAACAAATCTCAGGTCCAAGTACGTGCATTACAAGAAAAACACTGGACAAGATTTAAATAAAGGTGGGCTCAATTAAAAAAAAAAAAAATCCAGTGATTATTAGTGCCTCTGAGGAAAGAAAGGCACTTGACAATGAAGGTAGATATATTATATTGGTTCGTTACATTAAAAATTAACTTTTTACAGTGGTAAATCTGTATGCACCTAATGAATCCCCGGTGAACGTTATAACTAAAGTGCTGAAAAAGGTAGCGTGAGTGAAACAGGGAAATGTATTGATAATGGGAGATTTTAATCTGGTTTTAGATGTGGATAGAAGATCTGTTAATAGTAGTAAAACGACAAGTAGAGGCTCAAGTAGATTTAAAGAGCTACTGCAGCAATTTGAACTGAGAGATGTATGGTGGGACTGTCCTTTTGTATCTCCGAATTGGGAATACGCTTTTCAGTCCTTGAGAGTGGCACTAGAGACCTCTCTATTTCCAGAACCCTCAACTGGGTTTGTTGAATCGTCTCTATGTTGCTCGTGATTTGTGGGTTCAGTCAAACAAGTTGATTTTCCGGATTTATGCGGCGGTTAGGTGTTGTATAGCGTATCACTGGAAATCTATTCCTCCGAGTTTAGCTCCATTGGAGAGCTGTATTTGACAACTTCTCAAAAAGGAAAAGCTGTCTACTTACTCTCGTGGTTCCTCTTCTTCTTACCTGGTTGTCGGTTCTCGCTGGGTGGACAATGTCATGGCACCTGACTTATGTTGGGATATTCTGCTGCTCTGAGTTCGAGTGGAGCCTTCTCTCTTTGCTCATTTCCTCCACCCCCTTTTTTTCCCCCTCTCTTTTCTCTTCACACTTCTCTTCCTCTCTCTCTTTCTATTTCTGTTGCATTCTCTCGTTTTCTCTTAGCATTTTATATTATTTTCTTGCTGCCCCTCCTGTGTCATCATGTGTGGACTTGGCTTTCCCTCCTTATTGGGGGTCCTGACAGGCGTTTCATCTCCTTTTTGAGCGGGGCCTTAGGCCTGCAATGCTTCTTTATGAAACTGTTTGTTTTCAGTATTCTTTCATTGCCTTATCGTGTATAAGGATTATTGTTTATTTCTTTGTAATACAAATATTCAATAAACTTTTTTTTCTTTTAAATTCAAAAAGTCTTATCCATGGCCATTTGATAAAGTTGGAGACAGTGGAGTGGAAGCAGAGACAACTAGGGCTATCAACTATATATTGAGCCAACTATAAAACATCCATCAACGGCTTCTGCTAGAAAAATAGCTGAAATAGAGACCTTAATTAAAGGGATAGTAATGTTTCACAAAAACAACAGCTCCAATTAATCTTCATAGTATTTGGGACATGGAGAGTGTTATATCAATACTATCAGAGTTGTGGTTGAAGAGTAATTGAAGGATAAAGTTTCCCCTTCCCGCACCTTTTACCTAGTGTAAGCCATCTCTTCTCAGATGTGGAATCTTGTTGTAAGACCAGACAGATAACAGCAAGGGACAATCTTCTTCCTATGAGAATGAAAGCCCCGCCCCCCCCTTGACAAGTTTTTCAGGTTTTTCCCACATCTTAATTGAATTGTCGCTCTCTGCAATCTACCTGGGCACCTCCCTTCTGCTATGGCTGAGCAGTTTTACATCAGTAAAAGGGGCGGGAGGGGGATACCTTGTCATTGAATTACTCTTGAACTACAACTCTGACAGAATTGAAATAACACTCTCCAAGGTCCAAATACTATGATGGTTAATTCAAGCTGCTTTTACTATGAAACCGGATTCATTAATGAATAGTAGACTTAAGAAAGAAAGGAATAACAGGTGTATCACTAAGCTTAGGGATAAAAACACACTGCTGTTGAAGCCGTATGAGATTGGTAGTGCATTTGTTAAATATTATCAAGATTTACATAATTACCAAAAGGAGAGGGTATAATAAATTATGACCAATACTTTGAGGGATTGTAAATTCTGCAGATTCATCCTGCCCAATTAGAGGTATTGAATAAACCAATTTTGATGGTAGAAGTACAGAAAGCTATAGAAAAATATAAAGGTAAGACTACACCAGGCCCAGCCGGATTTTCCGAACTATAAATTAATGAAAAATGAGCAGAAAAAAAGCATTGATCAATCTTTTTAACACATTGATGCAGGTGGGGAGATGCCCGAGTGAATTATCAGATGCGAATATATTCCCCATCTTAAAAATGGATCGAGACCCAGAAAGGGTCTCAGATTATCTTCCAATTTCGTTAATAAACTCTGTTATAAAAAGGGTTGCCTCTGTGTTGGCAGAAAGGCTAAAGTTAGTAATTGATGGTCTGATAGATAGAGATCAGGTAGGGTTTATGCCAGGCAGGTCATCTGTAAATAATTTAAGAAGAACGATACATATATTAGATTGCTTGACGCCGAAAAAGCATTTGATAGAGTCGAGTGGGTAATGGGGACAGGTTTTGTTTCGAGATGGTTTAAAGTAAGAAATGGAACCTGACAGGGTCACCCATGTTATATACGTTAGTATTAGAACCGCTAGCAATAGAAATTAGAAAAAAATATTAACATCAGGGTATATAACGGAGTTTGGACAGTTAAAAGGGAATTTATACGTGAATGACATACTTCTGACATTGGAGATACCTCAAAAATCAATGATTGAATTGCTCAGAGTAATAGCAAATTATGCTGAAGTATCAAGATATAAGGTGAACATTGAAAAATCTATGTTTTTAGCAAAAAATGTAGATGAAGCGTCATTGGATTTTTAGACTAATCAAATTGGCCATAAATATAAAAAACAAAGGCAGGGATTCTTTACAGTAAGGCGGGTAAAGCTATGAAATTCTTTGCCTCGGTGTGTTGTACTTGCAGATAATGCAACTGCTTTAAAAAAAGCAATCAATGCCTATTTAGCACATAATAATATTGAAAATGATGACAAATGGCTTCAAAGCAGATAGGATGTTGATTCAGGGAAATATCTGACTGCCATTTGGAGTCACAAAGGATTTTTTTTACCCACTTGGGGCTAAATTAGAAATTGCTCCAGAGGGTTTTTTTTTTTTTTTTTTTTTTGCCTTCCTCTGGATCAACGGGTGTTTTTGGCATGTACCGGACCTGATGGACACATGTCTTTTTTCAGCCTCATCAACTATGTTACTATGTATAAAAATGACCATATTAAATATTTAGGAATTAGCATAACTTCCGCTATAGATAGAGTGGTTGACACCAATTTTTTGCCACTATTGAGAGAAACCAATAAGAAATTAAAAGCGTGGAAGAATTTGTCTTTCATGGTCAAGTCGCATAAACATATTACATTTTTATATCCTATATATCTATGGCGAATGATACCACTAAAATTTCCTCAACCATGGCTGAAGTTGTTGCTTTCAGCTTTCTCTCGATTTTTATGGGAAGGAAGAAGATCTTGTGCGTGTATGAGAGATTTGACTAGGAAAAGGAAAGAAGGGGATTAGGGGGTCTTGGATCCTATACTGTGTTATAACACTAGTAGACTTTCATGTTTTGATGACACATAGCTTAATGAACGAACATGAAGCTTGGTATAGAATTTAAAAAGAAAGAATGGGATTAAACAGTGTGACTGCAGGTTTTTGGTTGAATACAATTAAAAAAATTGAGGAGGAGGGATGTAACATACCAAAATATTAACCCATTTGAATGGAAGTTGGGGGCTGATAAAAACTAGGTTAAAATTAAAAAATCAGATTGTTTTTTTCTCTCCTAGTGTATATACTTAGTGATTTAATGGAAAATGTTAATATTGCTCCATGGGTAAAGTTTGGGATACAAAGAATTGGAGATTTGTTGTTTCAGGGTAGAATAAAGCCTTTTACTCAGCTTAAAACAGAGTTTCGGTTACAGGAAAAGGATTTTTTTTATATCTGAGAATTAAAGGTTTTGTATTATCACTTTTGCATACTGCATCTCAGGATTTCATTAATAAGATTAATAAATTACTTGAGATGGAGGATTGCAGAAGTTTATTATTGAAATGTGACGATTTTGACTATTATTTCAGGCACCAATCTCCAATGTCATATTTGTAAGTGGGAGAAAGATCTAGCTAAGAAAATTGATGAAAGGGAACGGATGAAAGCCTCTGAAAAAGTAAATAGAAATATGCATTCTTTGAATTTGATAGATACCCAATTTAAGATCGTAAGCAGACGGTACTTAATACCAACGAGAATAAATAAAATGGACCCAGGGATTTCAAAAATGTGTTGGAGATGTGAGGAGGAGGATGGAAGTTTTCTACATGTTCGGTGAACATGTGTCTCCATCTTAGGATTTTAGAAGCAGAATGCACAAACTATATATAAATTAACGAATATTGAACTGAAATGTGAACCAGGCACGATGTTATTATATTTAGAATGGCCTAAAATGAAGGTAAATTGTTTAATTTTAATTAAACATATTTTAGCTGCGGCTAAATTATGCGTAGCAAGAAAATGGAGATCAAGGCTTACACCAAACATTCAGGAGGTGATTACACAATTAAGGTGGCAACTTAAAATGGAAAAAGTTGTTTATGAGGTTAAAGGAGGGCTTAGTTGAGCCTTATCAATGCAAGATTGGCTTAACATTATTGGCCACACACCTTTATATGATCTACAGAAAAACAGAAGCGCAAAAAAGACAAAATCTAAAAGCAGTGTTTATTCTTCAAAAATAACTGACACACAAGATAAAAATACACTTACAGGATAATTCAGAGAGTCTGCACTTGTCTCCTTCTCTGCGCTAACACCCTTGGTGCTATAGACTACCGCCTCTCAGCTGTCAGGCACCAGTCCATAACAACCGTCCGTTCTGACTCCAATTGCTATATCGAGGAGCCCAGATGGTGTCAGTATTCTGGGGATCCGACCGGTCAGCTTGTAAGAGTTTGTGATAATCAGACTCGTTGGATATACGAGTGTATTTAAATCCAAGAATGTATGGACTATCTATATTGACTAAACAACAGCCCTACAAGATAAGTGGACTGTGTATTTAAGTATATAGTCGTATAGGATTATGGGATTTTAGACATTTAGTGTCTTGATATTTTTGTCCATCTATAGGTACAATATTGGACATATTTATTATTTGTATTACATTGTAGCTGTATTTAGAGCATATATACCTTGTTTTTGCTATACGTGTTCCTCTGGTCAGTAGAGCGATCTGTGTATAGACTATATTTGTACACCTTTAGATGAGATGGTAAGGAACTGATGTCACATTTTCTGGGCAAATTTATTGTTGGTTGCTTAATGTTTGTCTATACTAGACATCTGACATCTTCAGTCTATCTGGCCTAGATTATGGATAAAGCGTGGATGTTTTCTCTTTTTTTTTTTTTTTTCTTCCTCTCTTCAGCTTTTTGATGAGATAATCTGGAGTAGTGGCTGCTGAACTGTCAGGAATCAGGAGTATACATAGTATAGTGGGAGGTAAAGGAAGAGAAGGGTAAATACCGTAGGCATCTTATTAAATGCTCGTGTATTGTTCTATGCTGTTTGCAACCCTGAGATTATTATTATGTAAGGTGGCTGAATCGTGTGGTTTTGTTTTTCCTTTTTTTTTTGTATATGAATGTTATTGCTAAGAAATTATAATATTAAAAAAAAAAAAAAAAAAAAAAAAAAAAAAAAGGGAACTTTCTCCTCTAAAACATTTTTGTCAGGTGCTTAACCCCTTAAGGACTACATGACGTACTATACCCTTAAGGACCGATGACGGTCATAGTACGTCACGTACTTTTTACTTACAGCGCTCCACCGGGAGCGCTTTAAGTAAAAATAGGGCCTAAAATTGACCGCTCCAAGACTGAAGCGATGTCTTTCAGGCCTCAAAGTGGCATGCCGATACACGAAACAGGTCACATGTACCGCCACGTCTGCAAGGATCAAAGTGGTCCTTATGGGATGGAAACATCCCAGGAATGCTGGTCCTTAATGGGTTAAGCTATTAAAATTGTATTAGGATTTGTGTTTTGTTTTTCTTTTCCTTACATACTTTTAAAGATACGTACACTTCATTCTGGGCACTTCCACATTCTGCAGCACAGCTGTAATTCTCCTCCCTCTGCCCTCCCAGGGAACGCGTTTATGCTTCCCTTTGTAGTGGTGTGCATCACGTCTATCTTTACAGCAAGCTTCGTTTATCAGTATACTGAGCTTGCACATATTGTGATATAGGCTGGCACAGTCAATTGCATGCAAACATTATGGGCCTACCATGAGGGTTTCCCACAGATTTTTATATTTTAGGTATACAGTACAAAACTGGTGATTTGGGATAATCCTGAACTAGGAAGTTTTTAGTTTCCTCAGAAAACCAACCATTGTGATATCTAATATTGGATAATACTGTCAATTTTATTTTTGTAATTGTAGGCTCCCTAGGTAATTTTTTTTATAACAAATTTCATCTGATAACTAGTCTAGGACGTCACTTCTGTAATCCACGTAGACCTCTATGGCACCGCCTGTGTCCGCCCATTTAATGATAATATACTTATCATTAGCTAATTGTTTTAAACCTGAAAATTCCAATTGGGCAAAGTTATTAAAACTTTTTGCTGCAATACTGTTTTTCTTGTTTCATCATTTACTGGGTTGAGAAAGGCGGTTATACATGGGGGTTATGAGAGATAGGGTCAAGTTACTCTGAAGGTTATCTGAGTAAGAAGTATGACTATCTGCAAAGGAGTCTTAATTTAAGCTGTCAGTGCAATTTGTATAAATCAATCTCCCATTCAAAATTATTTTGTTTGTTAGTAGGCACAAAACTGAGCTCAGGACAGCCATTTCTGTCTCAGTCAAGGGTCTGTTGGATAAATTATGTACTGTTTTGCTCTGGCTCTTAACATTCTTGGTTCTACTGCTATACTTCCTTCCTCCCCTTCTGATTTTTCTTCTTCTGAATCTTTCCCTCTGGGACCTTTGTTTTTCCTCTGCCTGTGTTTCCCCAAAAAAATTAATTTTCTGACGCTTGGTCAGTGCCTTCAGTTTGGGAATGGGATTCTGTGTTTTTAGAGTTGTCAGTGTATGTTTATCAAGTCTTGGTTTGAATCGTCTATTGAAAAACATACACTCCTCAGTGATGCTCAGGAACCAAGGATAAACCTTTCATTCCTTGTACTCAAACAGTACTTTGAGTTTGAGTTTTTCTCTTTTGTAAGAAGCGACTCTTCTTTATATGTTGTAATTTGTTTTCAAGTTTATCAATAAGCTCCTTACATTTCTCACTGTTAAATGTGTCTTTGTACGAATTTTCTATACTTTTAATCTCCGTTTGAATTTATCTCAATTTCCCTTGCAGACTGATCAATTACTAGAAGCATTAATTCTAATGAGGAAAACATTTTGACTTGTGAAGAACAAATGTGGAGCAAAGGAGCGTTACAATTTCTCTTAACTGTACCGTAAGCTTCTCTGAAAAATATCCCTGTATTTCCCACCAGGTGCAAACACAAACTATAATCACCAAATTAAAGTGCTATAATGGACAGTTACCCGGAAAGAGACATCATACCTTTTCTCATCCGTAAAAAATCTATTAAAAATACATGGTAATCACACTACGTCTCAAATAATCTGCATGTATTTCATCACTAATTACAGTGAGAATCCCAGAGCTTATCCTTGTGTTGGTTAAGTATTACCCATGGGGTTCCTGTATGCATTCTCCCGCCAACATGTTTTAACCTTTTCAGGTAATTAACCGTATTTGGTATACGTGTCCAACACGTACAACACATCCACAAATCTCCAATGAGGATTCTCCTCTGACCTGGATTCAACTAAAAAAATGATTTTCCCTGATATAGTGGATATCACACATATTTGATTGAGAATAAAAAAAAATAAAAAGCAATATGTAGTCTACAGGCATCACATAGACAAAATACAGTCTTATCTATTTAAACTAAAAATGTGATGTACCAGCAACAAAAAGCCAGACAATTCACCCATACACTGAAGGGTTAACACACACGACCCGGTGTTAGACCACACCTTCTAAATCAGAGGGGCAGATTGTATTATATATCCACCGTACTTCGTGATGTTAATACCTCGCAATTAAAAACCAATAACCCAACGGGACAATATTAAACATATCACTATGTCTATATCCATGATCAAATCCGTGCTATAGACCAGATTGATCATCAATTCAAGCCCTTAATCATATATGAATTAGATTCCAGCGACAGATCATTCGTCCTTAACGTCACTCAATATATCCCCTTTTAGGTTACCCTACGTAATAGTGTGTACAATCGCTAATATATTTCAATGATCCCACAAATCAGTATTGACAATATTGATATCTCACACAGTTTACATCCAAAGAAGGCCGTAGCTATACACGATGAGCCACTCTTTTCAGTTAAAGAGACATCCCATATATAATAATGTGCTGATTTGTTACAATAAAATTTGTTTCACTGTGTTCTTTTTTTCTTGAGACGGATATTTCTGAATGGTACATTCACAAATCTCTTCCACTCAGTTCGATAATATATATACATATATATGGTCTTTCACAGTTCTTACAGAGAACTGAACGAATATATGTATATTATCACTCACGGTTCTGTACAGAAGTGCTTTATACCGACACTGATGTTAAAAACCGAGGTCTTATTCATCCCACACCTGACCAGTTAGCAGGCCGTCAGTTTACTCCGCCATTCTGTAATAGATGTTACCAGTAATCTTTCTGATATCTTGGATCTGCAGTCTTGTCCATCACCTGACCAACTTAACAGGCTCTATTTTTATCACACACACGGATGATCATTTTAATTCTACCTCTTTACCGTGGTTTACTGGCACCGCTAGTTTCTTCACGTGTCGGAGGTCTTAAAGGGATAGTAAACCCCTCGAAAAACTTTAAGCCAAATGATAGGAATAATTAAAACATACCTAACGCCCTCATTCCCATCTCTCAAACTATTATGGTTTGAGAGATGTAAAAAAATAAAGACCTCCGCTCCCTCCCCCTTCTCATGCGTCCGCCATGCAAGCCAGACACACGTTGTAGACCATACAGATGAAGTAATTATAGTTAGATATCCCGATGACAGCGCTCCTGAACAGCCACTGTCAGTCGGGCGACCGGATTCTGCCTCTGACAGCTTTACAGCTCGTCAGGCAGAAAGGGGAGGGAGCGGAGGTCTTTATTTTCTTACATCTCTCAAACCATAAGGGTTTGAAAGACGGGAATGAGAGTGTTAGGTATGATTTTATTATTCCTATCAGTTGGCTTAAAGTTTTTTGGGGGTTTACTATCCATTTAAAGTATTGCACTCTCATTCCTTTTTCTCTCCTTTCATTTGATAACTACTCATAACTTCACTGTGTTTTTCTTACAGTACTTCATCCTCCTTAGCTATATTAGAAGATTCTAGATTCTTAAATACATCTTAATCGAAGTCCAACAGTCTTAAGTGAATGCATCTTCCTCCAATGAGTTTCAAAACTCCCACTGGCTTCTTCCTCAGGGAATATATAATATAATCACCCATCATTCTTCTTGTGACTTTTTTCCTCCTCTATGGGAAATCAGTCTATGCAACCTTTATTAATCCTCAATACACTCCTCTTTCTCTATCTAGTACTTCTAAAACTACAATTTTCATTAAAGTGCTGCAGGGCGTATATCAAACACCTATATCCCTTCCTTCAATTGTAGGATCATCATTTATATCAATTTTGTATATCCCCCTATAGTAGGTATGTTAATTATTTCTGATCTCCAGGATTATAAAAATCAGAAAAAAATGACAAAATCACATGTTATAGATACACCACTCTACCTTCCATACTCTTTAACAACTGTCTGTCCTTATGTCAATATACTACACCACCCACTGTAGACTGATATTTAACCCTATAACCCTCTCCCATTGGTACCATTGAATGAAATACATCTGAACTCACATAGGATTCCTATACCCCATACTAATATTTACTTAACTCTCCATGCAATAACAACACTCTATTCCTAAATTATACTAATGAATGGAATGTATATACTAATGAATGGAATGTATATACCACCCTAATAGATGGAATATGCACAACATGGATGCATACATCTTCTTAATAGGTGGAAACAAACATGATATGTATACACATGCCATCCACTATTCTATATATACGAATTACTAACTACTTTAGGTGTCTTTCATCCCATCAAACTTATGCATATTAAATATATATACATACACTCTCCAAAATTTAATGGAATTCCCACTTCCCAAAACATAGTAGTGGCTTAAAGATACAGTTCTTTAACATTACTCATCCAATATAATAATTTGCTAAATCGTGTGTAACGCTGCGATATGCACAGTAGACACTGCTGTGCGTGCTGCAGTCATGCGCAGTAGAGACTGCCCGCGCTGTGGCTGATACACAGCTGGGCGCACCGAAGGAGCATCCAGCTCTGTATCATCCGTGGCGCGGGCAGTCTCTACTGCACGTGACTGCCCCGCGACTGGGTGGCAGTGGCACTGTGGCCCGTGTAACGGGCTGTTCAACTAGTAGAAAATATTTATCCTTAAATACTCAAAAAACAATACTATGATTTTCAAGAGAAACTAATATAGAGCAATCCTAAGGGGCGATATACTCACCTCAACATAAATCTAGTTCAATTACCCAAATAGCTTCACATCAGAGTTCAGTCCAAAAGTATGGACTGTATTCATATCAAAGATCCATTGGGTCACCTTCCTAGACATCTGTTGGATGTAATCACCTCCCCTCCAGTTCTTTTTCACTATATCTATGGCCAGAAAAGAGAGATCACCCACATTGGATTCATGAAACTCTCTGAAGTATGAAGATACACTGTGGTTTCTAAATTTAATTTTAATGTTATATATATATGTTCTTTCACCCGATCACGTAATCTCCTTTTTGCCCTCCCCATATATTGTTTTTCATACGTACATTCTAACAAATAGATATCCCCTCCAAGTTATGGCTTCCTAAATTTAATATATTTCATCTGTCGCTACTGAGGAGAATTGTTGAATGTTTCTTTCAATTTTACAGCTCTTGCAACCAACACACTCCCCACATTTAAAGAAACCTCCTTTATTATTTAGCCATGTGTGTCTCTTCCCTTTTAATTTTACCTACACTTGAAGGTATTTGGATTACTATAATCAGTGCTCTACTGAACATGATTTTAGGTTCTTCTGGTAGTATGCTGTTAAGTAACTTATCTTCCTTAAGGATACCCCAATGTTTCTTGATAATCCCTCTGAAGTTCCCAAAACCTGAAGTGTATGGACACGTAATCACCATTTCTTCCCCCTGTCTAACCATACTGGATTTCTCAGTTAAAAGTGTTTGTCTCTCCTTTTCTTGAATTTCTTAACTGCATTTTCTAGTTGTTATTCCTTATAATTCTTTTCTTGGAACCCTTTCTTAAAGGGATAGTAATACTTCGTTTTATCTTTATTTTATTTTGTAGGCATTAAAAAAACATGAAGAACGATATAAGTCTTATCTCTCAAACCTTTATGGTTTGGGAGATATTCACAAGCAAAGTTCCCCCTCCTGCCCCTTTTACCTAGTGTGGGCAATCTCTTCTTAGATGTGGAATGCAGTCCACAGACCAGACAGATCACAGCAAGGGACAATATTCTTCCTATCAGAATAATGAAAGCCCTGCCCCCCTTGACAAGCTTTTCAGCTTTTTCCCTTATCTTAATTGAAGATTGTCCTTCTCTTCAGTCTACCTGTGCACCTCCCTTCTGATCTGGCTGAGCAGTGTTACATCAGTAAAAGGGGCGGGAGGTGGACACTTTGTCATTGAATTACTCTTGAACTATAACTCTGACAGTATTTAAATATCACTCTCCAAAGTCCAAATACTATGATGATTAATTAGAGCTGCTTTTATTATGAAACATTACTATCCCTTTAAGGGTATTGGCTTGTTCTTCATACATTTTCACCTCTGTACAGTTTCTTCTTTTTCTGGTAAACTCCCCCTTATGTATATTTTTTAACCATAGTGAAAAATGACAGCTGCCTGTGGAAATGTAACTATTCATGTCACTGGTTTTAAAAAATGTTTTAGTCTTTAACACACCTTCAATATAAATTGTCAAATCTAAAAAATGTACTTTATTTTGATTATACACCATTGTGAATGTCAAATTGTATGTGTTGCCCTCCGAATATGCCAAAAAGGACTTCTAAGTATTAACATCATGAAGTATTGTGGATATATCATACAATCTGCCCATCTGGTATTAACCCTTCAGTGTAGGGGTGAATTGTCCAACTTTCTGTTGCTGGTACAACTGTAGACTGTATATTGCTTTTTATTCTCATACAAATCTGTGTGATATACACTACATAAGGGAGAATCATTTTTTTGAGTTGAATCCAGGTGAGGGGAGAATCCGCATTGGGGATTTGTGGGTGTGTAGTCCCTGTTGGACACTTACACTGAGAACAGTTAATTACCTGAAAAGGTTAAAACATGTTGGGGGGAGAATACATACAGAAACCCCATGGGTGATACTTAACCAACACAAGGATAAGCTTAGGGATCCTCACTGTGATAAGTGGTGAAGTACATGTAGATTATTTGTGACATATTGTGATTACCATGTATTTTTAATAAATAGATTTTTTTATGATGTCTCTTTCTGGGTAACTGTCCGTTATAGCACTTGAATTTGGTGATTATATTTTGAGCTTTGGTAAAGAGGTCTGGATCCGAGAAACGTGTAAGCATTAAGTCAATTTGAAAAACATTTTTATATTTGTTTTTATAATTGTTTTGTAATAAACTTATAATTACCAATTTTAATTAAAAATCCCTGCTTGTTTTTCTACATGAAGATCATCATTCAACTGTGGATACAACTTTATAGTTCCCAAACACAGATGGGTTGATTATCTGACTATGTATAAACACTGATCTGACATTAAACAAATGTGAGTATCCGAAATTATTAATTTCTCTTCAATATCCAGTGTTACAATATCACACTATTGGGTGCTCTCTTTTCTTGTATCTATGTATTAATTCTAATGAACAGTTGTTGAGTATGTTGCAACATTTGTTACAGAACACTAGGTTTCCACATCCAATGGTTGGTCGATTCCTTATTCTGAATCCCCTAGGAATATTTTTTTCTTTATAATAATGACTCCGAGTTACTACATGAAGGTAACTTTAATAAATCATTATATATATATGTCTATGGGTTTGTCTGGGCCCAGACATGTCTATGGGTTCCATCCTTGAACAATATATGTCCAGAATCAAAGGTCTACAACTCTTCAAAGACAGGACAATTCAGAGGATCTATTAAATATATACGATATGTAACTGAGGGCTAGTCAACATCCAAGATAACCAAATCTGGGAGATCATCAAAATGAATATCCAAATGTGTGCTAATGAAAATGCTTCCTTTTGCCTTGAAAATGTTGCAAGTTGCTGTCTTCCCACTCTGTAAGACTCACTGTATGTGCCTGGAGACATCTGCATTTGCAGGTATGATTTTAAGATATATGTTCAATCAAGACTGCTTTTAGAAAACAATGAAGAGTCCTGCTATTTGATTGTAAAATCACAAGTGGTGCTTTTGTATATATATTTCAGGATCAAAGTGTGCAATACTAGATGTTTCAATACCTGAGATTCCTTCTTCCAAGTCTCTGTTCATGCTCTAGAGGACACAAGAATGTGAATTGCAATGCAAACAAATATAAAAGTTTAAGACAATGCTAGAATACCTTGTGAATAAAATTAATGGTGCTCAACTGGTCTAAAGCGTTAATATCTTTATTATGAGCAAGACAGTGGCACTCACAAAAATCAATAACCAGTTTAAACACAGAGTGGTGCACGTCCCATAAACATAGAATAATCAAGTATACTCAGCCTGGAGATGATCCCAGCAAAGAAACAGCACTCATAGAAGTAATGGTGTAACAAGTTAATTTATTTTAAATCTATTCTATAAAAGAGAATGTGGTCATGTGACCACAAATTGTACGGCTGTGCCTGACACACCCCAGGGCGACAGTAAGGAGGAGATATATTTATTCCATACTGCTTGAGTAAAAGATACAGAGGAGCATGACTTTGACAGGAGTGGCGGGGGGGGGGGGGGGGAGTCTTTGCCCACATTCACAGTTGCTACCCCTGCGACCCCTATTGTTACACCACTGATAACGCATACTCCAATATCACTTAGCCAATTCCTTTGTATATTCACCCTTCAATTTGCCCTGTTCCAACACATCTGTCTCACTGACCCAGTGTGCATCTCATGGTTATGTGGATACTGACAGTTGCTGAGTACTTACTATACTGTGCAGCATGCATGCATGTTGCTGCTTGTGGAGTTCCCAATGAGTGTCTGATGGTTAGCAGCCACAGACCACCTGCCAGCCCAGGCCTCTCCCCCAGCTTGGGGACAACAGAGAAAGCAGCAGCAATCACTGTACCTTCACAGGAAAATTTCTGCTGCCACATGTTCCCAAGTGACACCCTGGCAGGGTAGCAAAAACACAGCTTGCATAGGAGGAGGGGCATGCAAACTATATGAATATATATATATATATATATATATATATATATATATATATATATATAAAAGGACAGCTCTCAAGTGAGTCTTCTCATAACTTAATAAAAGCATCTAATTGCCCTTCGGATCCACCTCGGCATATGGAAGTGAGAGGCACATTTCCCTCAGCATAACAGCACTGGGATGACAAATGAACCACACGCTACTGCACTACTGCTTCTGGGACAGTGCACTGTGCAGGTTAGGGTCTTCATATGTAGAACACTGTATGGGACAAGACCACTGTGTCTCAGTAACCGGCACAATGCATGGACCTGTTCTGGGCTCTCAAAAAAATTATTCCAATGACAATGATAATATATACACAGGACACACTGATCCATATGCCACCCTTTATTCCTTCAGCTGCTCAGTCCATGCTTCCAAGTTGGAGTTAACCCTTTCAGTGGTAGAAAGAAAGACAATGCATAGCTTTGCAATGCACTGTGTACCCCTTTGACACTAAAAGATTTAATGCCGGTACACATGTAATCACAAGAACACACCTTCCCAGACACAGCGCCTTGTAGCCCTTAACTCTTGTTGCTTGATGACACAGACATTGATGGTATGTTGCAAATCTCTGGCACTTAAATAGTTGTTTTCTTGATAGTTTCAAATGTTAGTGTTCTTACCTGTTAAATCCTTTTCTCTATAGTCCCTATGGAACACAAGTACCATGGGGGTTGAGTCCCTCCTCTGGAGGGCAGAACACATCTCAAAGTCAGAGTCTTGTAGGTGGAGACTCCTAGCCACAAATCCAGCTTAACCCCTACCCCTTGCCTATAGCTTCCAGTATGTATGTGACCGTAGCCACACTAACAAGGTAAAAAAGAGAAGAAGGAAATCTACTGTGAGAAGAAAAACTAAAAAAAGACTCCCAAGTCCAGACAGGAGAGAACAACAGAGGTCCCTTTCTCTGGGTAGAAGACCTGTGTTCCATATGGCCTATAGAGAAAAGGAATATACTTAATATTTATACTTAATATTTATTGATTCACTTTCATCAGGCATAGTGCCCTGTGATTGGAGGAAAGCTGATGTAGTTCCATTATTTAAAAAGGGAGCAAGATCCAAACCAGGAAATTATAGACCTGTGAGCTTGACTTCCATAGTGGGTAAGATACTAGGGGGTAGATTTAAACGCAGGCATTAGGCAAAAAAACAAACAAACAACAACAACGGGTGTTTTAAGGTGTAGTAAGTCATTCAAAGGGACATGTAATGAACTGCTAAAGGCAGTTCATCAAGTAAAATGGCCACTACACTAACGTGTGTTCTGGCCCATGTTAAAAAAACAAACAAAAAAACTCCAATTTGCCATTTAAAGGACTGCGTTAGCTGAAACATCCGATAAAGGAATCACTTACAGCATAAACCTTATGACCCAGTTTGTTTAGCTGTAGAGTCCCTTATCGGATCTTTTGCCAGCTAACGCAGCTATTAACTGCCGAAAAAACCCCAAAGTCCTCAGTGGATGTATTGATATAGGGCCCTAAGCCCCATGTCAATACATCCAGAGTGCCTAAAACATGTCCAGAGTTAGTAGGATTAACCTATGAGTGCCAGTGGGGTATAATTACCCCGCCGGCATTCATAGGGTTAACCTAAGTAAAGCAATATCGCATTAACACTTACCATTAATCCTGTTGTCCACAGGAGTCCACAGCTTCCTGGTCATCTTCTGTCCATCTCTTCAGTCTTCTCATTCTTCTGTCTTCTTTCTTCTATCTTCCGCCTTCTCTTCAGTCTTCTTTCTTCTCATTCTTCTGTCTGTAAAAGAAAATAAAAGATTAAATACCAAGCATGAACATATACATTGTTTAATCCTTTTGAGTGGCACAGGGGTACGCAATGCATTGCAAAGCAATGCGTTGTGTACCTCACTGGCACTCAAAGGGTTAAATAGTATTGCGCCATGAATATTCCCACATTAAATGCCTCTATTTAATGCCCAAAAGTATAATCATGCCAAGAAGAAATAGTATCCATATACACAGAAATAAATGTCATGCATTAATATGCTAAGTAAATGTGCTTAGCTAAATTCTTCGTGTCTCCGCCACTTGGAGTTTCTCCGCTGCGGCCGCTCCAAGCTGCGGAGACATGAAGAATTTAACTAAGTACATTTACTTAGCATTAATGCATGGCATTTATTTCTGTGTATATGGATACTATATCTTCTTGGCATGATTATACTTTTGAGCATTAAATAGAGGCATTTAATGTGGGAATATTCATGGTGCAATGCTATTTAACCCTTTAACCAGTGAGGTACACGCACCCCTCTGCCACTCAAAGGGTTAAACAATGTCTTTGTTCATGCTTGGTATTTAATATTTTCTTTTCTTTTACAGACAGAAGAATGAGAAGAAAGAAAACTGAAGAGAAGACAGAAGATAGAAGAGAAGACAAAAGGACAGTGGATGACAGGTAAGTGCTGAACGGATTAGTTAATGATCGGTGTCAGGCACCAATAGTTAATTGTTTATTAATGTTAAGTTCCCAACATCGCTGCTCTTAGCAGCGTTTTGGGAATTTAACTCACAAAACGGACGTTTAGCCACAAGACCATTTCTGTAGCTTAATATCTTTTGTCATTTTAGCTGGTAGGGCCTCTGAATACCGCGTTAGACATGTTAGTTTTTCAGCCGGTATTCACTTTGGCCCTACCGGCTATGTTAGCGCCTGCCTTTAAATCTACCGCTAGAAGGGTTATTAACTGACACTATTCAGAGCTATGTGAAGATAAACAATATTATAGTAGGAATCAGCATGGTTTCATGAAGAATAGATCATGTCAGATTAATTTACTTGCATTTTATGAAACAGTAAGTAATAATTTGGACAGGGGAATTGCTGTAGATGAAGTATACTTGGATTTTGCAAAAGCCTTTGTACAGTGCCTCACAATAGGTTATTGCATAAATTAAAAGGCTTCGGTTTGGGCGGTGTTATCTGTACATGGATTGAGAACTGGTTAAATGATAGATGGCAGAGAGTTGTAAATGGAACTTTTTCAAATTGGACTAAAGTTAAGTTAAGTGGGGTTTCCGCAGGGTTCAGTCCTGGGCCCTATTCTTTTTAATTTGTTTATTGCTGATCTAGAAGTGGGAATTGAAAGCAGCATCTCAGTCTTTGCTGATGACAGTAAGCTATGTAAGGAAATACGTACAGAGCTGGATGTTTTTTTCTCTGCAGAAAGATTTAGATAAACTGAGTGAATGGGCAGAAAAGTGGCAGATGACATTTAATGTACATAAATGTAAGGTTATACATTTAGGCTGTAGAAAACATGCTACATATACTCTAAATGGGAAACAATTTGGGGAATCCTCATTAGAGAAAGATTTAGGAGTACTGATAGATGACAGACTTCACAAGCAGTGTGCAGAGTCACTCATCTGCTGCAAGAGCAAATAGGGTATTAGCCTGCATAAAAAGAGGTGTAGATGCAAGGGATGCCAATATTATCCTGCCTCTGTAAAAATCCTTGGTTAGGCCTCATCTAGAATATGGAGTACAATTTTGGATGCCAGTTCTTAAAAATGTTGTACTGGACAAGGTGCAGAGACGTGCAACAGAACTGATAAAGGGATTGGAGGATCTGAGTTATAAAGGGAAACTAGCCAAACTGGGTTTGTTTACATTAGAGAAGAGACGTCTAAGGGGTGATATGATTACCATTTACAAATACATTAAAGGTCTATACAAAGAACTAGCCAATTAATTATTTATGCAAAGAGCGGAGCTAAGAACAAGAGGTCATCCATTAAGACTAGAGGAAATGCGCTTTAAACTAAAGCAAAGGCAGGGATTATTTACAGTAAGGGCAGTAAAGCTATGAAATTATTTGCCTTGGCATGTTGTACTTGCAGATAATGCAACTGCTTTCAAAAAAGCAATGGATGCCTATCTAGCACAGAACAATATTGAAAATTATGACAGATGGCTTTAAAGCAGATAGGATGTTGATCCAGGGAAATATCTGACTGCCATTTGGAGTCAGGAAGGATTTTTTTTTACCTACTTGGGACTAAATGAGATATTGCTTCCTCTGGCTCAACAGGGGTGTTTTTGGCATGCGCTGGACTTGAAGGACATATGTCTTTTTTCAGCCTCATCAACTATGTTACTATGATTACAAAAAGATGATATAAAGGGATATATATGGTGCCACTTACTGGTCCATCTAATAGCTACAATATAGCAGGAAAACTAACGCTACAATCCCTAAATTTTCTGATAGAGAACAGAAAAAACCCCCCAACAAAGTAGCAACAACAATATATAGGGAGAGCGCTAATGTTCTATAAAATATATATTTATTAATAAAATATTTGTTGATCAATAGATCAAATGACATGTAGATGTAAAGTGTAGAACAACGTACAAATGGGCACAGTGTCAAGGATATTAAATTAACTGTATTGATGGGACTGTTCCGCACTCAGAGGGACAGAAAGGTATGGGAGGTAAAATTAATGTTAAAATTTAATGCAATTTGTAGTGGGTTGAACAGGGATAAGGAATTTATGACAAAATATAATTTCTAAGCAAAAGCCTACAGCACCTGGGAGTCCCAGGCGGTCTCCCATCCAAGTTGACTGACCTTTCCACAGACCCAAGAGCATCGTAAATACCTCTAAAGCCTCAGAGGAAGAGTGCAATTTACCATTGACTGATCAAAGATATCTGGATCTGGACTGCATTCTGTTATCTGATTTCCATGCTAAACAATGTGATGTGTACTTGTATTTAAGAGAGATGTTTTCATATTTATCTGTATAACATGCCTGAGGAAGAGACCTAAGGTCTTGAAAGCTTGCATTTAAATCTGCTTAGTTAGCCAATAAAAGGTATCAAAAACTATATTTGCCTCAACGTACAAATATAACATACAATAATGTCCCAAAGTGTCTAAAACATATATAGCGCTATATAGTAAAGTAAAGAAAAAAAAAATCACTAAGAGCTCATAAAAAAAATGTATATAATTCCAAATGGAAAATCTGCCACCTTAAAAATGCTGAAAGATGTAAAATGGAATATATTAGAGAATACTTGTGAAAGTTCAGTAGATAGTGGGTAGGTGTGCTATAAGTGATAGTCGGATCCAATATACTCCCATCCTAGATCCCTTTCAAAACGTGTAGTGGCTTTGTATAGACTCTTGCCGTGGGCAGAGATCATTGAAGTAGATGTCTTTATCTCATAAGTTCCGTATCTCTCCCGTCCAGCAGATCATGGAGTAATGTTAATAGAGCAGCAAGCAGATCTATAAACGAGCAGTAAATAGCTAAGCACAGTTCTTGCTGTGACTGCGAAGCATATTAGACACCAATGATTAAAGATGGATACCTCCCGTTCTGAATGGTGAAGCAAGTATATATCTCTCATAGTTTCTAAGAGTCTAATAAATGTAATGGTGGCTGTAAAAAATGACACAATGGGATTCAAAGGTCAGACGCGTTTCGTACCAGCGTGGTACTTCTTCTGGGATAAATATTATACATAACCTACAGGTAAAACAGCCCCTTTATATAACCTATTAGGTTAAACCAGGTGTACATGACATCATCCATGCGGGACTAATTAGGCGAGAAAGAAAACCAATTAACCTTTTATGTGAAAAACCACAAAGAGAAGGCTAGCGATAATAAGTCCCTCATTAACTCAGGAAAAGAAGAAAGAAAGAAAGACAAAAGAGATCTTTAAGATAGATAGATCTCCTGTCCGTCTGACATAACTGGGTGGATCGATCACAGTATGACATTGAAAAAGCCAGTGTCTACATAAATAAATGTATGGGTGTGATAGAGAATCTAGAGACTATACAAATGTGGAAATGTCTAATCTATCGTTGTGCCCCACCGGGGAAAGAGTATCACATCGATAAATCCAATACGTTTCCCTTTGATTAAGTCTGCGGAGTCTCTCACCTACACCCTGACCTAGTGGAACATACTCTAATGGTAGCAAAACTGTGCCTTCCATGCACGAGCGGTGATACTTCAAGTAATGCATTGTCAATGGATATTTTTCATCAACATTTAAGATGGCTCTTCTGTGTTCAAGGAACCTATCTTTAATTCTGCGTTTAGTTCGTCCAATATAAATCTTTTCACGTGGACATTTGATGCTATATAAACTACATTCTGTACTGCAATTTATATATGCATTTATCTTGTTGTTCACTCCCTGTATGTCTTTAAATTCTCTTATATTATGTCTAATAAATTTGCATGTGATGCACCTCGAAATTCCGCACCTATAAGCTCCTGGTTGTCTTAAGAAATTATTGACAACTGTTTTTTGTTCAGTTCTTAACTTCTTTTTGGAAATAATATTTTTTAAACTTTTATTTTTAGTAAAGATAATTTTAGGTTTTTCTATAAGATGTGATTTTAATATCGAGTCTTATAACAATATTGGCCAGTGTTTATTTATTACTTTATATATCTCTCTATGGCAGCTGTTAAATGTGGTGATAAATTGAACTTTATAGTTTTGAACAGTTTCTTTTAATTTTTTTTTCTCCCTTATCTGGAAAATAGGATTTTAGTCTTACCTGTTAAATCCTTTTCACTTAGTCCATACAGGTTACTGGTACACTGGGAGGCAATCCGCCCCTTTAAGTAGGCAGGAACATTCGTCTACATGTATGCAGGGGGCGGAGCCTCCCCTCCCTCTTAGGCTGCACCTCTGTCAGAACAAGCCAGAATGATTTGAGACACTAACCTGACCAGAGATAGGAGAGAAGAAGAAGACCCCTGTGAGCATGCCCCAAGGACTCCCACAGCATGCCACAGGAGAGCCAAGCATGGTCCCTTGACAGGGTGGGAGACCAGCAACCTGTATGGACTAAGTGAAAAGGATTTAACAGGTAAGACTAAAATCCTATTTTCACTGTCGTCCAATACAGGTTACTGGTACACTGGGATGTCCAAACATTGAGTTTTCCCAGAGGCGGGAAGGAGGCAAGGACCAGGTGCAAGGCCCCTAGAGTCACAGAACCTCTATAAACCAACCGGTCACAGATCCCAACTAGCAGAAGTGTCAACGGACACCAACTAGGGGTAAGAACAAACCCCAAGAACAAAACACAGCACACTGAACCGAGCCAACAGGGCTCAACAGTAAAGAAGCACTGAGAATCTCAGAAGAAGAAGACCCTAGACAGGCAAAACTGCCTCCAGGACCTTCCTCCCAAAGCTGGCATCAGCCGAAGCCAGCACATCTACGCGGTAGTGCTTTGAGAAGGTGTGCACAGAGGACCAAGTGGCCGCCCGGCACAGCTGATCAGCAGATGCTTGATTTTTATAGGCCCAAGAGGCCCCAATTGAACTGGTGGAATGAGCAGTGACCCGAAAGAGCACATGTTTATTCAAAATTCGTAAGCCTTACGAATAGTAGATTTAATCCAAGATGCAATGGTCACCTTGGATGCCGGTCTCCCTGCCCTAGGCCCCTCAGGAATGACAAACAGAGCGTCAGACTTCCTGATAGACTCAGTGCGATGAACATAAAATTTGAGACAACGCACTACATCCAACAAATGAAGATCCCTCTCCTTGTCAGAGGAAGGGTTAGGGCAGAAAGAGGGCACCACAAACTCCTGATTGATGTGAAATTTGGAGACAACCTTAGGTAAAAATTCCTTGGAAGTGCGAAGCACAGCCTTATCCTTGTGGAACACCAGATAAGGAGGTTTACAAGACAAGGCTTGTAACTCTGCCACCCGGCGAACTGATACAATAGCCAAAAGGAAGGCCATCTTCCAGGTCAAAAGGCGTAAAGGAATAGTAGCTAAGGACTCAAATGGGGGACGTTTAAGAACCCCCAAAACCAGATTGAGATGCCACTGAGGAGCTGAAAGCGGGCCGAACATGAGCCACACCCTGGAAGAAAACTTTGACATCAGGGAGGATGGCAATGCGCTCCTGAAAAAAGACAGACAGAGCAGACGTCTGAACCTTGAGAGAACTTAGGCTGAGCCATTTCTCTACCCCGTCCTGTAAAAAGGCCAGGACAGTAGGAAGATGGAAATCAAGTAATAGATCCCTATCAGCACACCATGCAACAAAGGTAGACCAGACTCAATGATAAATCTTGGAAGACACAGGCTTGCGAGCTTTAAGCATCGTAGACACCACAGAAGAGGAAAAACCCTTTTCCTTCAGAATTGAGGATTCAACCTCCAGGCCATCAAATGGAGATGCTGAACATCCTCCTTCCACAGGTACCCTTGTAACAGGAGATCTGGACGAGCAGGAAGCGGAAAGGGATCCGCTACAGACATTTCTATCAGATCCGGATACCAGGACTGACGAGGCCAGTTCGGAGTGATTAGGATGACCGGACAACGCTCCACCTTCAGCTTCTGGAGGACTCTGATCAGCAGAGGAAGAGGAGGAAAGATGTAGGCTAGGGGGAAGTCCCAAGGTATGGACAAGGCGTCCACTGCCAGGGCCAGTGAATCCCTCCACCGGGAGCAGAACACTGAAACCTTCCTGTTGTGCCTGGTTGCCATCAGATCCACTACAGAACCCCCCACATCTGGGTTAGAAGGTGAAACACCTATGGATGAAGGGCCCACTCTCCGCTGTCGACTGGGTGACGACTGAGGAAGTCTGCCATGACATTGTCTACGCCTGGAATTTGTACCGCTGAAATGACGGGAACATGTGCCTCTGCCCAAGATAAAATGGCCTTGACCTCTAACCAAGCGGCGAGACTTCCTGTTCTGCCTTGTCTGTTGATGTAGGCCACTGCGGTGGTGTTGTCGGACTCCACTCTGACTGGACAACCCTCCAGTTGAGACCCCCAATGTCTCAGGGCAAGGAAGATGGCACGTAGCTCCAGAACATTGATAGAGAGGAGAGATTCCTCCAATCCCCATTTCCCCTGAGCACTGAAACGACCCAACACTGCCCCCCATCCCAGGAGGCTGGCATCCGTCGTGACTGTGGTCCAATATGGAATCTGGAAGGATCTCCCTTTCAGGAGATGAGACAGGTCCAACCACCACTCCAAGCTCAACTCAACATGAGGAGGCAGAGAGACTGACAGGTGCAGATGGTCTGGATGATTCCTGCACGTCTGGATCACGAACCTCTGAAGTTCCCTGGTGTGTGTCATGGCAAATGGCACCGCCTCTATGGTGGAAATGAACTTCCCCACCAGAGATGTTAACTTCGGAACTGGAATCTGCTCGAGAGCCAAAATCTTTGATACTCGGAGAGCAATCTGATAAGCCACCTCATCTGGGAGAAACACCATGCACCTCTGAGTGTCGAACAGGAGACCCAGGAAGAGTATCTGCTGAGATGGGATCAAGTCTGACTTGTCCAGATTCACAATCCACCCGTGTCGAGTGAGTGCCTAAATGCAAGCCTGAACCTGCTGGTGAAGGATCTCCGCAGATGAAGCTTTCAAGAGTAAATAGTCCATGTAGGGAGTCACCCTGATGCCATCTCGATGGATCACCGCTATCAAAGCACCCAGGACTCTCTGAAAAACCTGCGGGGCTGTAGTCAGTCCAAAGGGAAGAGCCGAAAATTGAAAGTGACCTTTGTGGCAGGCAAACCTGAGATACCTCCTGCTCTCTAGATGGATAGGTATGTGCAGATAAGCATCCTGAAGATCCAGGGAGGCAAGAAACTCCCCCGGAGACATAGCAGCTATCACAGAGCGCAGGAATTCCTGACGATAGTGGGTACTCACAACAAAGGAATTTGAGATCTTTGAGGTCCAAAATAGGACGAGCGCCACCGTCCTTTTTGGCCACCACGAACAGGTTGGAATAGAATCCTGAACCTGTGTCCTCTGTAGAAACTGGTTCCAGGACTTCTTTGTCCAAAAGATCCTGAATAGCGTCGTCGAACAGACGCCTTTTTGTAGGTTCCTGAGAAGGACGAGTAAAATGGAACCGAAAGGGAGGAAGAGAGGAGAAAGGGATCCTGTATCCCTCTGACACCACCTGAAGAACCCAAGGGTCTGCTACTGACTCCTCCCAAGTCCGGCGAAAGATGTGAAGGCGCCCACCTACAGCCGGATGCGGACCCGGGTTCGGCAAGTCATGCCGAAGCAGTCTTGGAGGTCTTGGCCTTGGGGGCAACTTTGGGCTTCCAGGACTGTTTGGGCTTGGAGGAGGAGCGCGAAGCAGGCGGAACCGCCTGGGCCGCAGAGCGTGTCTCAGTTTGGAAAGAACAAAAGGACCGATTGCGTTTGGCTGGAAACTTCTTTTTAAAAACTGAGGGTAGAAGAGTACTTTTACCTCCAGTAGCCTCGCTAATCAACTCCTTTAATTCAGATCCAAATAGGGAAGTCCCTTGAAAAGGCAAAGAAAGCAAAACTTTCTTGGAAGCGGTGTCAGCAGACCAAATTTTCAGCCAAAGAGCGCGTCTAGCCACCACAGAAGAAGTGGAGGCCCTCGCCATCATGCGAACGGTGTCAAAAGCAGCGTCAGAAACATAATTCTGAGCTTCAGAAACGTTAGCAAGGAGTTGAAACTGCTCTGACACTGGCGCATCTTGGCGAACCGCCACAGTAAGCTGTTCAGTCCAGACCGCAATGGCCCGGTTAACCCACGCCACAGCAAAGGCTGGATGCATGGCAGTACCAATAGAGGCAAAAATAGACTTAAGGCAAGTTTCTAACTTTTTGTCCGTCCAATCCTGTAAAGCAGAAGCATCAGATACAGCCAAAGCAGTAGATTTAGACAATCTAGAAACTGGAGCATCCACCTTAGGAGGATGAACCCATTTAGCCAGTTCAGTCTCAGGAAAAGGGTAAAGTTTAGCAAACTTTTTTGAGACTGAAGAGGACTTATCAGGATTTATCCATGCATCAGAGACTAAGCGTTCAAGAGTAGGATTAGTAGGAAAACATGTAACAGCCTAGAAGGTTTCTGAAACACGTCCGCTGGGTCAAGAGTAGATTCCTGACGCAAAGGAAGATTGAGGGTGGTCAAAACAGCCCTGATCAAACCCTCCGCAGAGAGTTCAGGGTCACATTCATAAGGGTCCCCAATGGATCTGGTAGACTCAATAACTGTACCATCCTCAACATCAGAATCCTGCAACAATTCTTCCTCAGAAGAATCAGAGACATCAGGAGCTCCCTGTGGCTTGGGCAGGGAGGTCCTGACAGTGGAGGGGGTCTGCCATACTTGAAGAGCCCCCTGAACCTGAGAGGGAAAGAGCTGAAGAGTGGATCTGAGATCCCTAGTTGCAGCCTTGAACTCTTTCACCCATGTTGGCTCAATAGTGTGACTGGAAGGCCCTGGGTTGCTGCCATGACCTTCCACACAAGTTGGGCACAGATGACCAGAAAATTCTCTAGGTAGCTCTGCGTGACAGGAGGAGCAAAACGCAATGGGGGAGAAAGATACCCCAGCCTCCTTCGTCTTAGGTCTAGTCCCAGGCTCAAGTGGAGTAGACATGCTCACAGCGTCAGATATACCCCACTGATAGGAATCACCCGATTAAAGTGTGAAAGATTAAATATTCACCCCAGAAACGTTTAAAACTAAACTTATCTGGCAAGCGAAGGGTTAATCAGCAGAGGAGAGAGAGAAGGTCCGGTCCCTGCGTAGTATACTCGATGAGAAGAACTCACAAAATGGCTGCCGCGACGGGAGCCAATCAGAAAGAGCGCGCGAACCAAGCGCTCATGGGAAACATAGTTTTCCTCACAGAGTAACCCAAAACAGTAACCGAAGTCCCCCCAGTCCCCCAACACACTCAAACATACAACCGGAAGACAATTAAAATGAGCCCTCTCTGAAGTCGCTATGTGAAGCGGTTACAGAGATACGTCTCACAGAGTGTAAGTCCATAGAGAGTAAAGGAGCAATGGCGTCTATGCGGGAAAAGCACGCTTAAAGGCGCGGAACATTATTTCCAATAAATTTTACCCTTAAAGTAAAAGTTCCATGACACATAGCAAACAGATATGCTATAACAGTAACATTACCCAACTGCAAATGCCCATAAAATAGACAAACCTAGCAGAGAGAGAGAGGGTTAAATCCCACATAAACTGCTCCAAAACTCAGACATACACAAATACATAGCATTAGCAAAGTATATAAAAACACCCAATGAGCGCTGGAGTGCACAATGAGAACTCCCAAACACAATCCCAATGAAGGGACACTGGGGGACAAGTGGACCTTCGGCACTCAAAGGGTGGCTCCCCTTTCCTGCAGGACTTCTGTCTTCAGGTTACCAAGAACAGAAAGGAATCACCACAGAGGATAATTCCCCCAGGGAAATTACTTGAAATCAAGTTATTCCCTCTTCAGGGCAAAAGATCCACCAGAAGTGCCCTGGAAGCTGTGCTATCCACTTTAAATAGGGCATTTGACAGCCTTGGTAACCCGCCTAATGGTGGTATTCCATATTTGTAAAAATAACAAAGAAACTAAAACTTGAAGAGAGCTGTTCTCTGCCTGGTGTGAACACACCGAGGAACAAATCATTCTGGCTTGTTCTGACTGAGGTGCAGCCTAAGAGGGAGGGGAGGCTCCGCCCCCTGCATACATTTAGATGAATGTTCCTGCCTACTTAAAGGGGCGGATCGCCTCCCAGTGTACCAGTAACCTGTATTTGTCGACAGTGAAACAATATTTCTTTCCTGTCTAGTTGTGCTATCTCCTCATAAGTATCCATTACCATTTGCTCTGGGTATCCTCTGTTGATAAATTTATTTTGCAGTTCCACAGACTGAGAACGAAAATCACTAAACTGTGAACAATTTCGTCTCAGCCTGTGGAACTGACCCTTGGGGATACTTTTCTTCCAGTTCAAATGGTGACAGCTGTCATAGTGTAGATAGTTGTTGGTATTAGTTGGCTTGAAATAAGTCTTTGAAATGATCTTCATATCTTTTTGCGCAAGAGTTAGATCCAAAAAGTGTATTTCTTCTGTATGTATATTATATGTAAACTTTAGACCCCTGGCATTTGTGTGCCCTGCCAGATGATCAACAGATCATCTATATGAGATAATTATATATATATATTTTTTGTAGGCAAGGGAGGCCCCCACAGACCTAGTGGAGTATGCTGTGACCTTAAAGGGAATTGGTTTCTTTCTGAGCTCAAACGCCTGGCATTTGGTAGCCATAATCCAAGAGGCCACAGTGACCTTGAAGCAGCTTAACCTGCCCTAGAACCCTCAGGAATGACAAACAGTGTCAGTAATATGAAAAGGCTCAGTGTAATGCACATAAAATTTAAGGAACTGCACCATGTCTAACAATTGGAAATCCTTCTCCTTGTCAGACTAAGGGTCAGGACAAAATGAAGGCACAACAATGTCCTGATTGATGTGGAACTCAGAAACCACCTTAGGAAGAAATTCCCGAGAGGTTCCAAGTACTGCCTTGTCCCTATGAAAAACTTGGAAATGTGGCTTGTAAGACAAGACCTGCAACTCAGCATCCCTGCAGACAGAGTCAACTGCCAAAAGTGTACCATCTTAAGAGTCAACTGCCACAAAACTCCCAGAATCAAATTAAGGACCCATCGAGGAGTGGGAGCCTTAAAGGCAGGGAAGGTATGGGCCACCCCCTGAAGAACACCTTGACATCTGGAATGGTGGCAATACATCTTTGAAAGAATACAGAAAGGGCCGAAATGTGAACCTTCAAGGAACTCAAGTTGAGTCCTTTGTTCACTCCATCCTGGAGAAAGGATAACACCAATGGAAGAAAACTCCTGTGAGGACACCGATCTGACCATGCATGAAAGATAGACCAGACCCTATGGTAGGCCTTAGTCAAGACAGGCTTGCGAGCCTGAATCAGAGGAGAACCCATTTCTCCTCACGATGTAGGCTACATCAATAAGGTAGAACATCTACAAATTGAGTTCCCACATGCCAGGATCCACATCTTGGTGACTTAGAAAGTCTGCCAGTACATTTTCTACCCCTGAGAAATGTACTGAAGAGATGGCCAGAACGTCCACCCAATCTAGAACGTATCTTACCTCAAACCTGGTGGCAGCACTTTGAATGCCCCCTTGCCCAAGGGTGGTCCAGTGTGCAAGAGCCAGATGGGTCACTCTGAGTTCAAGGACACTGATAAACTAGAATTATTCCTCCTCAGCCCACCTACCCTGGACCTCCAGTTGAACCAGGACCAAACCCCCAGCCACTCAGGCTGGCATCCATCATGACCAGAGTCCATTCTGGTATCACAAAGGGTTTGCCGTTCCAGGTTGCACCAATGCAACCACCACTTAAGGTCCCTGCAGACCTCCACAGCAAGGGATATCTTGCGATCCAGGTGTGCTGGATTCCTGGACAAACTCTGGATTGACATGTCTCTGAAGCCCTAACGTGTGTTCCTGAAAGTAAGGCACAGCCTCCAGTGTTGAAACTAGTCTACCCAACACTCATGTACTCCCTGATCATGACCAAGTAACACTTCAGGGCCTGAGATAACTCCTGCATCACCTGCAGGATCTTCTCCTCTGGTAGGCAGACTTTCCCAAAACGGGTGTCACACCAGTTCCAGGGAAGGCACCTGGGAGAACTTCAGCATGTTCTGAATCCACCCGTGGTGGTCCACCAATAACACAGTCTTGGACGTGTTGGGCAAAGAGCTCCTCTAAAGAGCCTTGAGCAACAGATCATCCAGATAGGGTGTCATAGAAATGCCCCGGGTGTGAATGAAGGCTGATAAGGCCCCCATGACTCTGATGAACACTCAAGCGGCAGAATCCAGGCCAAATGGCAGAGCTGTAAACTAGTAATGATCTGAGCCGTAGGCAAATCGCAGATAGTGCTGGCTGTCTGGGTGGCAGGGAATGTGTAGGTACGCATCCTGAAGGTCTAAGGATTCCAGATACTCCCCTGAGCACATTGATTCGATGGCAGAAAGCAAAGATTCCACCTTAGTCACCAGATATTTGCTGAGACCTTTGAGGTCCAAGATGGGACAACATGCACTGTTCTTCTTCAGAATTACAAACAGGTTGGAATACAAACCTGAACCGAGCTCTGAGGTAGGTAACAGAATGAGAACCTAGCAGTGAATCCATTGCCGTCTGAAACAGCCATGCCTTGTCTGGCTATTTTGGCACCCTGGATAAAAGGAAACGACATGGTGGAAGGGATCTGAAATCTGTGTGGTACCCTGCCGAGATTACCTGCAAAACACACTGGTCCGCGACCAAGGTCTCCCAGGTATCTCAAAAAAGGCAAAAACGCCCCCTAAATGAATCAACGGACCAGGGTTAATCCAGGAGTCATGCAGAAAATTGCATAACAGACTTAGCCCTTGGAGCTGCTCACTTGGGCTGCTACTGCTGTCTGGGTGACAAAGCATGCGTGTGAGGCCTGCGAACCCTGCAGCCTTTGCACCTCCATTTGGCAAGGAGAACAAAAAAGATGCAGTTTCCTCACCATAAGGGGATGTTTGGTGGGTATCTGAGGCAACAAGGAGCCCTTGTCCCCAAGCAGAGTCACTAATGATCTGCTTTAGTTAAGGTCCAAACAGGGACTTGCAAGGAAACAAGTGACTTCTTAGAAGATTTGTCCACAGACCAAATCTGAAGCCGCAAAATGTGTTGCACAGCAATAGAAAAGGCTGAAGCTTTAGAAGACAACCGCACTGCCTCAAAAAGTGTTTCAGAAACATAGGTATTAGCTTTAATATTGACAAAAAGAACCAACAGATCCTCCTTAGAAAAGTCGGCATGAAACGCCTCCGTAAGCTGTTCCCCCCCAGACTGCAAAAGCCCTTTTAACCCAGTCAGAGGCAAAAATAGGCCTCAGGGCTGCTCCAGTGGCCGCAAAATTGTCCCTGAGAATAGAATCCAGCTTTTTATCTACTGGATCTTTCAGACCTGCTGTATCTGCACACAGATTTGGCTAACCAGGATACTGGGGGCTCTACAGTAGGACAGGCCCACTGAGCCAAAGCTGCCTCTGAAAAGGGATACTGTTTAGAGAGCCTTTTGGTGATAGACAGCCTCTTGCACGGGATCTTCCAATCAACCAGAAGAATCTGATCAAGGGTGGCATTACAGAAAACACATGTTAAAGATTTCTTTTGCCTCTGGAAGACATCTGTAGAGGAATACCCTTCAGCAGAAATGTCAGAGACCTAAAGTGTCTTCAAAACCGTTCTGATTAACCCCTCAGCTGACGGAAGGGGGTCACTCTCATAAGAGTCCATATTCTCATATTCAGCCTCCTCATCCTCCCCTACTGACAATTCCTTCCCTGAAGAAACCCCTATAACTTGAGGGACACTCAAAACAGATAAAAACAAGAAGGGACGCCTATAGTGTTACACCAGACTGGCAATTATATGACAAATAATCATATAGTGAATCAACTCACATGTGAATGTTGTTGATAATCAGGTATATACCTGTCATCAACCCAATAAGCATGCAGAGTACTTTACCCGTCTCTGCTTGGGTACACGTTAGTTACACTCCAATTTCCTCCTCCTCCCGAGATTTTTAATATATATTTTATAGATATATTTATTTGCTATGTTTGTGATTACATCTGTGAGTATGACTGCAGAGGACTATGGGAACTGCAGTTCTACAGACTCACCATGTGAGCAGTCCTTTGACATATACGAGTATCACGGTCCCCGTGATTCCCTGTCAATCTCTCTTGTTGTTACCTGTGCATTGGAGGAGGCTGATTGGCCCGCCCAGGATGTTCCTTTATATACTGGGTTTATGGCACCTGTCAGATGCCCTTTCGTGGTGTTCCTGATCCTGCTATTTGTTGCTGTGTTCCTGTGTACCGACCCGGCTCGTCTGACCATTCTGCTGATCCTGCTCGTGATTTGACCCAGTTCCTGCTGACGCCCCTGCTCTGTGACTGACCCGGCTCTGGCTGACGACCCTGCTCGGTGTATTGATCTGGTTCCGGCTGACGTTCCTGCTCAGTGATCGTATCCTGTGTTTCCGTGTGATCCCGGTCGCCTTCCGGCGACATTCTGAACTGTGTTTGTGTCGCTCTGGCTAATCATCTCTCTATAATACCGAGCTGTTGCCTCCTGTGCACTGAGCCAATCCTCATAGCGCTGCTGAACTGTAGTCTCCATTACCGAACCTGCATTAACCCTTGCTGTGCTGGTTGCCTCCGTTATTTGAGCCTTTCCTCGTACACTTGCCAAGCCAGCGTGTTCCGTTTGAGCCATTAAACACTTTCTGAGCCTGTGCCTTATAGACCTAGCCTATCCATTCACACTAGCAGAACAGTTGTCCGTTCCGGTGCTCGGGCAGCACCGTGGTTGCGCCGGTTGGCGTTGGTACCTCCAGTTTGCTCTTGCAGTGTGTGATCCGTACGGCACCGGAAGGGTGTTCCGGCTCTGGTCTCCAAGTACTCAATGTGTTACGCTATCTACCGTACTACCAGTGCTTTGGCTCGCTAATTGCTTGTGCAGTGTTGCTCTGTTCTGGCACCCAAGGGGTGTTTAGGGCTCTGGTCCCGTTGGCACATGCAGGGTTTCTTCTGATAGAGTGTTGAGCGCGATTCAGGTTCTGGCCCCATTAGCTCCTGCAGTGGCTTTCCTCCTTATTATCCCACTAAGGTGGTATTGGCTCAGCTCTGGTCAATCTTGCTGTTCATTTGGGGCATTCTATTGCACAGCTATCTGAGAGTGATTCAGTTCAGTCACACAATACACCTTCCTCTGCACCATCAAGAGACTGATATTACCTATAGGGCGTTGGCTAATTAATTTTACTGAGACTGTTCAGTTTCTCTACATTAACCCCTGTATGTATGTTATCCTGATCAGTATATTTTTCGCTATATATATTTGGGCCTGTATATTGTCATTACCATTTATACCTGTCCTGGCCCCCAGGGGCACTGTTTTTTAACCATTATTTCAATAAAACTGTGTTTTTACCTTTTACCGGTGTCTGAGTGTCAGAAAACCGTAACAACGAGTTATATATTCGGTTAATATAGAGTTGGTCCTGTAATTTACTGTTGCGTTATGGCTTTCTATCCAGATAATATGTCCATTATGGACATCTTATCTTGGGGAGTTATATGGTGTTGGTTTTGTAGTCTGATGGAATGTTGTGGTCCTGCTCTCAGTTGATACGGATAGGATGTATATATGATAAGGTTGGATAGGGTTAACTATTAGTTTGGTGTTTGGATTACTCCTAATTGAATTCTGAGTTGTACCAATCAGAGATTGAATGGCGATGTTTAAAATGTAGCGGTTTGTAGCCATTCTGTTTGTTCAATATGATAATACATAGAGGCAACTCAGGTGATAAAGAAGTTTGTACGCTGCAAAAGGCATACCCCTTGTATGCCTTTTCAATAAATATTTTTGTACATTACAGGATGGCTTCTTTTATTTTTATTTTATCTTTATTTTTTTATTTGATTTATTTTTTGTGGATCTTATCTGGTTAATTCAACCTGTTGCAGACCACATCTTGAGGAGTAGGAAATTGGAATGCAACTAACATGTACCCAAGCAGGGACGGGTAAAGTACTCTGCATGCTTATTGGGTTGATGACAGGTATATACCGGATTATCAATAATACTCAAATGTGTGTTGATTCACTATATGTTTGTTATATAAATACCAGTCTGTTGTAACACTATAGGTGCCCCTTCTTGTTTTTCTCTGTTTTGCATATCTTATACTTCCATATTGTGGATGATTCAGTGAAGTGGAGCAGCCTGGATATACTGCTAGAGGTGAGTGGTTCTACTCACATCCTCAAAGCGATAACTGCTAAGCAACACATATGTGTTAGTTAAGCCATTTATCTTGTGAGTGTAATACCATTAGTGGTGTTTGGTGAAAAATATTTTTTGTTGCGTTAATACACTAGCGCCTCTTGTTTTTCTTTTTTGTTTGTTTACATGTTTAAATGTAGCGGGGGTTTTCCAAGATTGAAGAACCCATTAAGGAAGAAAGGAATTTGGGCCACTGAGGACAGCAGTGTTTTCACCCAAGCTGGCTCTTGGTCAGTTATGGAGGGCCCCTGTGGAGTAGTAGGAGTCACAGAACAAGAGGGGCAGAGAGATCCTGAATACTCATAAGGGAGCCCCATTTAACAGGAGGCACAATAAGTAAGGGGGGTAAGGGACGCACTTGAGTCCTTAGTCTTAGATTTACTCCCAGGTCTCTTAGACTCCGACATCTTGGCAAGAAAAGGGTCTCACACTAGTCTAAAACAACCAGTAATAAATTCCCCAGATCAATATTTACCCTAGAAAGCCCAGAAAAAGTACTTATCTGGAAGGCAAAGGGTAAATCTGGAGAAAGAGAGCAAGGAGACTCTGCCTCTGCGCCGGATAAGCAAGAGAGAAGTAAAATGGAGACTGCAAAACTGACAGCCAATCGGAAAAAAGCCAGCGAAACTGACATTCTGGGAAATGGAGTCTTCTCTATTGCTGTTGCTTAGCAATGCCTACCCTCCCATTTGTGGAATCACAAAAGGCCCCAATACACACAGGACCTGAACTGGATGAAAGGGCACGAGGAAAAAAGCAGAAAGAGCCCACTCTGACTTCTGCATGTCAAACAGGTGCAGAGATATGTCCCAAAGAATTTCTCCCATAGTCAAAGTCAATGGAGCAAATATGGCAGTGCAGGAACACGTTCTTAAAGGGGCCACACCACAAAATAGGACAACTGAACAAAGGTACCCAAAGACTCAAAAGACCCCAGGGAGCATGTGGGAGGGGTACCTAAAAGACAGCCAACTATAGGTAAAAACCAAATAAAGGCCTCCAACCCGGTAAGAACAGTAGGGAAAAGATGAATTATCTCATTGCAGACATCCTTGCTCCATAACCTGGGAAAGAACAGAATAGTTATAAATAAGGATACCCAACTTGAGAGCAGGAGCCAAATGGCTCTAATAAGGCCTCTGTATGGAGAGGCACAAGGTAGGTACAAAGTGGACCAAAGCACTCAAAGGGTTACTCACCAGTCTTCTACACCTTCAGGTTACCATTGTGCAAGTAATCAGAGCCTAAGAGGGACTTTGCTGGGAAGGAAAACTTGTCCTGCAAGATTCTACCTACAGGGTTACAAGGATCCATACAGCATCTGTCCACTGGTCACTCCACCCCAGGGGAAGCCCAGTTATGGTAATCCGCCTAATAAGGGAATTTTGACAGCCCCATATCTTCCCAAAAAATAATACAAAAAATTGAGAGTGTCACTACCCAATCCATTCACTACAGAGGACACATTCATACTGGGAGCTATAGGCGACGGGGAGGGGTTTAGCTGGAGGAGAGGCTGGTAGTCTCCACCTACAAGACTTTGGGACAGATGTTCAAAAAGCGGTGGTAACTGAAATTGTCTGTAATCTGATCAAAAAAGTTATTTTTCCACGGTCCATCAAATTCTCAGTCACGTTACTGTCATTTTTTGCATCCAATTCCGCCGTCTCCTTCAAAAGGAAAAAGCAGTCTTAAAAGTGGGAGTGGTTTAATATGCCGTCATAATTTAAGGTATTTTCAGAAAAAAAATATTCTTTTAACTGACACTTTTGTCTGATTAACCCCTTAAGGACCGGGAAAATCTGAGTTAGATTTGACTTAAGGACCGGAGCAATTTTGACTTTTTTGACTATGTCTTTGTTCAACCATATTTTCTCTTTAATTCCCTTTGTACACCAAGACAAATTATATACTGTTTTTTTAAGCACAAGTAGGGCTTTCTTTTGATACCACAATTATATGAATACCTCATCATTTAATTTGATTAAAATAGAAAAAAAGGAGCAAAAAAATTAAAAAACAACAACATTTTGCTTATATTTTCGTGTCAGGATTTGCATACAATTAGTTTATGACAAAAAAATACCCCTAAATATATTCATTTGCTTCTCCTGAATATAAGAATACCCCATATGCCTAGTAATTCAATCACTTCCTCACATTTACAAGGTAAATATTACAAGATGGATGCCATTATTTCCAACTTGTAATTTCTCAACAATTGGCATGTGAGCATCATAGCTTAGTTGATGATGCCAGAACCAAAAATGTCCCACAAAGGTATATCTTTCTGAAAACTAGACAACATAAGGTAAATAATCAGGAGAATTTTGAAGTTTTTTATGCAGCTATTTTTCCAGAAAAAAATTTCAAAATTGTGGAAAAATTTTGTTTTTTTGCAGCTTTCACACTTACATTTCAATATTACTGTTGATTTCAAGCATGAGATAGTTGAAAATTTAAAAATATCCATTGTTTAGTGTTCAACTCCTTCTTCTGAGTACAGCAATACCCCATATTCATAGGTTTCTCAAGATTTGGGGGAGCTACGGGGCCCAAATTGGAACATGCGCGTTTCCAGTTTCACACTTTGAATTTTCACAGCTTGCATCACTGGTGCCATGTCTCATTTGGGGCTGTGTAACAGTGCTCCACTCTAAGATTTCCCTCCAAAAATGTATATTTTTGGAAAGTAGACACCCCAGGCTTTCATTTTATGTATGTTTTCAAATTTTTTACGCAGCCATTTTACCACCAATCACTCGTAAATCTTGACGTAAGTTAAAAAAACAGCGTTTTTCACACTTTCACTTCAATGTTGATGTGAATTTCAAGCACATGATAGGTGAAGATTGCAAGAAAAATGCATTGTTTAGTGTTCAGCTCCTTCTTCTGAGTACAGCAATACCCCATATGCATAGGTTTCTCAAGGTTTGGGGGAGCTACAGGGCCCAATTTTGAACAAATATTGAATTTTCAAATCCTGCTTAACTGGTGCCATTACTCATTTTGGGCTATGTTCTAGTGCTCCACTTTAGGATTCCCCCCCAAAAGTGTATATTTTTGGAAAGTAGACACCTCCAGCTTTCATTTTAGGTGTGTTTTCAAATTTTTTACACAGCCATTTTACCACCACTTTCTCGTAAACTTGACGTAAGTAAAAAAACCAGCGTTTTTTACACTTTGCCTTCAATGTCGATGTGAATTTCAAGCACAGAACAGGTGAAGATTTTATAAACTGCATTGATTAGTGTTCGGCTCCTTCTTCTGAGTACGGAAATACCCATATGGATAGCTTTTTCATGGTTTGTGGGAGCTACGGGTCACAAATTGGAACATGCGCGTTTCCAGGTTCACACTTTGAATCTTCACAGCTTGCGTTACTGGTGACATTTCTCATTTGGGCTGTGTAACACTGCTCTTTTTTAAGATTTCCCCCCAAAAGTGTATATTTTTTGAAAGTAGACACCCCAGGCTTTCATTTTAGGTGTGTTTTCAAATTTTGCAAACAGCCATTTTACCACCAAGCCTGTGAAAACTTGACGTAAGTAAAAAAATTCAGCATTTTTCACGCTTTGCCTTCAATGTTGATGTGAATTTCAAGCACAGAACAGGTGAAGATTTTATAAACTGCACTGATTAGTGTTTGGCTCCTTCTTCTTAGTACGGCAATACCCCATATACATAGGTTTGTCGGGTTTGGGGGAGCTACTGGGCCCAGTTGGAACATGTTAGTTTCCTTTTACAGACATGCCATTTTTACAGCTGGTGCCTTGTCTCATTTCGGTCTGTTTGGCAATGCTGCAATTAATTTTACCCCCAAAAGTATATTTTGTAGAAGAGTAGACAACCCTGGCTTTCATTCTATTTGCATCTTATCAATTTTTTCGTTGCCACTGTATCACCAATCCCTCCCAAAATCTGCAGTAAGGCAGAGAAACACCATTTTTCACATTTCTATTTTAGTGTTGCTCTGGATTTCAATCAGATGATATTTGCAGATTTTTTAAATGCTTTACATTAGTGTTGAGTTACATTGTCTGAGTACGGCAATGCCCCATATGCATAGGTTTGTCAGGGTTTGGGGGAGCTACTAGGCCCAGTAGGGAACATGTGTTTTTCCATTATCAGAGATAAATTTTGATAGTGTTAGATCTAAGGAGGGATGTGTTTTGAAAAATAAAAAACAGGATATTTCAGGGGGAAAAAGTGGCCAAATAATAAAAGAACCTTTACAGCACTACTGCATTGTGCCTGAATGGTATTCCTTGAAACAGTCACCAAGGCAGAGGCCAGGTTTGGAAGGGCAATCAGGACAGTAAGTGGTGGTGTCTGTCCGTATTCCCTTTCTGTAGCAAACCCTGCAGCGCTTCTGTGGTTTGTTCTTTTGGGGAGTTGGGGGGATTTTATAAATAAAATGTACTAACCCGGGTCTTGGTGGAATTATTTCAGATGCACCTTGAAAGAAAAATATGGAAATAAGTTGTAGCTGGTACTGTAAAAAGCTACATCTTTGATTGGGGTTTGCCAGCTTGAAAAGTAAAAATTAATTATGTACAGCAGTCTGCATCATATAGATGGCAACTTTTTTATACCATGCCCTACACTTCCTCATTGCGAGGTATGGCTGAATTAGTTGATCACTCAGATCAACTCCCCTCATGTTTTTATTATAGTCCCTGATGCAGACTGGCTTTCTCTTTACCACTGTCCTGCCACGAACAGTGACTGCCACAGATTTGTCCTCATGCATTGTGGTCAGCATGTAGACATCTTTTTTTGTCCCTAAACTTCACTGCCAGCAGCTCCTGTTGGGACAAAGATAAGGACATCCCAGGTTTTAGTTTGCTATCTACTAGTGTTTTGGGCAACTCCCTGCAATTGCGCCTGACAGTGCCACAGGCCACGGTGTCAAAACAAAACAGAGACTTAAATAAAAGGGGGCTGGTGTAATAATTATCAACAAATAATTGATAGCCTTTATTTAATAAGGGGTAAATTAAATCCAAAACTATTTTCCCACTTGTTCCCATAAATTCGGGGCACCCAGGAGGATCAAGTTTGCTGTCCTTGCCCTCATAAATTCTAAAAGCCTGGGTGTAGCCTGTGGCACTTTCACACAATTTATAAAATTTTACACCAAATTTGGAATGCTTTGAAGGGATGTACTGCTTGAACCCTAACCTGCCTTTGTATTTCATTAGGGATTCATCTACACTAATTTCTTTTTGGGGCATATACACTTGGGCAAACTTTTTCTGTAAATGGCTTATTAGGGGACGAATTTTGTACAGTCTATCATACTAGGGGTGTTCTTTTGGGGGGCACAGGGTATTATCGCTAAAATGCATAAAGTGCAAAATGATTTCAAATATGGACCTGTTCATAGTCTTGGGGAATATAGGGGTATCACATACGGGGTTTTTGCTCCAGTAGGATCGGATACTTGGCTTTTTTATTATACCCATTGCCATTATTAAGGCCCAGAATTGTTTAAATTCTATGATGTCTATGGGTTTCCATATTTCTTCCTTAACTACAAAAGCTGTAGAGTTGGCGGCAGTATACTGGGCTGCATACAAGTTGGTTTGGGACACAATTTCACCTAAAATGTCTTCCCCCAAAACAAATCAAAAAAATTATCATAGTTAAATCCCTCAACATCAATTTGAATCCCTGGGGTGCCTGTAAATTCTGGTATTTGTGGGCAAAAATTGATTGGGGATACCAATTAATTATGATCAGGAGTGGCAGGTGTTGGGGCATTTCTTTGGCCAGATCTTTTTGCAGGTGCTGGGGCAATTGCCAGGGCAGCTCTTGGGGCAGCACTTGGGGCATTCCTTTTGGCAGGTATTTTGCAAATTCTTTTGGCAGATCTTGTGACAGGATTTTTGGCAGGTCTTGTGGCAGGATTTTTGGCAGGATTTTGGCAGGTGCTGGGGCAGTTGCCAGGGCAGCTCTTGGGGCAGTGCGTCTTTTCTTGACAGAAGGCCCAGCGTTGTCACTAGAGCTGCTCTCACTTTCTGAAAACTGCTCTATATCAAAATCTGACGCAGTATCTGTTGCCTCTGAGTCAGATGCCAAAAAGGCATATGCCTCTTCAACGCTATACCTGCGCTGCATTTTGCCCACTAAAATTTTTTTTTCTTACGCTAACCCTAAACCTAACTCTAACCCTAAAACTTACCCTAACCTAGGTATATCCAGAACATACCTAACCCAAGTAAACTACCTATCTAAACTATACTTTATATATATATATATATATATATATATATATATATATATATATATATATATATATATATATATTTATTTTTTCCCTAAACCTAAATCTGTCCCTAAACCTTTCCCTAACACAAGTCTACACTAAACCTACCCACCTACCTACCTAAACTACCTAAACTATATTTTAAATCAATTTTTATTAAAAAAAAAATTAAAAATAAAAAATGTAAAAAAAATTTAAAAAAAAATTCAGAGAATACAAGGGGGATGGGGGGTATCCCACAGATCAGCAAACGCTGATCTGTAGTTTATTGATCACTCTAAAAGTGATCAGATGGGGGGAACTTAGTGATCACTGCAAAACAGTGATCAAAGGGTTAATTTTCTCTTTTTTTCACAGTTTTTTTTTGCAGGAACACGAACACAATCTGACACGAAGTCTCTCTGTCTCTCTCCACCTCAGCAGTGTGCAAGATGGAGGGAGGCAGAGATATATGACAGGGACAGTATTTACAAATACTGTCCCTGTCAATCAGCGTTTGCAACATGCGATTCGCTCATCAAGCGAATCGCATGTTGCAACAAACTTTCTACTGGTTGTTACTAAGTGTCCCGGTATCGGGACACTTAGTAACAAGCAGCCCGCGCTCTCCCATCGCTCCGTGCGGCCGTGATGGGAGAGTTAAACCCTTGATGTACCGGGACCGTCAAGGGTCCTTGGAGCAAATTTACCCTTGACGGTCCTGGTACGTCAAGGGTCGCTAAGGGGTTAATGTAATTTTTTCCTGACAAAATAAAAATGGTCTTAACTTGGAGAATACAAATTAAAGCACTGTTGAGTGAGAAGCCATACTATAGAGTTAGCTGGTAAAAAGGTCTTTGTACGAAAATTTGACATTTTAAAGGAGGATTTTAGTCTTACCTGTTAAATCCTTTTCTCTTAGTCCATACAGGTTTCTGGTAACTTTGGGTAGGCAATCCGCCCCTTTAATTGTAGGCAGGAACAATTCTAGAATTGTATGCAGGGGGTGGAGCCTACCTTCCCTCTATGGCTGCAGCTAGCCAACCAGCTCCAGTTAGATTTGAGACACTAACTATTGACTAGATAGTGGAAGGGAAAGAAGACTCCTGTGAGTATGACCCCAATGGACCCCCACAGTCTGCCACAGGAGAGCCAAGCATGGTCCCTTGACAGGGTGGGAGGCCAGTAACCTGTATGGACTAAGAGAAAAGGATTTAACAGGTAAAACTAAAATCCTCTTTTCTCTGTCATCCAATACAGGTTATTGGTAACTTTGGGATGTCCAACCACTGGGTTTCCCAGAGGCGGGAAGAAAGACGAGGACCAGACGCAAGGCCCCCAAGGTCACCAGAGCAGATATGAACCATCAGATCAGATAGACCAACAAAACAACTGAATAACAGACACTGAACAGGGGTAACAACACCCCAAACTGTTACACAGCACACTGAACTAGAGCAAACAGGGCTCAAAAGTGAAGGAAGCACCAAGAACCGAAGAAGATCCTAGGCAGGCAAGACTGCCTCCAGGATCTTCCTCCAAAAGCCAACATCAGGCGATGCCAGCACATCAACACGGCAGTGCTTCAAAAAGGTGTGCACAGACAACCAAGTGGCAGCCTTGCACAACTGATCAGCAGAGGCCTGATTCTTGTAAGCCCAAGAAGCCCCAATAGACCTTGTAGAATGAGCCGTGACCTGAAAGGGAACAGGCTTCTTCCTCAGCTCGTAAGCCTTACGAATAGTGGACTTGATCCAAGAAGCAAAAGTCACTTTGGATGCAGGTCTTCCTGCCCTGGGATCCTCAGGAATGACGAACAGCGCGCCAGATTGCCTAATAGACTCAGTGCGATGTACATAAAATTTAAGACAACGCACCACATGCAACAAGTGGAGATCCCTCTCCTTGTCAGAGGTGGTGTCAGGACAGAAAGAAGGCACCACAATCTCCTGATTGATGTGGAACTCCGAAACCACCTTTGGAAGAAACTCCTGAGAAGTGCAAAGCACCGCCTTGTCCTTGTAAAACACCAAAAAAGGTGGTTTACAGGACAGAGCGCGTAACTCTGCAACACGGTGAATGGACACGATCGCCAGGAGAAAGGCCATTTTTTCACATCAACAGGCGTAGAGGAATATTAGCCAAGAACTCAAATGGAGGGTGCTGAAGAACGCCCAAAACCAAGTTAAGATCCCACGGAGGAGCGGGATTCTTGAAGGCAGGACGAGTATGAGCAACGCCCTGGGAGAATATCTTGACATCAGGAAGGATGGCAATGCGCCTCTGAAAGTAGACAGAAAGAGCAGAAGTCTGAAACTTAAGGGAACTCAAACGGAGGCCCTTATCCACACCGTCCTGCAAAAAGGCCAGGACCGTAGGCAGTAGCATAGTGTCCACCACCCCAGAAGAAAAAAACCTTTCTTCTTCAATATTGAGGATTCAATTTCCAAACCATCAAAGCTAGCCGATGAACATCCTCCTTCCACAGGTAACCCTGTAGAAGAAGATCTGAACAGCAAGGGAGCCGCAATGGTTCCACCACTGACAGATCCAGCAACTCCGGAAACCAAGCTTGGCGAGGCCGGTACGGAGCAATCAGAATGACTGGACAGCGTTCCAGTCGAAATTTCCGTAACACCCTGTGCAACATTGGATATGGCAGGAACGTGTTCTTCTGCCTTGACCTCTAACCAAGCGGCGAGACTTCTTGTTCTGCCCTGCTTGTTGATGTACGCCACAGTTGTTGCATTGTCGGACTGCACCCGGACTGGACAGTCTTCAAGCTGAGATGTCCAATGACAAAGGGCATGAAATATCACCCGAAGCTCCAACACGTTGATGGGAAGGAGAGATTCCTACAGAGACCACCGACCCTGAGCACTCGGGTGACCCAGGACCGCTCCCCAGCCGGAGAGGCTGGCAACCGTCATCACCATGGTCCAGAAGGATACCAGGAAGGACTTGCCCTTCAGAAGAATGGAGTGGTTGAGCCACCACAACAAACTCAGTTCCACATTAAGAGGGAGGGACACTGACATCTTCAGATGGTCGGGCTGACCCCTGCAGACCTGGATCACAAACCTCTGGAGTTCCCTGATGTGTGCCATGGCAAACGGGACCGCGTCTATGGTGGAGATGAATTTCCCCACTAGAGAGGACAGCTTCTTGGCTGGAACTGGATCCTGAGCAAGAACCGCAGAAACCCTGTGGGTGATCTGGTGAGCTACCTTGTCCGTGTGAAACACCATTCTCTGCTGAGTGTCGAAGAGAAGGCCCAGGAAGACCAGACGCTGGGATGGGACAAGATTCGACTTGTCCATGTTGATGATCCACACGTGATGGGTGAGAGCGTGTGAATGCATAGCTGAACCTGCTGATGAAGAAGTTCTGCAGAGGGGGCTTTTAGAAGCAGGTTGTCCATGTATGGAGTAACTCTGATGCCGTCCCGGTGGAGGACAGACACTAAGGCGCCCAGGACACGGTTGAAAACTTGAGGAGCTGACCAAAGGGAAGAGCTGAAAACTGAAAAGGCCCTGGGTCGCAGGCAGATCTGAGATACTGCCGGCTCTCTGGATGAATGGCGATGTATAAATACGCGTCCTGAAGATCCAGAAAGGCAAGGAATTCCCCCGGGGACATAGCAGCAATCACCGTCCGTAGAGACTCCTGGTGATAATGAGTCCGGATCACAAAGGAATTGAGATCCTTCAAATCTCAAATAGGGAGACAACCGCCGTCCTTTTTGGAGACCACAAAGAGGTTTGAGTAAAAACCCATACCTCCGTCCTGAACTGGAACCGGCTCTAGAACATCCTTGTCCAGAAGATCCTGAATAACTCAGTTGAACAGCCATCGTTTCTCCACGCCCTGAGGCATATGAGACGGAAAGAAGCAAAAGGGAGGAAGAGAGACAAAATGGATCCTGTATCCTTCCGCCACCACATGTAAAACCCATGGGTCCTCCACTGAATCCTCCAAGACGATGTGGTAGTGACGCAGATGGCCACCCACAGCAGAGTGGGGACCTGGCTTCGGTGAGTCATGCCGAAGGAGGCTTGGAAGTTTTGGGCATTGAGGAGACCTTGGGCTTCCATTGCGGTTTCGGCTTGGAGGAGGCACTCAGAGCTGAGAGAACAATCTAGTTCGCTGGACGTGTCTCAGTCTGAAAGGAACGAAAATACTGATTACGCTTAAGCAGCGTTTTCTTCCTGGGGACCAAAGGTAGAAGGGTACTCTTACCCCAGTGGCCTCACTGATCAGATCTTTAAGATCTGGCCCAAACAAAGAAGTACCTTGAAAAGGTAAGGAGAGCAATGCTTTCTTGGAAGCAGTGTCAGCAGACCAGATCTTGAGCCAAAGAGCCAGTCTGCCAACCACAGACATGGTGGAAACCCTGGCCACCAAAAGGATGGCATCAAATAAGGCAGCTGAAACATAGTGCTATGCCTCAGAAATGTTGGCAAGAAGGCGCAATATATCCGAAGTAAGAGCACCCTGATGGACAGCCAGGGTGTACTGTTCAGTCCAGACCACAATGGCCCGGTTCACCCATGCTGCAGCGAATGCTGGATGCATGGCAGTACCAGCAGTGGCAAAAATGGACTTGAGGGAGACCTCAAGTTTCTTGTCAGTCCAGTCTTTCAGAACGAACGCATCAGAAACTGGCAAGGCAGTAGACTTAGATAGCCTGGAGATAGGAGCATCCACCTTGGGAGAATGAACCCACTGAGCAAGCGTTGTCTCAGAGAAGGGATAAAGCTTGGCAAATTTCTTAGACACAGAAGGTTTCCTGTCAGGAGACTTCTACTCTTCAGACACAAGGGGGTCAAGAGTGGGGTTAGGTGGAAAGCAAGTAAGGGGCTTTTTAGGTTCCTGAAACACATCAGATGGATCAGAAGGAACCTCCTGAACTAATGGAATGTTTAGGATAGTCAAAACAGCCCTGATCAGGCCCTCAGCCGAGGGCTCAGGCTCAGCCTCAAAGGGATCCCCAAAAAACTGAGAGGAGCCCACAGTAGAACATTCCTCAACATCTGAATCCACCAGCAGTTTCTCCTCAGAGGAACCGGATATATCAGGTACTCCCTGTGGTTTTGGCAGGGAAGACTTGACGTAGGAGGGGGTCTGCCAGGAATGGAAGACCCCCTGTAACTGAGATGGAAAGAGTTGCAATGTAGACCTAAGGTCCCTAGAAGCAGCCTTGAACTCTTGCACCCAAACTGGCTCTAATGCATGGCTGGAGGTCCCTGGGAGACTCTCAGGGACATCAGAACATGCTGGATATAAATGACCTGAGAATTCTTTAGGTAACCCAGAATGACAGGAAGAGCAATGCGCAATAAGGGA